>BOPP01000199.1:438499-464446 GCA_017312745.1 Gryllus bimaculatus
AAGGGGCTGTAGCGGGGGCGGGGATGGGGGTGGGGTGAGGCGAGAAGGGTGGAGCGTGGGAGCGGGCGCGCGGCTAAGCGGACGGATTCGCAGCAGAGAGGATAAGTTGCGGTGGAAAAACACCGCGTGGTCGAAGCTGCAGGTGAAAGTGTCAGAGATGCCGGGCGCGCATGCTTCGACCGCTGTGGAATGAATCAGTGAAGTTAGATTGATGGGAATGAGGACCGGCGGAGACAGTGTAACAACTGTTGCCATTGCAGCTTCGCATGACGTGCTGGGTACAGGTTCCGACCGTGACGGACACCAGTTGGGTTGTCGGATTCAGCCAGTTTGGAGGACCGCCGGTGGCTGGTATGATTGGTCGTTTCTTCCATCAAATACTACGCCAGCTAATGCGATTTCTGACAGAGCAGTTTATAACCAAATAGACCACACACCGCGCACGATCTTTTCTTCCTCAACCTTCACACATCCTCTTCCCTTAGAAACACCCTTTCATGCAGATGCACTACATTACCACACAAGTCGAGAGACAAGTCGGGTGCTTGCAGCTTATCCCGTCTGGAGCGAAGTCCAGCTGGGAAAGACACTTGGACGTAAGTGCCCCTCACGCCTTCGTGTCGTGTGCACGAGTGCCGAAATCTCACATTTCAACAGGGGAGAAACAGCACTGCCTCGCGAGACATAACATGCACGATGCACTTAAGGGCTTATGAACCTGTAGCTGACTAACCTGAAAATATGAAATTCCCACGCAGCCACTCATTGCGGATGATAGTATATAATATTTAAGTGTGTAAAATTCTTACAATTTTAGCTCGTTTACAATTTTGAATTTTTAATACAAATAGATGTTAACATTTCTTTAATTGAAAAAATAATATTGTTAGGGTATGAAACAATAAAAGGCATTGCTTACTTAAATTCGTGTCGTTAAAAAGAGTGGTCGTATTCCAAAATTTTCCTTTCAGTATCCCTGGATGTGTTTGATCAGAAAATACTGTGAGAATCCGCAGCTTATGTGCTTATGGCGCAGGTTGACGTCGCTACATTTCAAATGCAGAATATCACACAAAGCTACGGTCATTGCCGAGACGGAGGCGGGGGTGTGAGTGTTTCTGACCCCCTCGGGTGTGAGAGCGAGGGCGTTGGCGGAAACTGTGATGGGGTGGGAGAGAGGGGAAGGGAGACAAAACGACGCCGCCGGCGGCGACGGGATTGAGCTGTTGACGGGTCGTGACCACGTCGGGACGTCGCGCAGTGTCACCAAAAGATGAGAAAATGGCCAAAACCTCAAGAGACCGCGAATAATATTACGAACTCTTAACATAATTATGACATATTTATTGGCCTTTTTATTATGATAATCCGTCTAATACAAATCATCAACGGCCGGTCCGGATGGCCGAGATCGCTAAGGCAGTAGTGCCGTAGCGATCTAGAACCGAAGAATCGCGGTTTCGAGTCCCGCTTCGGGCATGGTTGTATTGTGTTCGTGCTTTCACCCCCTATCATCATATCGTGTCATCCTCACAGTTACCATGCCGTAACTCGCAATTGTGGTCGCTAATGACATAGTAGTTGATGCAATCTTAAATAACAACAAAAAATGATCCACATCAGGAAAATCAGCTATATATTTTGCTCTTATCCGTTATTACGTCTCATGATGGTCAAATATTGATGCAAAAGAGTTACTTTTTTTTCATGTACAGAGCCAAAAATTGATTATTGTTCTTGAATTAAATGAATATGTACATTATTAGTTTTATGAATTTATGAATATTGCCAAAAACATCAATAAAATGTAAGCGGTGGACTCTGGAGGCAATCCTAACCGTTAATAACACATGGAACCGTCTGAACCTGGTATTGCAAGGATGAAACTAGTTGTACCGCAAAACGGAACGAGTGTGAATTACCATTTTTTGTAAATGTAATAAGCCATCGACTTTAATGCGCACCCCATTTTTGAAACTTAAAATTATGAAAAATGTTTTTGTATCGAATGAGATGCGCATCAGTAACACAAAAATAGGTACAGTTTTTTATTTTAATTTATGTAATAAACAATGCTTTTTTCGTAAAGATTATTAGCATTCTTACTTCTTGCTAACGTCTTTACTGTTAACTGCTTTACTCTTTAATGAAGCGTCATAAAACATTCCTCTTTATTTGTCATCCATATCGTAGCTAAAAGCCCTTAATAATAGGCCAATGATAAACAAATGACGTTGAATTTGAAAACTACAGCAATAAACAAAAAAATTGAATGAAGTTACTGGCGTTATACGGAACGGATTTGCACTCGAATATAATACGCCAGCTAATCTAATGCGCCCCACGATTTTGAGATCCTCATTAAGGTAAAAAAGGTGTGCATTAGATTTGCGTAAATAAGGTAAGATTACCTCCGCGTAAGACCTTCAGTTATTTCGCCGCAGTTTTTCAACGTTTGGTCTCACCGCGCAGCAAGTCTCTGCGGGGCGGACGAGAGGGTCAGGAGCCGCTAGATAAAAGGGGGATAGGAAATGGAAATAGTACCAAAGGAAGTGAGGGCTCCTATCGTCGCCGCGAGCATCGGCACGTGCGAGATAATGGAGGTTTGTTTCGCTTCTATGATTTCTCTATTTCTACTCTATTCCACACATCCACAACGGAGGGAAAGAAGTGAATGCTGGCTGGTCATCCTTATCTTCCATCAGTAAATTTCCTCTTCAACGAAATCCCAAGACCGAACGCCAACCGGAATTTGAGTAAACACAATTGACACAAGATTTTGTAAAACGTAACGTTAAACGTACAACATTTTCAAAAAAGTATTGATATTGAAGAGAGAAAAAAATATCTTAATACTTCACCCATGCGACTTAAGAACCCCTATTCCACAAATAGTGGAGAAGGGCTTCTTAAGGTAGGGTGAAAATGATGACTGCGAATCTCATTTAGATGAAACAAGAAAATGAGGAAGGGCGTATTATTAGGGAATTAAGCAACTAGTACTTAATATTAAAGTTTGTTGCGCAAGTAAACGATTAAAAACGACCGATATTTAGAGCGAATTTTTGAAAGTTTCTTTACAAATATTAGTTCTTGCACTGCGTTTTGTCTGACATAATAAATTAAAAAACGAAAATATTTTGTACGTTTAATTGTATTGGCAGCTGCAAATAATATTTGTTGTAATTGTTAATTGATTATGGTGTCTGAAGATCATTAATCCGACGAAAGGCCAAACTTTTATGTAAATTAGTGAAAACATTTTAATTCTACGAAAAGTAAAAAAATTGAATATTATTTGCAAATCCATTACACTTGTTTCATCAGGTGCAACAGCAGGTTGATTAATTAATATTATCATCATGAAATTTGTGGTACACAGACGTCACGTGGTACGTGAGAGATCTCGTACATCAGCCATGACGTGTAGAAAAAACGATCACACAATCATATGTGCTATAAAATGCAATATTTGAACGACATAATGTCACGGTAATGTTCGTAAATAATGATTGAAAATTGTTACTGGTATAATTCCGCTACCTATTTACCATGCATTGTAAATACGATATAATGCGTCCAACTTTATGTAGTTTTTACTGAAATTTGTTCATGGTAAATTATTTGTAAATAACCAGGAAAGGGGAAACGAGAAGGGGAGCAGCAAGTTCCCCTTTACTTTAATCATCAAATATTCAAGACTATCTAATCAGCAAACCATTTACTCTATAAAATAATCAAAATGCAATATACGGAATAATCATGAATTCGTAAGTAAATGTAAGGTTTCAAACAAACGATTCTGAATAAAAGATGATATACAATAAATGATTCCAAATTCTATATAAAATCTGATGTACACGTTGATAATAAACGTTTCTACGAGAACGAACGGAATGAATTTTCTCCGCAAATGTCAAAGTGTCCTTGCATTATGCATAAATGAAAAGTTCACTACCGCAGTAAATGTTTCTTCCCATCACATTCAGACGATCCTCGGAACATAAAGGGAACTCAGTGAATCCCTTCATTTCCATAAAATCTCGCTCGTCCCTCGTCGCCAGTGCGGAGGGCCATTTCCGAATCTTTCTTCGCTTCCCGACGCGTTACATCGTCGAACACGCTGCCGCTCCTTCGGCGCCGGATAACTCTCGCGCGACAAAGCGCCCGCGACGGCCGCTAAATGAATAAATACATTATCAACGCGGCAACGCCCGCACTTAACATTTACAGCAGCGGTGCCACTTGATAGCGGCGGCAGCCACCGAGAGCGCGGCGTGGAAAGCAAATGGTGGCCCGCGGGACAGAGATGGGAGAGGAAACTGGAAACGGGAGACGAGTGGAAATATAGAGCGAGGAGGGCAAGATGAAGATGAGAGAAAGAGCAGCGGGAAGAGCAATAGGTGACAAGGGCAGAGAAGTGAAAAAAAATGAGAAAACAGACAGCGAACAATAGAGACTGGTGAGTCAAGGACAAACCACTAGGCCGTACGAGAAGGGAACGGAGAGCGAATTGTAAAAGAAAGGGAAAAGAGCAGATGGTAAAGTAAATGACAGAGAAAATATCCCGGGCCAAGCAAAGAGTAAATAACTGAAAATAAATAAAAATAGCCGGCAACGCAAAACAGAAAAGGAAGATACAATTTTGAGGATGAAAAGAACAGAAGATACGTTACGGGCAATGAAAGCATATAGTATAGAACCCAGAGTAGAACATAACGAGAAAAGAACCGGGTGAACAGAGCGCGTAGAGCGGGAAGCAAAGAGCAGAGAGAGCAGAGGCGTCAGAAGAGAGCGACGCGGCGCGCCGCCCCCTCCCTCACGCTCGCTGCGGGGCCGGGGCGCCTCCCGGCCCTAACGGCCCCGCCGGATGCATTATGCATAGCCGTATTAGTACATTTCGCGCACGTCCTCATTCATAAACAAAGTCCTGATGCCGGCCCGCGCGACGCTTGTTTCATCAGGTCCGGCGGCGAGCGGACGAGGAGGAGCGGAGAGGAGAGAAGAGGAGAGGAGAGGAGGCGCGATATGTCAGGACGCGTAGCTGGGCTCGCGTCCGCGGATTACACGGGTTAAAAATTCACGACGCGGGGCGGCCGCGGGCGGTTGGCAGCGGAGGGGGGCGGAGAGGCGGGGAGGGTAGGAAGGGCGGGGCGACGGATCGGGCGAAGAATGTGTCTGACGAACGAGCGGCGTGCGCGGCGCGCGTGAGAAAGTTCTGGAACTATGCTGCGGGGAATCTGCGTGTGGCTGCTGCGCCCTCGCGCGCTATCTGGCGGCGCTCTGCCCCGCGGCCTCCCGCTTGCGCCCGCGCCCGCGCCGCAAAACTATTTACGATATTAAAAGCGTCGCCGAGCGCCGCTGTGGGAGCGCCGGTGCCTGGGGGCCGCGAGGCGTGCGCATCGCCGCGCCGCGCTTTCAAACGGCGCGACACGCGGCGACGAGGCACAGCACGGCGCGGCGCGCACACGCCGCGAGGGGGGGGGGGAGTTATGTTTAAGGCACGGCTTGCGCCTTTTGGTGGCCGATGTACGCAAGGGAAGCTGAGGTGAACTTTCATCATCAAGGGGTTTGGCGATACCCGAAATTTTAGGATTTGTTCAATTACTTGACGGGGCAGGATTCATCGACGGGCCTTGGCCTTTAAGCATCCGTTATCCGAGCATCCCTTAAGCATCCACGTGAATTAGCGGTCGAGAGAGGTAAATAGCGCACACAGTGCAAGACATTTTCAGGTTATTTATCGAGGGGTCGTCGCTAGATCTGGCCCAGTGTGCAAGTGCCCCATCTTTGGAGGGACGGGGGGGAAATGGGTGGCTGAAGTATGCGTAAGCATGTTCTTTGTTTTTATCACTGAGTCAAAAAAACTCTCATTTTTTTTTTATGTTGATTTTTTCTTAAACTGTTAAAAATAATTAAACCTAGTCTCCCTTAAATGTATTACTGAAATTAAAATTGCTTTTTAAATCTTTGGTTTGAGAACAAAAACTAAATTAATTAATCTAATGTATGCTGAAAGTTAAATAATTATTTCAACTCGTTTGGTATTATGTGATTATGCCATTATGTTTTGTAACCTGTTGTATGCCCTTCAGCTTAAATATTCCCAAATGGATCAAATGTCCCGCGCAATAAGTCGAGTTCAGGTAACGGTTATGGATACAATATCCCTGATTTGAAATTATCTATAGAGAAAACTTCTTAAAACGTACTCAACTTTTCTTCTTTCATAATTTAACTAATATTCACATGAATTTTGACTTGTTTTGAGATGTTCAATTATATTAACAAACGAGTTCGTTTCTGTTTGATCACAGATTATCAAAATCTTTTCTATCGAATTCAGAAAATAAATTATCAAATAAATTGCTGTTTTTACGATCAAAAACAAAACTTTCAATCAATTAAAATGTTTGCCCTCAATGTCGTAAACAGTTTTTGTTTTCCGCCAAACGACGAATATTAAGTTCTTCACAGTGCATGAATATAACTCCAGTAGAAGCTCTCAATCAGAACGCACACAAAAAAGCGGCCGTTCATTCACAACTTTACTCTATTCTTCAATCTTTTCTCGATATTTCGATACATCAACAGAAGGTTTTCGAATTTCGATGAAAAAACTCTCGTCAAGAAACATGATGTTTATTTTGCCCATCCTGTTTTCATTGTTACTAGTGACTTAAGAAATATATTGTAATCTAGTTTGGTTAGCTGAGCTATAATTTGTGAATAATAATATAATAATATAATAATAATAATAATAATAATAATAATAATAATATTTTCGATGTAAAAAAAGGAAATAAAAAAATAAAGAACATAGTGTTTTCCTTTTATTACATGTATTTACTTTCATTCATAAATTTAAAGTAAAATGTTCCTGTATCTATTATTATTATTATTATTATTATTATTAATTAAATTTATTTTATTATTATATTATTCATTACTACTTATGAGCACTGTTACTATCTCTAAAGAGCACAGGACTTCGATGCCAGTCGGGTTACACAGTGGTGGAATTCCCAGCATCCAATTTCGGGAACTCCATACACAGACGCTACTTTACACACCAAACGCAAAGACATATTCGTAAGTGATTGTGCGTTTTGTCTATTAAGTTGACTGCCGGAACGGCGATTAAATAAAAAAAACCTCCTCTTTCGATAATTTTCAGGAAGCAAGACGCTGGGCGCTGAAACAGGTGCGGAGCGTAAGGACGTGTGTCGCTGCTCAGAGAATCGACTGGCAGCAGTGAGAGCTCTTTTCGCATCAAGCTTCAGTTTCTGGCGTGGGTGGCGCGCTCGGCCGCTACAAGGGCGCCGTTCTACGGTGCGTTGCGTTGCGGTGCGCTGCGGGGTGCAAGAATCCCGCCCCGGGGTGTCATGTTACGGACAGAAGGAGAATTCTCAATTTCATTACTCATTGTTCCCGCTTTCATCGTTGTCATGCTTTTGTAACATTTTTTTTCCAACTCCCTCGAGAACAAGACCACATGGAGCGACATGGGATAAATTATTTTACTCTATGCGAAGTTTCCGATGATACTGAGTCAATCTGAAGACGGCTATCATGTAAGGAAGAAATTATTGAATATTCCTGTTGGCTTATGGTAAGTATTGTGCATTTTCTTTATGAGTTTTATATATTTTCTCTGTCCGAATGCGTACGATTGAGCGTTAGGGCGGACAGAGACAGTGCCCCTATGGCCTGACCTCGCCATTAATAAAGACATTATTATTATTATTATTATTATTATTATTATTATTATTATTATTATTACTTATGAGTTGTATTCTGTGAAACTAAACAAACACTACTGGTATCAGAAAGCCCTTGAAAGTTTCCCATGAAGTATTGAACACCTCTCGTTAGAAGTGGATGATGAAAATAAGCAATTCAATGTCTAAAAATAGTACAAAATATGGAGGAGCAAATTTTTGATTGAGTGTCAGTCAGGTGTTGTGAAAAAATATACATTCATACAAATGAATGGATTTATCAAACGTTTTGCAAAGCATTCTTGACGATTTCTTGCGATTATATTCTACGTTTCATTTTCACAATCATTTGATATTGGAGTATGTATTAATTAACTTCGTAGCTGATTGCTCATTTTCCAAGAATATCTGAACATAAAAACAATAATTGAAAATATAAATCGCATTTTCCAAGGGATTTGCCTACTTATGAGCATGAGATAGTAAATTGTTGCAAAGATATATTCTTTTTTCAAATTCAGGGCGAGAGGTAAGAGAATACCACATAAGCACTCTTAAAAATCAAACTTCGCTTGCTTGCCAAGCAACTACGATAGCTGGATACGAGGATGGCAACATTATTCAGAACTGCCTACCACACGTTTCTCCTTCTCGCCGCCACAGTTTATTTTTCGCAGTCATGTTTTTGAAATAAGCATTTCATAACAATGTTTTTTTCTTTGAACTTAACTGCCAATGAAGTCAGAAGTTGTACTTGGCACTTTGACCGAGTCGGCACAACAAAAGCGTGCGAAGAACAATGGCACTCGCTAAAGAACTTAACGAGGCCGGGAGGCAAACGGGGGGTTGTCTTCCTGAATCCGGGGTCGAGCGCATGCGGTGGAGAGAAGTTGAAGAGGCCTGCGGCAAACGTAACCTCGGGCTCTCGAGCAGAAGAGCGGGAATGGAGCCAGCGAGTGACGCGGCGCACTGCGCTGGGTGGGCGGGCGAGGACAGGAGCGGGGCGGGGGAAACACAGCTGAGAGAAAGCCAGGCGACGGTCTCAGAGTGGTTTGTGGACGAAGTGGGTGTGCGGTGTGTTGAGTGGTTGGTTCAATGTTAGTGATTCCGGGCGCGTCAACTACTGAGGAATTTAGTACCGTAGGTATAAGTGGCATGTTTTTGGGTCGGGAGGCGCAAAGGATCATCCCCGTTAGGATGTCGAGATTACGGTGAAGATGAAGGCGAAGCAGAGGATTGAAGCGGTGGCGGAGAATGAGGCGAAAGCAAGGGATTGAGCGGGGCGGGTGGGGTGGAGTGGCGGTTGGAGAATGACGCCAAACAGAGGTTGAAGCGGTGGCGGGGAGAGTTGGTGGCCTAGAGTGAGGGGCGAAGGAGGGGATTGAAGAGTGAGGAGGTCTCGCGAGGAACCGGCGGTGGCGCAAGAAGGAGATTTTTGGCTGGTCAGTGACAAGGAGGCTCGGTACAGCCCTGCTCTCATTAAATTACAGCCGCGAGCTGGCAGGAACGGGAAGAAGGGGCAAGGCGCGCGCGCACGCGCGAGAGAAAAGACTTCAACCGCGTAAATTCAATTGTTCATCGCGTGTTCAAAGACGGATTTGCACTAAGTAACAGGCGGTGACGTGGGGGGGGGGGTTGCTGCCGTGCCTCGCATCGCAAGGCTCTCGGCCAGGCCTTCGGGCGTCGTAGTGCTACCTGCGCCTCACAGACGTTCACTAAAAGCTGTAGCAATCCGGAGCAGTGGGAAGTAAGTCGTCCGATTTGAAATTCAATAGGTGCACTCGATTTGCCCTTATTACGACATGTTTCACAAAAATACGTTTTTAGAACGTTCTTTAAAAAATAAATACTCATCCCTTGAAGTTTTGGGATATACCTGGCAAATTAGCATGGTTTTAAGAAATATTAATTTGTCGTAAGATAACAAATGGGTCCGTTGTCAAAACGTATATTTTAACAAAATCCAATTGTCATAAACGTTTGACAATGAAACATTTAATCATGAATTATGAATCATGAATTATTAATTATGATTCTCATATTGCCATGATCTAGCCATCAAAACGTATACAATTTCTTGAAACAAAATATCCATATGTGATATTATCTAATTCATTTAAGTTTGTTTTCATTGGAAATGATGACTTACCATTTGCCCTCATTGCGTTTATCATTAGGAGACAATTTGTAAAGAGTGCGTATGAGGAAGATTGTTGTTGCACGTTGATTATAATTTCATGTAGTACATCTACTCCGTTTTCAAGTACAACATTCAATTTAGCATATCAATTTAGTCAGTTGTTCCCGAATCAAGTCTTGCCTTGCATATATATATAAACAAAATTGGGTTAGTTGCAGCATTTATAACTCAAGAACGGGTGGACCAATTTTAATTATCTCTACTTTGATGGATTCATATCCGCCCCCGAATAGAAGAATAGCTATTAAAATATCGGAAAAAATACTAGATGGCGCTAAAGGACAAAACTAAATAATAATGTAAAATTCAACCTGCAACTCACTATGCAGGATTTTTAAAATCTATATCGTTAAGTAACTCCAAACGAAGTGTTATACGGCATTACACATTAAAATTTTGACGCCAAAGAAACATTCTCACACCATAATTTACAGGATGAGATCTTCGTGAATATTCTATTACATATTTGTGAGGAGTGAGCGAGGGGGGACATGAAGAGAGATGAGGAAGGGAAGACAAAGAGAGAGAGAGAGAGATAAAGGGCAGAACACATCTGCCGGCTTTCCCTAGTGTTAATTATAGCGTAGATCTAACGCTCTATCATATTAGCTCTATAAAATTTCAAGTTAAAAATGATGTGGAATTACTTTCAAACTATTAATGATAAAAATATTATAATCCAAAATTCACAGTGGGTACGATCACGAGGATCCGAAAGATCACAATTCGCGAGTGAGGACTTTTTTACGACTACCCATTTCTAATACATAGATTATATGTAAATGCATTTCTTATGCACCATTTAAAAAAATATTTTCATAAACTCCTTACTACCAGCCATCACAAAGTTTTGAATTAACTGTAGATAAAAAGCGATTGGAAGGTATCACCCTTTTGTACTTTGGCTGCGGGAGCGTAAAGTGAGCCAGGCTCAGCCACAGGACCAGATTTCTGCGGCAGCAGGCGACTCACAAATTCTTCGCTCCGCGTGTTTCAGACGGTAGCAATTCAAGATGCAGGAATGTTTTATTCTATATCTGTACGAGAAAAGAAATTGTATTTGTACACGGTGTAATGTAGGAAACAATACCGTACGTCTTTCGGGGGATCTATCACCGGCAGTTTCGCATCAGAGAGGGATAAAAAGTGTATTCAAAAATTAAAATGATCATTTCTAATAGGGAAACTTCACATGAAATACTCTTTCTTCATTAATTATTTTAACTTCAAATTATTTTTCATATTTTCTTTGATTAGAGCAATTGTTGAGTTGCAGTTCACAATTTCAGCATTGCATACCTCGCTTCTGCATACAAGTATTTAATACAATATTTTGTTGTAAGGGTTTCAAGCAGTAATTAATCCATTTACCACCTATTGTCGTAATTAAACAAGTTTGCGTTTACTTTTACAATACATCCTATCTACAGTCATCTGAGAAACAATTTTACCCTCGTCCCAACTTTCGTTCTGTAAAAAAAGCGTCTCATGTCATTTTGTTGCCAGGCATCGTGATCTTCAACAACTGACAACGGTACAACGGTAATCTCCAAAAGCAATGGAGCAACACGAAGACACTTTAGTGCTTGTGTGCCGTAAGAAATGACGGACCTCCAGAGCGCTTGGCGACCGAGAGAGATTTCGCCGACACCCTGTAAATCTCGGCACCTCCTCCACATCCTCAAGTGAGCCTCTCCATCTGGTTCTTTGGCGTGCGGAGGGGTCGGGGGTGGAGGCGGCGGTTCCGCGGAGTTCTCGCAGCCTCCGACGCGGCGATCCGCTTCGCCGCGCGGCGCCCGGAAAAAAGATTATTGACTCGGACGCGACGCCGCGGGGGAAAGGGGGGAGGGGACGTCGTCATTTTGAGGGCGCCCGAGGCCACTGATAATCTCGCTGCAGCCGGAAGGCGGCCCTGCGCCCGGAGGGAGACCGCAGCCCTTTGCCGCCCTCCTGTGTCTTCATCGCCATCCTCTATTCTCGAGGTTCGCGACCTTGCGAACTCGCCCTGATGATCTTGGTTTCGCGAATCTTCGTGTCATGTCTCCTCAAGATCGTCTCGCCGGGATCTTCGCGCCACGATCATTGCACGTCTGGTATTATTTTTATATAATTCTTTAATATACGATAAAAATGAATATCATCATTTACAATTCACTGAAAGTATAGTTTTCCGATGTTTGTTAATTTGAAACGTTAAAATGTGTTTCACATGGAGAAATATTTTTTTCTTGTTTCTTAAAACAGTAAGTAATTTCGCATTCATTGTATTTGAACGGTTACGCACGAAAAACACATATTGGAGCAAAGAATTGCTGTGGAGAGAGTAATTAAAATGCTGATTAATTAATTTCTAATTGCTTAACTATGTTTTCTGTACTACATATACACGTAAATATCTCTAATTCCCTCCACATTAAAGCATTCCCTGTAAGACATACTACATTTACCGTCCGAAAGCTGCAACCCACTTCATAGCTAAATTACTACGCGAACTCGCCAACTAGGGGCGCCGCTAGAAATTAAGGCCCCGCGCTGCGTGTAATGCAATGTAAGCGGCCGCCGCCGCCGCTTAAAAGAGAGCTCCCGCTGGCTGGCTGGCCGCCCGGCGCGGGGCGGCGCGGCGCCGGGACGTGTGCGTGAAAGCGGCCGCGTCCTTACAGCGCCGTAAGGGCTCGGGGGGCTGTTAAGAGCGCGCGGCGCCGCATGCCCAGGGGCACATTAAGAGACCCTGCGGACCGCCCCGCTCGCCCGCCCCTCGGCCGAGGACGCAGGATGCCTAGCCGCGTCGCGCCCTGCATGGAAATAGGGCTGCATGCGCGTCTCCGCCCACTTGCCCCGCCCACCTGCCCCACCCATCCCCTGCCCCGCTCCGGTCATTCCCGCATCGCCCCTAGCTATTCCTCACCTGTTCTGCGGCCGTGTTCTTAACTCGTCTCCGTGTTGTTGTTGTTTTTTTTTTTTATACTATGACTTTTAGTGGCCCTTCAAATGAATGAGTGAAAACTAAAACGGTATAAGAGACATTTTAGGACACGTTAGTGGAAATATATTTTCGTGGTTTTAATGGACAATTGAAATGTCGTGTTTTAATGATGAAACAAAGCACCACGACTTTACAGTAATATTGACTTAAATAAACAGATTTCTCAGAATTTATAAAATGTCACTTATATCGTTCTGATTTTTATTCATTCATATAATTAATTAATCAAACCTCATTAAGTCTAAGAATAAGAGAGTATGGATAGTATCATTTATTCCGTGTTCGTTGAACCCACTCGCATAATTGAACAAAAAATTGTGTATGTTCTTACCAAGAGATAATACATTAAACTACATTTACAAATATACTTTACTGTGAAGAATTCACTTTGAAATTCAGTCTCATACATTAAGCTATTCTTTATACGTATCTTTGCATTTTTTATACAATCAACCTTTCTAATATCTTCAACAACTAAAAAATTGTCGAACTTTAAACGCCAGTGCAGTTCAGGGGCGTTTACGAAAAAGAATGATTGTTGACTTCATGGTCAACGCAAGCAAACAAAATTTCCCTATACAGATGATAAGGAAAATACAAAACATTCACTATTGGAAAAACTACGTTTTCTATTAAGGGGAGGTTTATTGAAGCAGCACTAGACAAACGCAGACATAAAAAATGATACACACATCTTTTACAATTGTAGGGAAAAACTAGAAGTTGCAGTATTTCAACAATTAAATTAATTTACAACAATGTAGATCAAATGAATCGGGAGAATTGAAAGCAATATCAAGGTGGTGCGGTCCTTGACCTCCCCCCATCGTATTTCGAGGGTTATTGATCCAAAGAGTAGATAACAATGAGTAAAATGTAGGAATGCGAAGCCGATGAAAAGGGAGAAGCCTGACAAAATCTGTCGAGCGCCCGCTTCGTCCACCACAAATTCCACGCGATTTGACAGGGTATCGAACCCGGGCCCCAGCGGCGGAAAGCGCGTGCGGTAGCTATTGAGAGAGGACTACTGCAAAGGAAGAATTAGCGGCGGAGTGCCCGCGGCTCACCACTGCAATGAACCACGAGCCACTCTCGCCTCCCACTAGACGCATCGCTCCGCGTTTGCTGGCGAAACGTGCAGCAGATTTCAGTCGGTTAATTCGATCATTGCACTTTCGGAAGCAAGTGGAACGACAGTTATCATTGTTTCCATCCTAACTCTTCAATTGTAATTATATAAACGTAAACATTTATGTGATTAGCCGGAAGAGCAGATCTTACGGCCTGATGCTTCCAAGAACTTATAGTTATTTACGCACCAATTCAGTTATAATGGTTCTAATTATCGAGTGACGACAATATGCTCAGGAATTTTTGTTCCCCGAACTCATTAGAACGCCCGTGGTACCTACATAATTTTTATTTTCATCTAATTTTATTGATTCAGATTTATTTATTTTCTAATTAACTACACTCTGTTTGTCTTCTCATAATTCTCTCTCCAAATGCCCTCCATAAGAGGACACGTAGCATTATTCAACTGTTTTCCTATTTCTCTCGTATCCATTATTCTCTCAATCCAGATCAGGTATACATTTTATATCTCTGTATCGAAGACAACAACAAGCTATAACGTATTAGTGAATAATAAAAGCATTATAACAATGACAACAATAATAATAGTAATTATTATTATTATTATTATTATTATTATTAATATGCGGCCTCCTTGAGCAACCCACCATGACGTCATGAGCACCCCCTCCACGTAAAACAGAATGCCTATTTGTTTCATTGTAAATGTAGCGAACAGCGAATTTAAAACGATTTTACGATTCCTAGAAGTCTTGCAACTGAGTTTTAATATATTTTTCCCAAATTTTCGCGACAAAATGATTTTTTAATGAAACGTGCGTATTTTTGGGACAAGTGTAAAAGCCTCACGATATCCATTAAATATTTTACAGCATTAATAAAATGGCATCTTCAAAGTTTTGTACTTGTATAAATATAGTAACGGAAATTACTTAATTTATTCTCGGCCATTCTCTATTTCTGTAAACCATATCGATAGTTATAAAACAGTTTATATAATAATGTTTTCTCATCGTCTCCGACATCCCTCGCAGTGGCTGAGGAAGCTCAGGACTGATGAACCGGGAGGTCGCAGAGTTCGAGTTCCGACGGTGGCAGGATTTTCGACACTAGCTACACAGGATGTTTCAAAAATAGGGGTCATAATTTCAGGTATATATTTCCCATATGTAAACAATCAAAATATTTCACTTTAACGTGAGCCCGAAACCTTTACTACGAGTATGCTGAAGTTTATCGGAACCTTTCCGAGTTGTTGTTGCTCCAGACGGGCAGAGAGACGGGCAGACAGACGGCGTACAGACGGGCGGACAGACGGGCGGACAGACGCGGACAGACGGGCGGACAGACGGCCGGAAAGGCGATGGACATATATTCAGACCGTTTGTCCGTATCATGCGAATTTTCCGGGTATCAAGACCCAGAAACATCTGAGAGTCTACTGCACTAGTGTTAAAAGGATCGTCCCCCAAAATTTAGCAAGCGTATTTATCCAATTTTTCTCTACCAGTGCCCTCTAATAAAAGGTATTCTGCCGAAAATTTGCCTTTTCGTGCAGCATTATATAACATTTTCTCTACTTCGTAAGCGGTAGAGTGTAATTTAAAAACTCATTTGCATTTTTATACAATGTTCCCTTCCTTTATTGCAAAGCGTGCATTAAGAACACTTATTAGTATGTAAGCACAAATTCTGTTGTGATATCGCAGTAAAGTAATGAACTAAATGAAAATACACCCCTTACGCATAAGTGAAAATGGCATTAAGTATTATCCACACGTGAAAGCTGTACTTTTACAAATTCTCGAAATGCGTAGGAAACGCTAGCACGATATGCCAGGTTATTAAAAGTTACAGCCTTTTGTTGCTCAGCGTAGCAACATTTGAAAAAATGTCTTACATTATTAAGTAAGCACTCTACTTGAAGCGTTGCTCATTTATTTCAATCCTACAGTACGGAAAGCACTAGTCATTCTAGTGTAAACGTTCTTTCAAACCAACGTGGAAGCTGCGTAAATTGTTTTTTCATAGTAGAGTAATAATACTCAAACATTGACCACGAAAATAGAAATTTTAAAGTACATTGCTTTAAAAATACACATAAAATTGGAACAAATTAGTCTCTGTAAAACTCCAGTTCCTTATTCAAGGACAAGCCAAAAAAGCTCTAATGAATAAAAAGGAGCACTGAGAAAGGCCCTTGTTTTCGAGAGAACAAGCACCGAATTAATTCACTATCCCTTTTGACACTTGTATTGTACTTGTTGTTACCAACAGTGATTTTAAAATTCACTTAAGAAATATTATCTCTAAGTACAAATTCAAAACCACGACGTGACCTTCCAAGTCTTGATTAAGAGGCCTCCGCCATAGATATGTGTAAGTGGATAGATGAATTCTTTTCTCCTCCCATTTCTTCTTTTTTCGCTTTTCTTTTTCTCCTTTGTTCCAAAAGAGCCGCTGTAGACGTTTGTATCCTTCCCCTTTCGCAGAAAACTCATCTTTTTTATCGATATTTCTCTTTCGGTTTTGAGACAAAACTGCCTGTTTCCTCCGTGATTTCATCCCGAGTCGCAAGTCTCCACGATGACAACCGTTTCTGCTCAGTACCTCGGAGTACATTCCCGCCCCTTTCGCTTACTATTCCGTCTCTTCCGTGTGCCCTTCCCCATCTTCTTTCCATGCTAGCGCGTCCCCTCCCCTTCCCGGACTTCGCAGACCCTATTCCGTCCTCGTATGTCTCGACCCCTATTCCACGCCTACTCATTCCAGTCCGCATCTCTTTCGTATTCATTCCAGTCTCTCCTATTCCACTGCCACTGAGGCTAATATTACGACCTCAATTTCATACTGATCTTTTAATTTTTTTGGGGGGGGTACATGAAGGGAAAATTAAAAATATGGTTTCATATAACAGTGATTTTTCGAAAAATGCAAAAGTTCTATATTTTTTCGACGTCTTCCCTACAACTGCAGTTATGAAGATAGAGATTTTCTTTAATGAAATCCGTTCCTTAATGATACGAGCATATTTTTAAAAAAGTTATGTACCATTTTACGAAAATATGAGTCCTTATCGCGTAATTTTACATGAAATAACTGGCGAGAAAGTAAGTGCTGTTTCAGCACCACTACTTAATTAAATACTCACAGTGAGGAGGAGAGGAAGAAAAGGATGTCGAAAGAAAGAGATGAAGAGAAAAAGAACGGGGCAGAAAAAAAAGAGAGGATAGGGGAGAAGGTAAGATGGTAAAAGGAAGGAGAGAGAGAAAGAGAGATATAGAGAGAGGTAATAAATAAGAGAAAGAGGAAAATAGACAAGGCAGGTGAGAGAGGAAGAGGATGCGGAGAGAGATGGGAGAAATTAATCACCGTCAAGACCAATCCAGCAGGTAACGTGCGACGTCCCGATAGCTGCCGGATTGCACCGCCCGCGCAAGGCTTAACGAATATTTTACACGCCATGTTAAATTCCACGCTATCGCGTCCAATTCGACCGCTCTCGAGTCTGAAACGACGCCGTCGACGTATGCGAAATGCACCGTTTTTGTGGGGGGCTCCGAACACACAAGTAATGCGTGAATCCGATTACCATAAAACGATTGTTCTGTGTCGAGTCTAAAAAAGTTGTTAATGGCTTTTAGGTATCAGAGATTCGTGTTTGCCAATTGCAACCTTGCGCGGTTTTAAAAGCACGTACGTGCTAGTTTTATAATTATCAACGTTGTTTGCTTGTATATTTATTCTGAATGGAATGTATATTTATTCTGAAAGAATTACACATTCTTTTTTTTCAGGAAGTTCTAAAAAGCATTGATGTTTTCAAAAGATGAATGAATGCTACACACTACGGTTACTCACACTTATCCAACTATTTTCTAGATTCGTTTTCTACGATTTATTGCTTAAACTTTAATGCTAATTAATTTTCACATTCACGGTTTCTATTTGAGATTCATTAATTACAAAATGGAAATAGTGAGCATGTAAACAGATCTTATCCAAGGAAGAAGAAAAATGTATTGTATGAGTGAACAAGTGTTAGTAGAGCTTTTAGTATTTTTATAGCTTGTAATATTTATATTTAAGTTTTTAATTTAGATTACAGCTGGCTTTGTTCCAATGGCTCCTCTGGCTATTGCGGCAGCGGGCAGTAGAGGAGGGGAAGGGACGGTTCTAGAAACGCAACATCGATGTCGAAGTTTGCAAAACACGAATGTTTTTAAAAATCTATTCAACATCGATTTATTGAAGCCGATGTTTTTAATATCATTTTTATTTTCTCACGCTTAACAAGGAACGTCTTAAGAATAGAAAGTTATGTAATGCTGTGTGTGAGAAAAACAAATATTTGGCATAAAAGCTCTTATTATAGAGTTGTGGTTACGAAAAAATGAAAAAATCCAGTTGCAAAATTAAAAAAAAATCCTGCTGATTGATCATTCCTGTCACGATTTCAGCTACTTTTTCCCCAAGGTCGAATTTTAAGCCATTAGTTATTAACCATATCTCGAGAAAGACGTGCTGTTGTAGCACGACTAGATTTTTGTTTGATGGTTTACCTTGTTCATGTTTTATTTTTGAAACAAAAAGGGCCCAGCACCAATTGAAACCCATAATACGTTTCGGATAGTCGTCAATTGAATATACTTCAAAGCAAAATGACCAACGGATCAAAAATAATTTATATAGTGTTTTCGTCGAAAAATAAACACTGTATTTTACGTTTGTCTTAAATAATCAGAGGAACTCAATAATTCTCTTCATTTGTTAGTGTCCTGTTTTTATCTCAGGATTCACTTCCAATCCCAGCATTCACTTTCCATGCTCTGAAATCACAGCATCCACTTCTCATCCCTGTTTTCTCCTGCCATCGTAGCATACACTTCTCATCCCAGTATACGCTTCCTATTCCAGCATCCAATCATCATACCAGCATCCTCTTCCCATTACAGCATCCAATTCTCATTTCAGCATCCCCCTCCCATTACTGCATCCTCTTCAGATATAATTTCTCCCACTTCTATATTATCTCTCTTTCCATCATCCTCCCCCACCCAAATATCCGCTCGCACAATGAAAACACTCTCCCACTGCGGTTTCTTCTCCCATCGCAGCGTTCGCGTCTGCCTTTCGACTAATATATTATTCCCTCCACCCCCGCCCCCGCGCCAGGTGGCTTTGTGCCCTGCCGAGGGCCGCGCGGCGCCCCGCCACAAAGCGCGCACGCGAGTGCGGCGGCGCGCGACCGGAAGGGTAGGGGGCGGGGGCGCAGAGCGCGTGCGGTTGCCCGCCACCGGCGCGGCTGCGGCGGGGACAGGGGCAGGGACAGGACGAAGAGAGAGGGTGGGGGCTGCGGCAGACACAGGGACGGAGGGACGCGCGGGCTAATTTACGCACGTGCGCCCGTTGAAATTACTCACCACCCGGACATATCCGCAACGCGCTTCGGATAAAGAGACAAGAGCGCTGTAGGAGATTTTATATTGAAACGCTCTCTAAATGATGAGGACCCCAACATTCTTGTTAAGGGAATTATTTTCAAGAAAGTGTCACGTACGTACAGCGTATAAATGTTTTCTCTCTCTCTCTCTCTCTCTCTCTCTCTCTCTCTCCTTTTTTTCTGCTCTCACCCCGTAACTCTCCCATCTCTTCTCATCTTTCTTCACTCTCCCTCTTTTTCGCTGTCTGCAGCTCTCTTGACCTCTGTCGCTCTCTTGACCTCTGTCGGTCCCTTACCCTCTATTGCTCTCTTACCTTCTATCGCTCTCTCTCTCCCTCGTTCGCTCGCCCTTTGATTCAATGTATCCGCACGGTACAGGCAAGGGAGAAACAGTTGGAAAACGATTAGATATTATTTTTGAAGTTGGAAGTCAATGCACCACCCTGTTCTCTTCAAAAGTTGGCATTTGTAGGTAGCAGGTAGCAAAGACGTGCGTGACTGCGAATCATGACGACGCTGCTGTTGCCGCGGGGGATGACGTTCGTCAACACTGCTGTCGCGATGTTTTTGTTATGAAATGGCTAGAGATTTATTGTACCTTTGGAAACGCTTCTGCAACGTTCACACAATGACGTACATTGTGTCTCACGTGAAATCGTGCAACAGTTCTGGTTGAGAGATAGCAAACATCATCTGGTTGCGGAATATGTTGAACTTTACAAGATTGGCCTATCCTGAAAAGTCTTTGAAATAAGACAATATCTACAAGTTGTTAATTATTCATAAATTAACAGACTTTCGGCGTGTTGGAAGTAAAAAAGATTAGGAAATTGTTTGAAATGCTTTCGGACATTTCTTTAAAAATTATTTACATTAGGCGTGGTGTAATAGCCTCAAGTTTGTAGATGATACGAAAGAACTTCGAAAAGTAAATAGACGGGTTACTTTCGAATGACCATGAAAATTTTATTCTGGGTGTGTCGGTATTCCCCCTCCGTTGAATGGTGTGATTAGTCACCAACCTACGAATCGGCTCACAGAGTATTTTCCTCTCCAGGTATATCTAGCTTCACTACTCGCACGTTTTGTTGAACTGTACTTTTGCTTGTAGTCGTAGGAGTAGAGGTAAGGGCAAGTTACTATCTTGTTAGTAATGCAGTAAAATCATACCTGCAATTCATTTACCGTTGCAAGTAAGTTTTCTATAACTCGGGAACGAAAATGTCTATTTTTTAAATGTCGCTACTGTCGTAATTTTAAAAAAATATTATTATTTTAAATTTGTTTTTAACTTTTATTCATTTTTCAACTATTTATAGTTGAATTAGTATTATATAATGAAGGGATCCTGAAACTCAAGACAACGTGTGCAGATAATCTTCTCCCCCATACCTCACATACAGTTTTTTCTGTTTTTTGACTAAATAAATCTAAATCTAAATCTTCCTCCACCCAGATGGGACTGGTTTGCCGATATGTGTAATAGTTTTGTGCAGGAATGTATAAGCGATTGTAGTAAGAGGGAGGATAGAGTAAAAAGAGGAAGAGTTTACGCGCGGTCCATGGACCGTTTATTAGGATGCAGCTCCGGCATTAGTCAGGTATTAATGGAAGAAACCTTGGAAAACTACCTATCAAAGCAGCCGAAATCTATAATTCACCTCCTCACAGCGGTGGAATTCCACCTACCTAGTGCCGCCAGTGTTAAAAATTCGCCACTGTTGCCACATTAACCGCAAAATTGATTCAAATTTGGCGCCTTGTTTTTTAATAGTGCAATTTTGATGTTCTTTGAAGGTGTTTCAGAGGAAAGGATGTTACATTTCAAACTTGGCGCTTCGGAGATTTTTTCACAAAAAAGCCGCGCGAATTTCTTCTCTGCTGACGAAATACTCATTTTTGTCGTACAAAGTTTCTTGACGTAGATTGTCAGCTGATTCATGTTAGTTCGGAGCGTCACCGAAAGATCGCATCAGCTCCTGGGCAGCTTCTCCGCGTTCGAACCATGTGGAGCAATGACAAAATTCTGAGAATCCAGCGATTTCCATCAGTGACGCCATGAGATCGCATTGTCATCAGAGGCGAGGTACAGAAATCTTAGTAAAATCATTTTGAACTCCTTCAAAGTTCGATTCAGGGTGTGCCAGGCACTGGATGCTGTTATAACATGAAAAAAAAACGTCGAAATTCGTAAAGAAAGGTTTAATTTCGTTTGGACAGAGGTAACTGACAATTTCTTCAATACTTGTCAATTCTTTCTCCAAGTAACAATCTTTGTCAATTGTGTGTCGTCTCTTTTCCAGAACATTCCTGTCTGACAAAAAAATACTGATAGAAGAGACGATGTTTCGTTGCTGCTTCTACTAATTGCTCTCGCAACTTTTTCTTCGAGAATTTCGCCGCCTCACCAACCACCGTCGAGACTCGAAGCCGAAAACCTCCCACTCAGAGTCTCCGCAGCAGAGGCAGCGATGGCGGCTGTGCGCTAACTCAGCCGTTTTTCGATGTCGGATGTCCAGCCGCGTCCCACGCAGCTTATTTCCCGCCCGGCGCGCGGCTCATCGCCGGCCAGAGCTTGACGTGACACGCGCGCAATTCGGTTATTTGCGCGTCGCGCAGCGCGGGGGCGGAGCGGAACCTTCTGCAAGAGTAAACAGGCGCAGCGCGCACCTGGCGGCGCGCCGGACCGGGCCACGGGCACGTGTCGGGCGCGAGCTGAATGATCGCCGCTTCACCGGCCGTCAGTACACAGGGCCAACTTAAGCTCTTTATGACGCAGCGCGTGATATTGCGGTTCGCACGCGCCGCTACGCACCGCGCAGAGCCGATCGAACCGCAGCGCGCCCGGGATCAGAACCCTGCGGCACACCGCAAGGGCGAACGTTCTGGATATCTCAGATAGAAGATGAGTATAAGTTCATTCTTATTGTTGGACGCAGCAAAACTGTTCTCGAATTTTTATCGTCGACACTGAAATATCAATGAATACTTTTTCTACATACTTAGTATATAGATAGTTAAAAATATTGATTGATTTTTACAAATAAAGGGACAGTAGAAACATCGTCATGCTAATTCGCCAACTTCGTAAATCCATATTCCTTTCTCTATTTTATTTTTACTTCATGATAAAATATAATTAAGAAAAAAGAGTAAGAAATAAAAGAAAATAATTCGAACATCGTAAATAATTGAGTTACCTAGTACTTAAAGGTCAATAAGAACGGAGACTATAATACTGCTTCCTAGCTATGTTTATTCTTTTTATTGTGAAACTGTCCAGTCCGGAGTTACAAGGTATGTTAATTAGTATAACGCTATACGTGACAAGATGACAGCAAACATCAAAACTGGCACGAATTATAAAATAGTACAATTTATAAAGATTAAAGTACGCAAACAAGTGGGCTTGCATGACCATTTGGCACACGTGGTCGATCGGCCACCAAATTGTCGTGGTCAATCGATGACCAAATTGTTATGCCATTAGCAGAGCGCCATAAAACGTTTTGAAAACACCCTCATTCTCAGAACTAATCTGCTATTTTTTCTCAGATTTTATAACTGCCAGGTCGTGTTAATAGGATTTATGGTGTCATCACGAGAGTATTTATGGTATCAATCAAACCGCGCGCAGCGCAGTGTACCACGCAACGGACATCGGAGCGTGTAATACAGTTTACAACTGACACAACTTGCTACTGTATATCTTATTCTTAGTATTGAAAAACACTAGTTATTTTTTTAAGTTTCAGTGATAGAAAATGTGTTTAACAAGTTTTTAGGGGTTAAATGCCGACCAACTCGCTTGTGAAGGATGTTAAGATAAAATTCAAAAGATACACCGGAGAAATAATCACGTGAACTGAAATAACTTTTACTAGCGCGTGTGCTGCAGGGCTACATCCGCAAGCACTCAACGTTTAGTAAGGTTATGCAAAATCTGCAAAGGTCAGGAAAAGAAGAGGGGACTTAAGAGAGGGTGGGCTGTTTGTGAATAAGTTTAAAACGGGTATTGTTTTTCTATTTGTCTTTTCTTACTGATATATTGTAAAATTATATTTGAGTAATTTTAATATTCATAGACTTTCCAGAATGTATAGTTTAAACACATATTAGTGTTAAAAGTTTATAATTCCCCTCTATGAGTTTATTCTCATGTACATCGACAGAAGCGAAGTATCAATATTTAAGATGCAAAAATTCTCACACTACAACAAATCGTAACTAGAATTAAAAATGCAAACATTTATTCCCTTAAACACAAATACACAATACTTATTAGCCTGTACTATTATTAAATATTTAATATAACATTTACCTACAACACTAGTTACTACGGCAAAATTACTATTTCGCAATGTTCATTACCATTTAATCAGTTCGGCTGCTTCCGTGAGAGTAAGAATTTGTTTCTGCTCACCTGACCTAGATTTTCAACGCCCTCTCCGCATCAATTCCATGTTAAAGCCACTAGGCCGTGCTGCCCCGCAACAATTTTATATCCGTTTTTTGTATCCATCACGGCACGCCCAATTGTTTATTAGTTTATTTCTATGCAGCACGTATTGTCTGAATTCTAACATTCTAGATGCATCAAAATTCCATCGTAGACGCTTTATGTCACAACCATATTACACCCGTGTGACATTTGGGTGTGTCACAGTAGACAAGGAGAGTTCAAGAAAATAAGCTTATGTCCAGAAGCTCAAGAAAAAGGTGAGCAGATTACACTGCTACCACAAACGTATTTTGCTCTTATTTTATTGAGTAACGATGAATAAGTAGAGAAATGAATATTAGTTATGATAAAACCATGTAAAATGACTTTTCCTCATTATTGTAGAACTTATGTTGAACCCTCTTCTAAGGTGGCATTGTTGTAGTCACACGATGAATCAATATTTTGTGAACGAGTACGATTAGAAAAATGTGATGGATAATATTTCACTTTTAGAAAGCATACAGTCTGCTAGAGCGTTTACTTTGGAACGAAAATGGTAATGAGCAGATTGCATTACACAACACAGTAACACATTTTTTTACTCAGTATTGAGTAAGCAAGTTGCAAATAAAGGATACAAATCTACGATAAATATGATACTAGCGTCAGGAAACACATTTTTTAGGAGAAACAAGTAAGTGTTTTTTTCCACTGTTACATGGTGGTATGGTTTCGAAAGAGCTCAAAGAGCATGCTTGCTAGTAACAAGTTAGTGCGCCACTAACGGTTATTTCGATTCAGTATTGACATGCAATGATGGAAATAAACATCCATTTGTTTCTCCTCAAAATTGGTTTCACGATTTATTTTACCTATTAACTTTCACCTATCCCAAAATGTAAAGCTCTGAAGCACGGATTTTTGCCTTAAACGAGAAACGCCGTTAATGCGCGAGCGACATATAGGGAATATGAGTTTTTTTTCCACCAGTGACTTCAGCGTAGCTGCCTCAACGACGTTACCTGGTGTTATAATGGCACTCCAATTATCGCAAGATCTTCGACTTGTCAAGCAGTAAGGTCGGTGACCCGAAAGATCGAATCACTGGGGAGGAAGAAAACGGAGAGAAAGTGCCTGACAACTCACTTGTAAATTGTAGCATCTTTCCGAGATTCGTTTTCCCTTTACGAAGAAATTTAATGAAAATATAAACGATACGATTCCATGTAAACTGTTCAGGATCGTCGGAGACGAAATTATGTGATTTTCTTGACAGAGATCGCTTCAATTCCTCGTTCGTTAACCCTGCCGCATCGGTTTGTCGACTTGGAAATAATTTCGTCTCTCTTGAGCTTGTGTATCATACAAATTATTCAACTAGGTGTTCCAAACTTCCAGAATATTGAAATACGAGTTCATATATTTACGGATGAAAGTTACGTAGTATTTAATAATCCTACCTCACAATATTTTATGGTGACAAAAATATGGGCTATAAATAAACAAAAATAATTAATTATGGTTAAAGGGAATCTCAAAAGGAAACTTATCTTCAGCGACAATACTTTGGTTTACGTCTATGCTGCAAATACCTATAATACGTTCTAACGTATTATAGGTATTTGCAGCAAATAAATATGCTATAATTAATATAAATTAACTCTGTTACATGTTTGGTCATCTTTCAACTATTTATAGTTAAAATGACGGTAACGGGTTCTGGAACTCAAGAAAACGTGCGCAGATAATCTTCTCCCCCCTACGTCACATACAGTTTTTACTGTTTTTTTTACTCAATAAATCTAAATCTATTTAACAAAAACGAATTGCATTACTTAAATTCTCGGCTATCCGGGAGACGCCGCGTCGTTGGATGGGCGTCCGACGTTTCGCCTGACATGTCGCAGGCTTCCTCAGGGCAGCGACGAGCCTCATGAATTTATGGATTCGAGCCTTGGAAGCTTACGTGTACGAATTTCATTACTTTCTGTTTGACCACGTATTAAATGTTCTTAGAAACGGAGAATTTATTTGGGTATGGCCGGGGCGGGGCGGGGGCAG
>BOPP01000199.1:477627-523617 GCA_017312745.1 Gryllus bimaculatus
AGATTTTCAATCATTTTTTCCACTGTGCGACGTTACGAACGCTAGTGAATCAGAGCAACATAGTTCATGTCAAACTAATTCTTCAAAACCCGATGTGGCAATTGTTGTCCCATGAAAAGGACCGCAAGAAATAATGTAGCATATATCTAATATATAAAATGTGCCCTTAATTATATTTATTCTTGAGTAAATCGTTACGCCTTCCAGCCTCACTTGTGTCTGTAGATCCCAAAAGCCACCAATCGCGAATGACTTCTAAATTTGACTGTTAAAAGGGAGAGATTCAAAACGTTCAAAATAGTACATAATGCAGATTACTAAGGAGCTTCAATTCTGAATATTCACGCTACGGTTGATTGACTAAATGATTAATCATTCCGCCGCGGAAACCACTAACATTAGCCCCGTAAGTGTAGTGCAGTTTTATCGCATGAGGTGATCTTTCCCCGCCGGATGGCGAGATCTGGCTCCGACCTACGTCAGCTTGCGAGGATTTTCCCCAACCAGGTATCTCTTTCATCAGCGCATCGCCCCCGCCAGGAAACGCTCTAAACTCCTGACCGGATGTGAGATCGACTGGTGCACGTGAGTATTAGTTTGTGAATAAGTGATAATAGGACACCGATTAGGAAGGAAAAATCGCGTGCGGTCCGTGGCCTGTTTGTCAGCGTACTGCATCGGTATTTACCCGGTGTTGATGGTAGAAACGACGGAAAACTACCGATCACAGCAGCCGGCCGCTAGAATTCCCCTGCCAGCTATCTAGTTGGTATTAAATATCCTGCGAGCGTCGGAACCCGAATCCAGGACCTTCCGGTCAGAGACACTACAACGACATGAATCGATGCCCTGAGCTACGCCAGTCGTCCAAGTCCCCCCGCCATCGCACCCGCGCCGGCTCCTGTCGGTCAAAGAAGCGGCACGGCGCCTCGCCCCTCCCCGCCCCCCCCCGCCGCGCGGGAACAATCCAATAACGCGGCACGCGGCATCTCGTGTAGCAAATATTTGGCATCGCACGAAAATGATTTGTTCGGGCGCTGCGTCAGCTCCCCCTCCGCCGCCGTCGATGGCGTCTCGCGTTTCCCCTTTGGGCGGCGAAGCAGCTTCTCTCTCTCTCCGTCGCGCTCCGCGTCTTCGGCCTCCGCTCATCAGCGCCGCGCCGTCTGCACCCCACTACACCCCCGCCCCTCGCCTCTTATGCCACCTCCTTTGGGCTCTCGTCCCCGCGCAGCTGTAGGAACAGAACTGCCAAGGCTCTAGCGTCTCGCCTGAATCTGTTTCTTTCTTTGTTGCTATTAATTCAACTACCGAGGTCGTTAGTACCGTAAATGTAGTGCATTTTAGTGTGTGTGTGTGTGTGTGAAAGGGGTGAGGATAATAGTAGCAAGAGGAAGGGAAGACAGCGCGCGGTCCGTAGCCCGTTTGTTAGGGTAATACTCTGGCATTCGCCTGGTGTCGATAGGAGGCACCACGGAAAACTACCGATAAGCGGTGCCGGCCGCTTTAATTCTCCTCCTGCCAGTGACTGAATTCGACCTAGCTGACAAGTCAGCGGCTTGTCACTATCTTGCCACTATCTAGAATCTAGGACGTCCCGGTCAGAGGCATTGCAGTGACATCAGTTGATGTACCACTTCCTTGTTTTCTCATGTTTCTTATTGCTGCCTCATCCATATTTGCGGTCTTGTTCATCATATTCTTCCCGTCCTTCAACGGCTTCTTTGGCAAAGATTTCTTATCAGTTTTATAGGCTTCGTCTTCTTCTACAATATCTTATTCCTTTTTGTTTGTATTCATATTTTTGAATATTAAGCAGAGTCATGGCAGTCACTTCGAAAACATATTTTAAACTTTTTTCTTCTTGCGGTGTGTAATGCATCTATACTCAGCACGTCCACACACCATAGACGTATAACGCCCTCTGCGAATTTGTTTTATTTTTTTTTAATACAATGTAGCTAATTACATTGAATAACAGGGAAGAAACGTTAATTTTTATAACACATTAAAACGTATGAATTTTGTCATACTCATTTATTATTTTCTAAAATTACTCAAATTCTGTTGAAGTATTATGGCATTACTGAACCATTACATAGAATTCGAGAAAGTACATCTATTGCTGCACCACTTGATAAGCATTGAAGTTGTTTAAAATGCTATACATCAATACAAGAGCACTGTATTGTAAAAGTGTTAGGTAGTTTATACCGTATCCGCAAAAATAATTGCATCTTTCGTAGATATGATTTTGAATTGAATTAATGCCTTATTTTACGTGGCGAGACTAAGGCTATCAGGCCCGCTCTTCCGCCTGACCACGCAAATTTCGCTACGCTCCTTTCATTAACTAGCAGAGAAAGGAGGTATTTCTTGGTCGACGAAACAGGCGATTAGAATTTAACTCAGAGGCGTCATTTAGGCTTGAGGATCTTTTACATGCAAGTAAATCTACTAACATGGGACAGCCGGCTTTACTTCCCCTTCGAATGAAGGCGTACGAAGGATTTTTTTCGCCCTTCGCAGGATTTTTTTCGCGTCGATCGGGTTTTAGCCCGCCAACTTGGGTATAACAGTCCGATACGCTACACCATTGCCGAAGACTGCATTCTTACAAATCGTTACGAAAGTATCAAAATATGAAAATCGCTGTCTTATACAATACTCTTAGAAAACTAAAGAGATTCCCCCTTCTGACCTCAATTTACTACGAAAGGTGATAAACCTAATTTAAGGGTAAAACTTTGAACATAGCCCCATTGCCTTCGGTTGAGCAGCCGTTTGCATTTCGCGTCTCCAGTGGCCCTTCTGACGCAAGTGCAAATTAAAACGGAATACATTTTCCAATTAAACTTAATGAAAATTCTCCATGGCCCATTGTAGCTGATCGAGGTACGCATTAATTGAAACAGAATGTTAGATGTTTTTCATCATTAGCTTTAATTTCGAGGGAGTAATCGAGGCACGCGTTTTTTGTTCCGTTTGGAGCAGAAGTGGATATGAAGCTCATACGCGGCTGATCCTTAAATTCACTGCTGGTATTAATCACCGGAAATGAAGGCGATTCTCTCATAATATTACAACTCGCGTCCCCCAACGTTCTAATTGGGCACTATCTCTGGAGCGAACAGTAAAAACAGTTATTTGTAGAAGTAATATGCTCAGAAATTCTTTTGTGTAAGCACGTAAACATGTTAAAATATACATACATTTAAAAATACGAAATGTTAATTTCACGTCTGCCATAACTACAAAAATGAGCAAATTTTTTCCCAGACACTTCTCTTTGTGGAGTGATTATTGCAAAAAAATAGATGTAGCACGCAATAACGTCCACCCTCAAACTATTATAATTTCATAATTGTATATGGTACGGTAAAGGATCTACATATACAGAATGAAATGAACTCAATTGGGACACCGCCACAGAAATTAAGGGCCACAGACCACGCTATTCTTTCTTTAAAACGCCCGCGCTTTTCTCCTTTGACCGAAATGTAAAACTAATATCCCGTCTTAATATGGTGCATTTTCCTTGATCTAGAAAACAATAATCAAACGTAATATATTAGGCCAAATATATAATTTCTCCCTACACTACAGCATTATATATACGGAATTTATAAGAATTTGGGCAAGGAAAAATATCAGAATGCCACGACGTATATCCACGTTACTTATACTGTGCATCAAAAATGCACTTTGTAATTATTTGCTTCCTCAAAAGCGCAAAAGTACAGTAATTTGCGGTCGAGAACAAGGAATATGACATTTTTTCTGTTAGTTCTACTTTTTCCAAAACACTTTTCAAATAGAAAAACTAAAAATATACTTCCGAATTCTTTATATTCTGAAAATAGCCAAACTACCCTAATTTGAGGTCAAGAATAATGAATATGTCATAAGATATTGTTTAGTATGAGTATGTGCCTTCGGTAGTTCATTGCTCGCTTTCCACGGCGCAACCTCGGGTTCGATTCGAGACCGGTGCAAAATTATAACTGTGCGCTTTCGTTACAAATGTCCCAGTATCTCTTGCTGGGTGTCGACGAGAAAGCCTACCCTAAGGTTATGACGATCAGAATATACGGTGAAGGGATGTCTTCGAACTAACCGCACGAACCCCTTATCCCATGGCCAAGAGGCTGGGCTACCGCTGGTCGGCCAATGTTCGTATTGGAAAGCCGGGCTTTAGAACAGGACGTCTAAGTATGGTTTCATACATAGCGTCACTGTCCTCAAATAAAAGGACTTACGTGAAGATCTTTTTGCTCGTCGCTTGTTTTTCTCTTCTGTCTTCTCTTGTCACTATCCAACAGTAGTCCGCAAGCACAGCCTATTTATTTCCCCTTATTTCTCCTTCGTTCCATTTGCGAAATGTTCTGAGGGAATCGCTCTCAATCTTCGTCATTTACAGTATCGCAGTTGTCGGAGGAGTTCGGGCGAGAATGTAGGCAATAACGTTTATCTAGTGGAGATAAAGAATCAGGCGATTTCTCTTTTCCACGGTCTACATGTGACTGTTGAGGGTTCTTTTCGGGAAGGAGTGGTACTAGTAGACCGTCTCCATATGGTCCAATGGCTGATGGGATGTTGTGGTATTCTACAGCTCGTCCCTTCTGAGCATGCTATGAAGCCATGAAACTTCACAAACTAATGCAAATTATCCAAAACCCATCACTGCTTTGCTAGGTATGCCAACACAATCTCCCGGAGTTAAATTGTCGTATACTTTACTCATAACGTATAAGGGCTACATCTAAGAGCTAACTTCGAGTTTTAAATGACATTTTCGTTTTTTGCATCATCGAATGAATGAGAAATGTCGGGAAAACTTTCACAGTCGGCGAGTGTTACTGCTGCTTGCTCTTCTTGAAGAGCAGAGTTGTTCACATGAGCGTCAAACACTAGCGCATTTTGAGTTGCCTAATAAATTGGTGCCTATGTCACATCTAAGCCAATTCGTTATACGAAATTTCACACCACAAGTTCATTGATTAAGATGATCATTGTAGACTTTATACCCCCCTAAACGAATGTAGCATTTATATTGAGGCACCTACACACACTAAGATGTAATAGAAGCAATCGTATATGTTATATCTACAAAACGCACTTTGGTTATCGTAATATGGTCGTAATGGATCTTTCCGACATACCATTACAATGTGGATGGCAACTAGATGGTAAATTTGCTTGTTGTTAAAACGTTTACAGAGTTTAAAATTCAAATTGTGGGCTTTTATCCGACATTTGAATTTTAATTTGTGGCGTACCGCGTGTAATCCATTTTTTGTAAATGAACTTTTGTGGTATCATGTCGTGACACGTATGATGGGACGAACAGACTGAGGTAATTCTTCAGACAAAGTATACTCATTGTGCTGTTATAGTAGACTAGCAAACTTCCCGGTGTTTCCGGGACATTTATCAAATACAATCCTTACAAAAGAGGAAAAACATCAATTTATATAAACTACGAAACGGAAGATTTTTATTTTTATGTAATTGGTTCAAATTTTAATGAATAACTATAATTTTCTTTCATTTTATTTTACAATTCATTAGTAATAGATTAAAAATGTTCAACTTTTGCTCTGTTACTGACCTCTATCGAATTTATTACGTACCAGTTCTGCTGCACCGGTAAAGCCCCTTGGCAAAACATATTAGGAGCCAAACATATATCAGTTGTGCGGCAGGGCTACTGACCTCTAGCGGAATGTATTAGGAACCAATCTGCTCGTAGCGAGAGTCGCAAAATAAAGATCGTAGCGCATGTACTAATATGTTATTTAAATGATTTATTTACATATTTGTATTGTTTAAATCTTTTTAAACATTTCAAGGAGATTGCGGCAATCCTCAAGAAGAACCTGTAAACATTTCGTATCTATTCATACACTGTCTTCTTGTAGCATCGATATCAATTACATGTCGTTGAACTTTTTTTATTACTATAGATGTATGACGAGTATTGCACGTGCATGCCTGTATAGTGAGAAACAAAATGAGCGGTCTGTTGCCAAAACCTTTCTAATCCTCTTTTCAAACCTTGCTCGAAGTAATGCGCCCGCCAATTACTCCGGCCATTCGTTTGCTTGGTATTAAGGTTAAAACGGCCTACAGCAGCCAAAATTCTGCTGAACAAAACATATCATGCACCCTCCTCAATAAGAGCAAATAAAATACTCTCATATAACACTACAATGAACTAAGTACTTTAAAACAACATTCTTCACAAACACTGAAGTAACATAGTATGATATAAACAGGTGTACAAAGTAGAACAGCTCTCTACATACCAGAGGTATTAAATAAAATTGCTGTTCCATAACGCAAGTTACGAATAGTAAACTTTTAATGCCGCACGACCTCGTACTTCGAACCTTACTGTCGCATGACTTTTGAGTCGTAAGCAGGGACACACTTAATGTGAGAATTTAGTCAGTAAGTGCAATGTGACAAAAAGCGAAATCACACAATCAAATATTTGCATTTTTCAATCAAAAACAAAACTTTTTAATTTTTTATTTTTTTTATTTTCCTCCTGGGTATTAACAAAACCATGGTTATCTCTCTCATGGCTGAGAGCTTCTCGTTTGTTTTCAATTTCTGCGCGCATTGGCATTTAGTAGTAAAAGTTTTACACAGCCGTAAACGTCTGTCGCGCTGCACTGCGGTTGTCCCTGCAGCAAAGGCGAGTGCGAAGGCGAGCGTGGTGAGCAAGACGGTCGACCACGTGCCCCGCTGCTGACTCAAGAATCGCTCGCCTCCTACTGTTCACACATTGCACACCTCCCACTGTGCAATGCGGTTTCTGAGATGGTCGGCACCGTGTTGTCGTATTTAAGATATAGTTACTTCAGAGGCGAAGCAAAAACATTGATGAAATTTATTTACATTTCTGGGATTTTCCTCGCACACTCAATTTTTATTACCAAGATGTAGTTTACGTGGTCATTTTTACTTCCTACACATTGTGTATTCTGTTCTTTGCGTTTTGTTTACTAGAGGTCCTGTTAAACATTATTTAATTAATTTATGAATAAATATTAGCGTGGTAATGTGTTACTTGCTTTATTGACATCACGTACTACAAAAAAAGCGCTCGCCCATACAGTTGCTAATAAAAAATCCAGTAGGCTTTCGGACAGACACTAGAGCATGAGTATTCAGCCCCGAGGGTAGGGACACTAGGATTCAGTAATGGTGTAATCAAATTCACAAATTATTCACTCATTACAAACCTTGCATGCTGAATTTTTTGGTTCGGCTGAGTCGCTCTGTTTACTATTGTGTAAATGTAGGCTAAAACGGTTGGCTAAATTTATTCCCGACTGCTTCATTTGAGTTGCAGCGATGCCACCTCTGCTCGTGACACAAGCGTGATCGAGTAATGGCTTCTTTCCTCACACAACGATTGCAATCAAAGACGTGTAAATAGTACGGTAGCAAAGAACAAAATGATATTACAATAATGCGAGTTCGTGACGTGCGGTTTTATCAAATGACGCCGCCCTCCGACCAATTAAAGTGACGTTTCGCGCCGAAAGCTTCAATCAGAGAGCGGTTCCGGCGCCGGGCTGGGGCGAGTGGGCGTGGCAGTTTGATGTGGCGCGGGGCTGCGCGGATTGACGGCGCTGGCAAATTCCGGCCAGGCCAACGCCGCTCTCAACCCTTGCCGCTCCGTTCGGGCGCAAATCCTCATTAAATTATCTGTCGATGGCAGCACACTAGCTGCTTTGTTATATCGCCGATGGAGCTCCGAAAGCAATCTAATTAGAGTTGGTAATTTTTTGGGTTCACGCAATTTCGCGCGCGTAGACTTTGTTCATTTTGCTGCAAATATCGGTGACACATAGCAAAGGTCTGACGTAGTCTGTTTAAGCGGAGTTTCAAAACAAGTTATACGAAACGTTTCTTATTTATAATGCGTGTTTGGTTAAACATTGTGTTAAAGAGAGACAATATGCAATCATCTTTCTGTAAGTGGAAGTAGTTTTTCGTTTATTTATTCCGAATGCTTCATTTTTCTGCCGATGGCTAGCCTGAAGTTCCCTCTACACTAGCACCTCCATTCACAACTAACATTATTGTTCTTAGTGGATAGGACAGAGAACAATTATATTCCATTAGTATACACACACTCGTAATTAATGTGTTATTCATTGAGGTTCATTATTAATTAGCTGGTATCATAAAATGTTCCAACTTAAAAAGAACCAGTAATTTGGGTCCACGCTGTTATAAACCAACGGATCACAGCTCAAAGAGCCTGAGCAACACAACAACACAATCTGAACAACCAGTTATGATCCCGGATCTATCTGTTAGAGAAACCTAAAAGGCAAATGTTGATGCGTCCTTCTCCCGGTTAGAGATTTCCTTCTATTACTTACGAACAGGTGATAGTTAGAAGCCGGGGCAATACCTTGAAAACGACCGCGAACCGGCTGCCCCCCTCCTTCCGCAGTCCGTCTCCAATCGCATCACTAAAGCCAGGCGACGAACTGATCTGACGTCCCACATGATCCATCCCAGTGATATCGAATTTTTCCGGCACAACATCCAGTATTATGCAATGTCACACGACAGCTCAAGTTAGATTTTAGCGCCGTAGCAAGGAATAAACCCAATACCTCAATCCAACCTAATACATCCACAAGTCAATTCGGACTAATTGATTCATTTAATGTTTACAGCTGTGCCAATTACTGTTGGACCATTACTCCCTACGTACGGTGCATGTAATGCCCCTGGAGGCCGAAGCTTTCCTCCTCCTTAGAAAGCCAGTTCTGACGCCGGACTCCAGTTAAAGCTAGCGGACGCTCCCTCCCCATGTAGCTTACCCGGCGAAGCATCGCCCCAGCCAGAATAAGTTCTACGGGCCCAACTACTTCCGATTTGTGTGGTAGAGACATCATGTAAACTGAAGTGAGTGTGAGTTTGAGTTTGCATTAATGGAGTGGAATTGTCAAGAATTCGATCAGCCCGTGGCCAGCGTGTTAAGGTACTGCTCTGGCATTAACCAACTATTCATCAGAGAAACCACTGAAAACTATCGATAGATGTATACGATAGAATCCCCATTTACATAGTTGGATTCGTTATAACTATGCAAATATATAGTGTCACGTCGTTGAAGTAAGCACACAGTCAATTTAAAAGTATATACAGTTTTATTTACAAAATGTTCAAATGTATCGTACTACCCCGTACCAACATTTTGGTATTTTCCGTCTGCCAGCTGCGATTGTACCATCCTGTGAATACACCACATTTACAAGAAAGGGCCCACCTCAAATGCATACTCTTAACGCACCGCTCGTGTGACTTTCGTCATTCATGCAACGCACGAATACGCACCAGCCTGAGCGGTAATTTTACGCAAATCGCGAGGTCTACAAGAAAAAAAAAAGGTTTGAGCGAATCCGCCAGCGAACTCGTCAGCCTGTTCCCACGTGACCACCGTTGAGCGTGGAAGGGAGGTTTACAGTCACGTGACGCTGCAGTACAAACCCGCGTCTACCTCTAAAAGTATTTGCTAGTCCCACCACCGTGGCTGATAGCTACAGTACTCAGGTATGCGAGGCATCCGTCTCCTCCCGCAGGGCAACCAACGTGACGCTACAAGAGTATGTACTGTAGAGTACGCACTTGTGCAATTATTTGACTTCAATTATATTTTGTGTTATATTCGAATACTATCTGTTACAAACTCATTTGATTTCAGTCAGATGTAAGAAATGTCCAAGAATTAATCCAGAACTTCTTCCTTAAGTTATTTTTCCAGACCTCCTTCGGATGCACGTTACCGAAGGAATATGACCTTCGCACGGCATATTTAATAAAAAACAGTTCTGTCATCATACAACTCATGTTTTTTACAGTTTCCAAACTCATAATTACACACATTAGTGGGAGCTTAACGACGAAAACCATATCCCAGCTCTTCATAAGCGACTTTACCCACAAAAGCCTTTGACCAATCTTCTCTGCAGCCTTAATTTCCTTCTGCCTTTCCTTCCGTTATATGTAAAACTATCCCACACTCCTTTCTACATTTGAATGATTTTTTTATAGTAATGAAAAGTATTTCCTCCTAATTTGTTCATAGAGTGTTTCTCTCATAGTAAATTATTAATTCTAGTATAAACGAGGGAATTTCATTAATGGAACGTTATGAATATCCTTGAAGTAAAATGTTGATAGTACTGAAATGTGCCTTCTCAGGATCCTCTCTTCTTATCTTGAAGGCCGTCACTCTTCCCTTCGCTCCTGCCAAATTTGTCATTTGTTCTCCATACAGAACTATGATCAAACGGCTTTCTCATCTTGTAGAGTCGGCCGCGGATGTACCCAATCCTCTAATTATTCCAGAAGATCAGCTTGCATTTCTGTGTAAAACGTAAGTCACCCAAAGAAAACAAGAATCCTGGGGCAATAAATTCACGGGGCCATTTACTTCAAAGATAAGCTCCACACGCTATGACAGATAAATAGAATTCAACTCTCCATTAAACAGAAATATCGTATAGTGGCTAATCTGAATAAGAAGAGCAAAAAAATTCGGAGCTACAATTAAGTTGGGGCGTGGAGTAAGTTGCCCCCTCCCTCCCCCCGGAGTCTAGGGTCACAGGAGAAATAAGAGCTCTGCATCAGTTGGACTGCGGTTCGAGACGAAGGTTGTGATTTTGGCAGAAGGCAAAAGTATCGCAGTTTGGATAATGTGTAATATTTCTGTTAATTTAATATTTTAAATATACCTTTTAACAATTCATTCCAGAGACTTAAAATTGTGTTTTGAGAAATTCTTAAAACAATGCGAAAAAATAAATACTTAATAATCAATAATTGACTTTTATACAGTTTTAAAAATTTTAGAAAATAGAACTTGCTAACTATTAATTACTTTTCTTATATCCTTACTTTGAAACGATTATAACTACGATATCTTAATTATAAAAAGACAGTTCAAAACTTAAATCATAAGATAACAGAAAACTTTTTTCAAGTAAATAACTAGCAAGCCTTAATTACTCGTTGACGCAGTTGAATGACTTTGTACATTGCGTTGTTAACTCAGTAAGTAACTAAGTCCCTGAACATACCGACTAAACAAAAAAATAAGCAAATTAGATTGACCACTTTTTAAAAACGTCTAAAAATGACGTGTAGCAAATCTCGTCTAATCTGAGAGTGTGCGCCCTCGAAGTGGTAGGTTCCGGACCGTCTGGGTGCCGCAGCGCCAGCGTTCGCCCACCCGCACTCCAGGAAGGTGGGGCACCGCAAACACCAGCTTGGGCCACCCCTGCCCTGCAACACCCCGCCGAGCGGCACTTGGCGCCCCCGCGCTGGGCCCGCCCGAGGCAAACTCTGCCCCCCCGCCCCCCTCGCCCCGCGCCGCGCCGCGAGGGATTACAGCGCTGAGCTCGTAGCGCGGCGCATTGTGTGGGCGGCATTGATAGCGGCGCCCGGGGGATACGAGACCCATTTTGCATGAGCCCCCGCCTCCCCCCGCCGACGGTATTGATATTAACTAGCCTTTCGCGACCGCTCGACTTACTGTCCATAACCCGGCGCGTCCCCAGCCTTTCCAGCGCCCGCGGGCGAAGAAGAGCACGGTCGGCGCGCGGGGGGTGGCGGCGGGGAGCGGGGGCGAGGGCGTGGCGGGCGGGGGTAGGGTGGGGTGCGGGGTGGCGGAGCGGGGCGGGGCCAGGGGGCGGGGCGGCGGCATGTGCGGGCGGGGTGCCCGGCGGGTAGGGGGCAGGGTGGGGACGGGGTGGGGTGGCGGGGTTTGTTGGGGACGTGGCGGGACGGAGGGACGGGTGGGTGGGCCCCGGTGTTGGCGGCGTGCGGACGGATGGGGCGGGACGGGAGGGGGCGGGACGGGGAGGTGGACTGCAGGGCGGACGGCGTGTAGGCGGTGGTGGAGCGGAAAGGGGGCGGTACGGAAGCGGGAGTGGTGGGCGTGCGACGGCGGCGGCCGGGGGTGTGGGTGCAGGTGAAGCGGGGCGTGGGCCCGAGTTGGGGGGGACGGAATTGGGGGAAGGGCGGGGAGTGGGGTCTGCGGGCAGGCGGCGTGTAGGCGGGGTGGAGCGAAAGGGGGCCGGAACCGAAGGGGGAGTGCGGGCCGCGGGTGTGGAGCGCGCGAGCGGGGCGAGGGCGAATTGGGGGCGGATCAGAGGCGCAGTGCGGCGTGGGTGTGGTAGTGACGAGGGCAGTAGGAGCGGTGGGGCTGGCGGCAGCGGCCGGCAGTTCGAGGGTGTTTCGTAGGAAATTAAGGACCTTAGCCGCCCGACAATTGGCTTCCGACACTGGATCATGCGATATCCCTAACTCTCAACGACCTACATTCTCATCTGGCTCTTTTTCCCCTAGCAGACCCGCTAGTCAGACGGTGCACCGAACGCAAGCAGATTCTGGGGGCGAGAGTAGGGAGATCCATTTCGCTTTGTTTGCGTTTCTATCACTAACACTGTCTATTGAGCAAAGGATACATGAAAACAATTAAATTGTTTAAACTAATTGTATTGTGGTGCAAAATGTATAAATCGTAACTTCTTATTAAATTTATAAAATATTTAACCAAGTACTGTGTAATGAATAAATTTTAATTTTTATATAACCAAAAACACGTTCAAAACGATGAAACGATTTGAATAAATAATTCAGCAACTTCAAGCGGCATTTATCGCACAATCGTTCTAAACCACTTTCCAACCGGTCTCCATAGTTTTATGATAATACCCTCCGCACTTATCCCGACCCCTCTCTATCCGCAATGAAATTTATTGGTAGACTCCACCCTGCAGACTTACGAATAGCTACGTTGCAACTGCCGCATTCATTACTGAAAACATAGCGGTATGTTACCCGTATGAAACTATGGTAGAGTAGTGCAACGAAGTGGAGTTAATACTGAGGTACGAGTGTATGCCTTGACAAATTTCCGGTTGCGAAGATGATTAATGCTAGAGAGATCGGTGATTGTACTGATTGTAGTAAAGAAATTAAAGGTATGGGGAACAGATCTGCCGAAAGTAAGCAGCGATCAATAATGGTACGTTTTTATACGAAAATCACAGTGGTGATGGTGGCAGTTGTTGCGAAGGTTAACATAGTAGATGTCATAAGAGCGAGGGTTTCTTGGGATCCCATGAGGATAAGTCAACTGGAAACGAGACAGACTCTGCAACAAGCGTGACGTGGAAATTGGTAAAGCTGATGAGTGTGTGAATGGAATTGCCCTCTATTGGCAATCAGAAAGAAACAGGTCGAACGTTCACCGCTCTCCTAGACGTGAGACGTGCTTGAAGTGCGGTCAGCGATTCAGTGCGCGTCTGACATCATCATAGTGGCCGAGAAAGAGAAATAGCGAGGTGTGGTTTTTGACTGCGCAAGGAGTGTCAGAAGGTGAAAATCATAACAAAATGGCTTTTGTGTGCTATCAACACAGTAGAAACCTTTATAAAACAGCGTCATCAAATCGAAAAATGTTGCCAGAAGGCATCAGTCTGATACACGATAATGTCCATTCTCATTCTGCCAAAGTTATTTTGACTACGCTGCAGAACTTGGGAAGCTCACACATTCTGAATACAATGCGAATCTATCACCATGCAATTTTCAAAGTTTTTGAAACCTGATGATGTTCATGGCTGACTATTTACTTCGGGTGTCTGGGCACAATCATTGCACACATACTTCCATTGAGGCGTTGATCACCTTGTGTCACAGTGGGATAAATTTATAAATAGTTGTAGCGATTACTTTCGAAATTATAAGCAGGTAACTTACTTTTTTTGCTTGTCTCGTTTTTATTTGACTGACCCTCATAGATTTTTCAACGTAATTCATTGGGTTTATCACGTAATTACAGGGTGAATTCTTCACGAAGCTCTGCGAGAAGCAAAAAATTAGTAAAATTAAAAGAAGAAAGATATATCAGCGTCGCAACAAAAAATAGAGAGAAGCGCCGTATAAAATTTGTTTTAGCCATTAACAATATTCGTTACGTCTTGTTGAGCAACAAAATGTCGTAAGAGTACCACAAATAATTAAGCATTGCATCGTAGACTTTCACGGCCGCATTCAATGTAAGGGAAATTTTCCGGGCTGGTAGTCTTCAATGTTTATATCATGGCCTATCAGTCCGGAAAATGTTTCTTACATTTTTATTCACAAATAAAATTGAGTATGATCGATGACTATAAATGTGAACAATTAGAAATACAATATATTTTAATTTGTAGCTAATTATCACAGGTTCTCAATTTACGTGTGTGTATTTCAATTAACGAACTAAAACGTTCTTAATTGGATGTGATGTATATTTGCATCACAAAGGGAAAACAAATATTCAAATAGATCAGTTCAGTTCAGTTCATTTCAGCATTGTGTTTCAGCTGAAACCCAAAATATTTGTGTAGTGAACTAGATGAATGGTTTTGATAAAACTAATAGCTAGATAAATGTAGCTCCACAATGTACAACTCTTCTATTGCTAGTAGTGGTAGAAGTAGTGCCAAGAGTATTTATATTTTGTTAGCAATGCAAAAAAATCGAATTCGCAGTTCGTTAACAGATGCTAATAATTTTCTATAACTTGAGAGCAAAAATGTCTAGATTTTCAAATGTTGGCAAACTCGTGGTTTTGTAATTTTAATTATTTATTTTTACTTTATAACTTGTATTCAAAATTAATCTAATTGTAGTTAAAATGTTGGGAAGAAATCCTGGAGTTGAAGAAAACGTGCGCAAATGCTACTTCTCCCTCATACGTTACATATAGTTTTTACTGTTCTTTGACCAAATAAATCAAATCAAAGCCGTGTGAAGGGCGACAAATGGATCAATTCTATAAATATTCGGCGTATTAGTTATTAACCACAGGTCAGCGGCTAATATAAAAATATTGTCCGAGAGAGACACGAACATATTGTGAGAGGTATTTTGGCATGAACAATTACGCGTTACCCAGTCTCAATGTAGTTTTATGTAAATTTCAAAGGCCAGAGCCTTGTCGTCAACTCAGAAATGCGTATCAACTGTGGTCTTCAGTGAAGTAAGGTTAGATGGTATCGTGTAAACAACACGATGTTCGTGTCGTGTTCTCGACTGTCACAATGGTTCTAGTAACGGCACATCATTTCTCTGACTAGCCTTAGAAATTAGCCACCAAGCAGCCTGATTATAGTTATCATATTTAACCTGCAATTCCTTGTCACGTAAAGTACTTCACCCAGCAATATCGCGTTGAATAAGGCGGACATCATCCAAAGTATGCATCGAAGCTGTTCCCACTTCGAACTTCATCTAATCATTTTTGATACTGTAGACTATAACCGGATAATACATGAATTTTCTAGAGCATAGATGAATCCATTAACCGTAGCAGGTACATACAATAATATATACGTATGTAAGTAACGTTAATTGAAGGGCGGTAGACGTGAGTGCCCAAAGAACATCATACGAGTTACTAGGTCGCTACTCTACAGGAAAGGCTACACTACTCTTGTGGTCGAGTTCAAGGGTGATTAGGTTGCAGATAAGGAGACAGAAGAATGCTCGATTTAAATAAGCCGATGACTAGTAAACAATGTATTTAAACAGACTTGGTGAAATGAAGTTCATAGATTAGGAATACACCGAGTTTATTCCCCAAGATCACATACAAATTTCAATGAAGAAGTCTACACTGGTAGTGAACGCCATTCAATTCTTTCTTAGAAACTACTATACACTCTACCCCAACTTCTGTTTACAAATAAAGGGTGGAGAGGATAAGCGTCGCCGATGGCGCATTCGCGCGTTGGGTGGCCAATGGTCAGCGCCAGAGAGCCCTCGATATTACAAAGGATAGGAAGAACCACTATAAACCTCGGAATTATGTGACGAAATGATGTTAGGATACGTCAAAGGGGCACGCGTCAGTGTTTGAAATACCCTGTGCACTAACTGACTGTGGAATGGGAACGGAGATTCAAGTTACAGGTAATCGGTGCCACGGAAGGTACTTTTTCCTCAGATGTAAAGAAATATGTAAGCTCTCTGTCGCTTAGAAGTACGTTCTGTATTACATAGTGTCACTAAGTTGGGGTATAACTTCTGTAACGTACATGAGTAGTATGTTGTTGTGTCGTGATGAATCAACATTACAGAATCTCAGATCTATGTGTGCATTTATTTGTATATTATGTACAAGGATAATTTGATTTTTTGTACAGAGCATACATTATTTTCATCAAGTTTTTTTTGGCGGAAAACAGATGATAAATCTAAATAACAAGCATTTACTTGCCGCAACTGCTTTCTTGGGTACGCGGCCCCATGGTAATCGGTTTACAGTCGTCAGGCGGCACCGTTTCTTATGAAAGGATGAGAGAGCTATATGAGAGCGTAAGCTACCGCGCCCGGAGTCAGTCTTTACTTGGCTGTCCGGGTGACGCCGCGTCCATGGAGAAGGTGCCGACGTTTCGGTCGCCATTCTGCGACCTTCCATTACGCCCTGAGGAAGATAGCAGTATGGCGACCGAAACGTCGGCAGCTTCGCCATGGACGCCGCGGGCGACACCCGGACAGCCAAGTACATACTGAGGGAGTTATAGTCTGAGAGGATGCAATGTGGCGCCTGTCGGAATCCAATTCGCAGGCCGACTGCTCTGTCAATGATGTTCCTAGTCCCTTTGAAGAGAATCCCCCACCCTCAGGCTCTTCAACGGCCGCGTTCAATTCTTCCCTTCTGTTCCCATTCATCTCCATCGTCATCACCTCTCCTCTCATTTTCCTTAATGTGGACTGCGACGCTGTTACAAGCACGTCCCGACCGTTGCCCCTCATGACTAGTGAGAAGAGCCCTTTACTTTTAATGAAATGCACAGCTACACTTCAGAATAAATTATTGGAACTTCTAGGGAGTCGAATATGATAACTTTTTGCTAATGAAGATGTGGTAGGAAATTACATGTATTAAAATAACACTATCACATTTGATCCCCATTACTAGGTACTGGTTTGTACGGATGGCGAACTGATATTCAGCAAAGAGATTTTGAGCACCTGCTCAACAATAGTGAAAGATGAGTCACATACCAATTGGGAGAAACTAACGCATGCGTAACATTGTTAAATGAGATTTCACCAATTGTTCCTTTGCAAAAAACGATCATCTCTGATCTCTCTACATGCCCTGTAAGTTGGTAACACTTATTGTGAGATATCTGAAGACATATACATTGGATAGATATAAACTGTATTCTACAATTGGCTATATGTGGCCCGGTGTCAGAAATAAATGAGCAAACAAAACACTGATGCTGAAATCATTAGGTATTCAATATTTTTCAGCATTTTCGAAACATTTTTGAATTTTTTCGCTAGAATTCCTTGGTAATCATATCATTCTCTCGGCCTAGTCCCTAATCCCCCGCTTATGAACCGGAAGGCTTCTGAAAAGCAACTGCGCAAATTCAGATGTGTGCGTGCGCTGGGGAGGACACACGCATGGGCGCACGCTATCGCACGCACACGCACGTGCAAACGCATATATCGTGTTAATGCAAATTTTGCCAAGAGATACAACCTGGATTTAGGCAACATGCGGCAAAATATCATACATACTGGATACGCAGTAAGCTAATACACCATATATTACATTATTTCGTTCCAGCATCCTCTCATCTTTGCACTCAGTGTATATTACTATTAATACGGCGCAGCGCACAAGCGAGTTGCAAATAATGCAACATTTGAGAGAAGGCGATGAAAAGTGTGTATTTATGATCATTGTACTCTCGTATGACATGTGAATCCGCGTCCTTTCCTGCTTGTTAGATTATTTTAATGCACGGAAATAGTGCAGACCTCTAGAAATGTGGTTTCAATGATTAAACGATGTAAAACATGCTTTTATATTTTTGATTGTTTCTCATATATTTGTAACTGAATAATTAATGAGATCAGAGTGTGTAAAAAGAAAACAATTGAAAATATTAAATATTTATTATCTCATTTTAATCTGAACTTTCCATAAACACTATGGGAGAAACCCACAGAACAAATAATGGATGAGGAAACTGAAGATGGAACTATGTTCTGATATTGTAAAATACCCTATTGCGTCATTTAATAGTTATTTTACAGAAGGTACAAATATAATAATAATATAATATAATAATATAATAATATAATAATAATATTAATAATACATAATAAGTAAGAATACCTTCTTTGACTTCCTCTGGTTATAATTGTGACTGTCCCACAGTACGTGACAACTCTCACTTACTTGATTACTTTCCTTACCTTACACCTTTATAATACGGCTAATCTTGTTTTACTAGTTGATCTCTCTTTCCAAGTGCACGAGTGAGTACATTGGCAACACTATTATGACGCTGCAAGTATTCAGTTTGTGCCAAAGGTGGACAACCACTGCATATTCGTTGAACATATTCATTGCTAGTTTTACATAATCAGCACTACAATCAACATTAATGGGGGAGTACACAAAAGGTCTTAAGGACGCTGTATGAGGAATCTCTTCAATGTACCAACTCCATATTTTTATACAGACCAGTTGCGAGGAGCACGAATGCTCCGTATTTCTTGAGAAGTACAGGATTAATAAAGTAGTGTAACAATAATACCCATAATAAACAGAAGGAGGGCGAAGGAATGGATGGCGAGAGCGAGAGGTGGTGAGGGCGAGGGCGAGGGCGAGGGCGAGGAGGAACGGACGCGCTGCCGAGGCGCGGGCAGCGGGGGGACTCACCGGCAGGTGGCGCCGTTCTGGCAGATGTGGCGGCCGGGCTGGCAGAGCGGGCCGCGTCCGCAGTCCTCGCCCGAGAAGCCCTTGAAGCACGCGCACTGGTAGTGCCTGAGGACACCAACGCATCGCACCAATCACACACGAGAATTTTTGAAGACCATACCTCAGAAAACGCTAACGTCAAATGCATGACACTTTTGTCCAGAGAGAACTTTGCTCTATTGCTTAGTAACAATACAAAGAACTATTTTCAGCATAACCAAATTCAGCATTTCCTCTGTCGATGAAGGGAAAATAAGAAAATAAGAGAAAGAATGAAAATAAAAAAGAAGAAAGGGAAAGAAACAATGGAGAAGGGGGGAATTTGTAGAAAGGGATAAAATAGAAAGAGGCGAAGAAGAAGTAGAAGAAGAAGAAGAAGAAGAAGAAGAAAGAGACGACAGAGAAAGAAATGACGGACAAGAGTTAAAGAGATAATAACAAGTAATATACTGTGCCAAAATAGCGCATTTTTGGCAGAAAAAACTCTTGTTACAGAGCCCTAGTTAGTAACTAGTGAATAATCAGTTGCAAAATTACAAAAAAAATTCCTTGAACATTGTGGAGTAAAAAGAATCCGGGTTTTATAGGTCCTCCCTTATACCCTAAAAAATTTGACGACACAACGTAGCTCCATCTCAGTCAGTCTGGTCTCCGTCTGTCTGTCTGTCTCTGTTCTGGAATTTCATTTTATCTCAATAGGAATGATTAAATTTGGGTGCACAACGATTAAGCCCGAATGCAAAAACCCCACACCAAAGAATCTTTCTATAGATGAAATGAAATAAAACTGCCCATCTCATGCGAGTTTATGAACAAAAGTCAACATTCCGCCAAAGGCTTTGCAAAATTCCCTTTGAGGAGGCCAAATGTTCCCATCCAAAAGCCGATTATGTTGTTAAAACACCCTTTTCAAAAAACATTTCGTAGCATTCACATCACCAAAGAAATAAACCATCGGAATAAAGACAAATTAATTACCTTCTCTTGTTACCTGCATACACCCATCGTGTAACAATTTCGCTTTACCACCAGTGTGCGAGAAATCTAAATAGAAAAAAAATATATAAACCCCTCTTTCAAGGGCAACTTGTAATCACGGGTGGGCGCCCGCGACACAAAAAGCCAGATTCCTTCGTTTTTAATTCTCATCTCGGGCTCGAAAATAAATAAAAACGCGAAATTTTCATTTCACATAAAAGACAACCGTTCAGGGGCGTACAAGAAGTGGCTTTGCGTTTTGCTTTAAAGATGCCGTTCTGAGAGGTACTGTTTAATTTAGTTGATCTGACGCTCGACAAATTAAAAAAATCGTGACAAATGAAGTAGTGACAACTTGAACGCAGTTCTGAAAGTTTCTTTCAGATGATAATCAGAATCGAAAATGAAAAGTTTCGTATTGTAGCATATAATCCAAAAATAATCACGTGATTACACTGAAAGTTGAAAATTATCGCTTTTGTAATGCTTTTGATCACCAAAGTATTCTTTCTTTCAAGTATGTTAATGAAGCTTTCCATGTTTCCTCAATTAGTACACTTTTCTTTTGTCTATCATCTGGTACATACTTACATAAATATTATCAAAATACCTCAAATGAAGTTAAGTTCGTCAATAATTTAATTTTACCAACCAAGATGGCAGATTATTAACTTCATCAGCACCAGATAATTTTTACTATTAATTTCTCGGAATATTAATGAAAGCATTAAAGTAATTTTAATGCAAGTCATAAAAATATTTACAATGGCCATTAATTCAATAATGAAATAAAACTGTTTAAGATGTGAACGTTTAATATACAAACTTAATATTTTGTGTACTATCTGTGCTGAGAGATGTGCAAAATAGAAACGTTCTTTGGAATCTGAATTGACGAAAACTGACGATTTGTGGAATGAAAAAGATTTGAGAAAAGTTTGCGAATTTAATAAGGGTTAAATAGTTACTAATTTAATATACAAAGGATTCTGTATTGAACTTTGAGTTATTTTCTTTTTAAAAGAAATGTGTTAAATAAAGGAATAGTTGACAGTGGTTTGTAGAGAGTTGCATTCAAAACTATCAGAAAAGTAGCTCATTGTTTTATTCTTTTACTGAACGACACTTGTTCACTTCAGGAATGTTCTGTTGAAAGCGTCCTGTAATGAATTTTTTTGACTTATCACCATATAACTGCTGCCCACTATGAACAAAGGAGCCTTATATTATATTAAAATTTCGTTTCATTGTTGGTTAACCAGTTACAGATCTCGCTTGCCAACACATAGAGCGTTTTACTTGTGCCAAAGGCCATGCTTACATCTAGCTATGGAAGAAACTATTATCAGAAAGCCACATAGAAATGGTTGCATGTCAAAACATGTTGAGTTACATTTCAATATATTCAAAACACGTTCTAATCAATTGATATTTTATTTGAAACTATTTATATTAAAGGTAGTTGAACAATTTATTTAAGAGTGTTTTGACGGAAATTTCCTCTTATTTCAGAAAAGAACGAAAGAAGCGCGTTTTCTGTGACACTTCTAACCCCTCTCCAATTACAAAATTCCCTACACTCTTTCACACATTTATTTTTCGATTTCAATTGAAACACGTTAAAAGTTGCGGCGCTTGCTCCTAATATATCGAGAGGAGTTCTCATTATTTCCAAATTATTTTCCATTTAAAGATTAATTAAATCGATAGAACCTGATATTTTAGTTACTATTAAAGAAACCAAGAACAATGACCAACGATCGTGCAAACAGAACAAATGAGCGAGTGATACCCATTGCACATTTCGTGACTATGATATTATTTAATCACAGGAAAACATTAAACATTAAAAAGGATCTCAAATAAAATATTGAACAGCATACGGCCTTTTTATGACTCGAGACTCGATAGAATTTCCCTTCATGGCGAGACAGGTCAACTCTCCTGTCTCGTCATAAAAAAGTTTATTTTCTAGCTTTCGGATGTAAATTACTACCGTTTTTTTTGAGATGGGACTGTTGTGAAGAAGACAGGCAGCAAGAGAGTGGACGTTACAGCTCAGTACACGTGTGTGGATGAACTTGCAGAACAAGATGAAAAATTTATTTAGAGGAGGGAAGATCTACACAATATGGATCCTGGTGTTTCCGGTGGAGGCTAGGAGCTGAGTTTCGAACACTCACCTTTAAAATATTTAAAGAAAGAGCAAACGTTGATGCGGTTGAGAATTTATGAAAAATATATCTGTTGTGCATGAAGTACGTAAGTAATCGGTTCAAATAATTAAATCAATGAAAAAATCAGGATTAAATTAATTTCTTCTCTGAATATCAACGTTTTTATGTTTGTAATCTATTTATTTATTTAATTCATAAACAATATATTTATCTGCAAGTAAAAATACTGTTATTTTCTAATGCAATAAACGTCGCATTCCAGATAAAAAACAAAATTAATAATGCTTCGTCCTTTAATCTTGCTTTAAGATCCATACCTGTATTATAATGTATTTCTGCGATATAATAAAATAATCAAATAATTTCTTATGTTAGATATTGTCAATTTGGAATTTGTTCTCTTTCATAATACCCGACGCACTAAGCAAATGAAGTATATCGTGTTGGTATGTCTCAATTAACTTATAGAAGTTAGGTTCGATTTTGTAAAATTAGCCTAGGTAAAATGTATTATACGATATTTTAAGATTATTTAGATCCTCATTTTTGTAGACTGATGGCATTGGCTCTATACTTTCTGTAATGTAACATGATTTAAACATTTTCATCCATCCCCTGCAAAAATACAAATCCAACAACAACTACACGTTTTCATCCGAAATTATGCGGAGAATCTCATTACCATAATATATATATGAAAAATAAAAATAATTGTAAAAGCATAACATCTTCAATGGTCGTGTGCTGTAACTATTCGTAATATATGTTCTGCGAGGGGTTTCATGAAAAAGAAGTGCTATTATCTTTCAAATGCTGATGTGAGGAATTAAATCCCGGACAGGCCATGAGGGATTGTGCTACCTAAAGCACCGTTGCGTTAGGATTTCACTAAGTACTCCAATTCTGCCTGCCATTCATCACGTCAGATCTCCCTCTTCGTTAACCTTCCCATACAAGCCCTTGCATTTACATTCCTGAAGAGGAAGTCGACACAATAATACCATTTTCATTATCATAGCATATCACGCCACCACAGTGAAAAAAATATGTATTCAAGACTTTCATTAGAACATTATTTTTAAATATTTATCTAGTAAAAGATATTAAAGCACCTTAAGTGAAAATATTCCATGATATAAAAAAATTCAGATGGTCAAAATAAAGGAACTTTACACTATACCGCTAAGGTACTTCGAAGTTTGCCTGGCTATCAGTGACTCCAGTCGGACTTTATTCACATGTCTAGCAGGGATACGAGCCTACTGTTTTAAATTTAGGGCCCGCGTAAGGGCAAAATTTACATCATGTGACAAGCGATTTTGGAGTTTAAAGCTAACCGCGTATGCGGCATGCCACTTCTCGCGCATTAGGATTGTCTACCCACGGGCGGAGTTCGTCTAAAATACGAAACCGCTCGCAAAAGATAGAATTTAATCAGATCTTCGTTAATCTCGCGCAGACATTCTCTCGCAGTAATCTCATGAAAAGGCGTTCAAGACTATCCTAGTCTCGACTTAGGATGCGTAGTACATTATCGTAGTTAGGACAGTTATAAAACATATCTCCTACTTCTACAGTGTAAAAAACAGCTCCCAATACGGATCAACTTTTCGGCTCGTAAAATATGCGTTTTAAGGTTCTTCTGATCAGTAACTTATGCACATTTGCACTGATGTAAGGTCTTTAATTACTGTTGTCAAAGATGGTTAGTGATTCCAAGAACGGTGGACAGCATTGATTGGATTATTTGAGGACCGATTTATTCCATTTTGAAAAGGAATTGGTATGCGCGTATTCCCGTTAGTTTTTTTCCTGCAAGAAGCGTCGCGCCTTTTATGCCTCGCGCAGGTTACTAGTGCTACTCTTTCAGTTCATTTCATTCTTTTTCAGTCTATAGAATAATTTAACAATTTATCACGTTCTTGATCATTAGGAAAATTATTAGGAAAAAATTAATTTGAATTTTTGGGGTTTTCCAAAACAAAAAGGAGATGCCAAGGGGTTACTAAGCTGATGATATTCAGAAGAAAAAGCGATAATCAAAATAAATTTTAAGAAGGACGAACCTGTTTGAGACTCGCGTACTCGGCCTCCATGACGCTAGTTGTGTTTTTATAGCAGTGATTCAGAGAGAAGTTTTATAGCTGAAATCAAGATTACGAGTTCTGTAAATACAGCATGGTTAGCAAATTTGCAAAAATCTGTCAAATTATTTTTTTTTTTTTTTTTTTTTTTTTTTTGCCAGTTATAACGCCTTTTTGTGGTAATGTATTGACTGCTGAACTTAAATCTGAGGATTTATTGTATGTGAGGAAAGAACCACAAATAAGCATATAACTTCATGTAAAAATATGCTTGGAAACGGAAACCATGATTAAACAACCAATTAATGAAAAGCAAAATTGCACGGGACACGTGACATTAATTAATAGTAACTAATAAAATTTTATTAAAGATAATGTAAATACGTATATTTACAATAAAAAATTGAAGACATTTTAAATTATTTTGTCCTGTTATTGTAAACGATTTCCTCTCATCCTCCGGTTGACATATTAGCGTGGCCACACGAATATTTGCTAACGAACCACAGCACAAGTTATAAATATTAACTTGCAAACGCTCTTGCACCGGTAGAATCGCGGACAGTCTTCATCGCATTCCGAAATATTTCCGCAAAAGGAACAAAAACGCTCCAGCTCAAGCGCGCAGACGGGGAAAGGTGGCGCGCTTTCATGACGCGAAGCAGAAGCTGTGGAGGGAGGAGGGGAGGAGGAGGGGAGAGAGGCGAAGGGAGATCTTTCTTAATTAACCACCGAGACGCCGTGTTCGCCACGTGGTTTTCCGCTGTAATTTGTCCGTAATTAAATTCTCTGTGTCACCGGAATAAAGGAGGGCAATACTCCAGGTCCTCGAGACACGCGCGGCTTTGTCTCGAGAAAGGCGAGGGCTGGGCACTGGACGAGAGAGGTGAAGAGAGAGAAGCGAAAGAGAGAGAGAGAGAGATGCGCGGAAGGCGAGGCGGACAAGAGCAAGGTGAGGCGACAAGGGGCAAGGTTGAGATGTGGCAGGGCGGTGTGGACAAGACGCCAGTAGCGGTGGGGCAATCGGTCGGGGAGGTGAGGTGGGGGTGAGGACGGGTGAGGCTGGGGACATGAAGGTGAATTGGGATGGCGATGCGGGGCGAGTGGTAGTTGCAGGTGTGGAAGTGCAGAGGGGCAATGTGGGAGAAACACCGGATCACGATTGAGGAGGTGGAAAAGCGGCAGGCGTGCAGGCGTGACCGTGGTTGGGTTGGGCAAATATATGCTGTGGCGGGAGGGGAAAGATGGGCGACGGTGAATAATGACCAAATGTTACGGGGCGAGGGAACATTAGAGTCGGCAGAGAGTGGGTCGGTCGAGGCTGGGTGACATGAGGAAGAAACATGGCAGGGCAATGCGGGGTGCGGAGGAAGAGAGTGTGCCACGCGAGGCGGACGGTGCAGGTAAGCAGGATAACTGAGGAAGTGAGGTGCGGCAAGGCCGGTTTGCGGTGTGAAGTGAGACAGAGGACATAATGGAACGTAGGTGTGGTCAGGGAAATGCGGGCGAGGATGGAGTGTGTTGTGTTGCCAGAAGGTATAAAGAGGGATTAAAGTAGGGCGAAGCAGTGGCCTAAAGGAAGTGTAGGCTAGACAGGGAGTGGTGGGACGAGGTCGGGATGGAGTGTGTAGCAGTAATGGAGAGGTGGGGTTAAGTGGAAACGAGGTAGGGGACGAGGACGAAGCCATGCAGGGCCATTCGAGGTGAGGGGTGGGATACGGCAGGCGAGGGGGGTACGGTGAAGTGTTGACAGGCAGACGCCAGGACGAGGCAGGGCGATGCCAAAGTTGAGATGGGGTGTGGTAGGCTGAAAGGATGCGAGGCGCGTGGCTGGGGGGGCTTGGGGGGGGGGGGGAACGAGTTGTTGAGAGGCGGGGCGACTTGAAGTCACGTGGTGCCCAGCAGGCCAATGCGAGGCGAGACGAGGCACGACAAGACAAGGTAGGATGTGGCGAGGTCAAAGTGTCCAGATGAAGCGGGGCGAGAGATGCAATGTGAGAAGAAGCGTGATGAGTGACGGGGGCGGAGGAGGTGAAGTCGGGAGTAAGAGAAGACAAGTCTGGTGGGAACGGGAAGTCAGGGAGCGGGAATTGGAGACGCCTTGAAAGGGGAAAGAAAGGGGCAGGAGGTGGGGAGGGGAAGTATCACATTCTTCTATGATTCAACCTCTTTCTTGTTTCCTCCTCGTAAAATTCTTCATGCCAAGTCCATTTTGTCTTGCCCTATCACTCCTTCCATTACTATACACCTGCACCGTTTTTTTCGCTACTGCAAAACCCTTTCCTCTGCTCTCGTCTACTTCACGTTTTTTCTCTTTACCCTCTAACTCATCTTTTCGCCATTTTCCATTCGCCTTCCCTTTCTCTTTTATAACCGCTCTGTCGTGTATGCGTTGTTTTCTTTATTGTTATTTTGCTTTCTTCTTTTCTTCTGACATATCTGCAATCCTATTAACGTTCTTTATCCAGCCTTCATTTTCTTCATCACGTATTACTCATCATCTCTCTCAAACTTCATCCTCGTTCATTCTCGCTCTTCCACCTTTTCCTGGTCACTCTCTGGCAATTCATCTTTGTCCTCTTCCTGTGCACGCAGCTTCGCGACCATTAGTTTTTATCTCCCAAATGGGCTTTTAATTAAACCGGGAACCCGTTTAACCTGCGACCCTCTTCCTTCTCCGTTGTTTGTGAAGACGGCAGCACCTCCACGGAGCGTGCCTCGCTCGGATACAAGCGCAGGAAGAGAGTTAATAACCACTTTAATCTTCGAGGAAGCAAATTAATATAAAATGGAATTTATTTTGCAATGTTCTTAAGAAATTGCTCTCGTACAGGATGTCTCAGAATAAATCTTACAAATTCCAGAGCGTCGACAATGACCGCTTTCTGCCAATAACCGTCTGGGTGAAATTTCATCGAACAAAGCTGGTCACGCGCCTAATTGGTAGGCAATTCATTGTGCGCTCGTGCTGACATGTCAAGCTTCGACGCAAAGACATTTCCTGAACGAACCGAACATTTGTGCATGGTGGGTTGCCTAATGAACAGGGACACACGTCAAGTAACTTTGTTATTTATGGAATTCCCCATCACATGTTCATTGCTAAAATGTAATAATCTTTTCCACCACTACATGCTCTACGAGTTTGTAACAGTTATTGAGAGACACGTTGTAGTGTGAGCTTCAACAAAAATTACAATGTACTGTGAACACGATTGTCCGTTTTGGTAATGAACTATAGCAAATACAGTTTGTCAAAGTAATTCCTCTAAAATTCACTTTGATTACTTTAGAAAGTTTCTTTAACAAGCTAAATATTTTCACAAATTTTCATAAATCGAAACAGTTAATCTCAGAATATTTTTAAAAATGCGGCCATTCTGAATTTCAAAGCTTCTCAACTTATTAATTAATTTATCACATTAGCTTATTTTATGAAATTCTGGAAGCTCTCTTGAGTAATTAATTGGGATTTTACTATGTTTTTGGAAGCAAATTACAAAATCGATTCAAATTCATATATAAACAGAGGCAAAACATGAGACATGTTTGCTTACTTGAAGTCCCAGAAACAGAACACGTTCAAGAACGTGCCAGTGTAATTACTCTGGCACGTTACACACTCTAAGTTAGCAAAATATTATATTGCTTAGAGAGGTTCACGCATTACTAATTCGCACAGGCTAATTTCGTACCGCTCAGCACACACGTGAATCGGCTTTAGAGCCAAATGGTCACGTACATTAGTCAGAGAGTGCCCAGCGCGGAACGCACTTCGATTCTGACAGGGCGACACGACCTGGTTCAGGAGGCGTCACTAATTCATCTACCTCTAAACGTATTCGGATGTGTGTCCTGGTGGTTACTTTAATATTTATCGTAGCTCTGGTAAAGGAATAATACATTCCGAAACGTAGATAAACTAAAATATATTCCATTTTTATTACAAATATCTCAGTATAACCGGATAAATGTTATTATCTATGCTAATACTCTCACATCCCTTTTTTCTGTTACATTTATAAAAAAGACCTGCGTGCTGAAATCCCCCAAAAACCTTAAATGGGTCTTCAAGATATTATCCAAATAAAAGTTGAAAAAAAGATGTGCCGGCTGAAGAATTATTGCTAGACCAACAATTTCATGGAGTGATAACTTGTGCTAAATACGTTCGTATAAATAGTTGAATAGATGAATGAATTGAATGAAAAGAGATAGATTTGTAGCAATAATTGATGAAAACTTATTTATAGAAGAGCAATACAGAAATGAAATGCTGGCGTGATATTTTTACTACGGGCAGTCTACAACCAATTCTTTTTTGACGAGCTCTGCCATAATAGGTACGGAATCTGTGCCCGAATGGGGCACGAAAAGCTCAAGGTCTAAGCGCAGCAGATCCAGTGACAGGATTCCTGTAAGCAATTCTAGTTACGCAGGAGGACTAATTACTGAAGTATGACAAAAAAACTGAAGGTTGTAAACTTTTTTGAGACCCCTACAATCATCGTTTATATATTTTAAAAAAGTTCTCAGAATGTAATTTTAATTACAATTCATAAACAGTTACTAAAAAGAGCTTTTCTATGTTTTCTCAATCACAAAGCAAGTCACTAAATAAACTATAAAGGAGACTTATGAAAAATATCATTTAATAGTAAAAGGTAATGTCAACCATCTCATGGCGTTACCTTTCATTTGTCCTAAACACATGAAACAAATATTGACAGTATTTGTAATGTACTTATATTTTGGAGAAAATGGGATAACACACACAATAAACACAAGGTTGAGCTCATTACTCAAATATTGGTCTTTCCGAAACGAACACCGAATTACAAATATAGTTACACCTGATACACTTGATGGTCTTTGTGCAGAGAATCTTTCATGATCTGCCACGTCTAAAAGTTGTAAATATTTCACCATATTTACTCTATAACTTATATAAATTGTGAATTAAATATCATCCTTCCATATTGTGATTAGACATGAGCCATATGGATAAAACAGACCACGTTGTGCTTGGTACTTCTATCGGTGAGGCTAAAAAGAACTAGAGAAAAGTGTTTGTAAGACCTTTTCAAATGTAAGTGAGTATAATTTGTTTAACCTTCGCGCAGCAAGTTGTTCAAACATAAGAAAAATTTGAAAAAACCGAAACCAAATCCATTTTCTTTCCTGGAATGAACTCATTTCACTCATAAACGGGTGAAAACCAGAACGGTATAAGTGACATTTTATTAATTCTGAGAAAAAACTATGTATTTTAGGCTATATTTCAGTGGCAATGAATGTTCTTTGTTGTAATGAATAATATTGAAACGCCGTGGTTTTCATGATGAAACAAAGCACCACGGTTTCGCAGTAATATTGACTTAAATAAACAGATTGCTCTGAATTTATAAAATGTTACTTGTAACATTCTGGTTTTCACCCATTCATATAAATATTTTAATTCCGAGCTCAATTTTCTGAGGATTTTTGACTGTTTCGGTTTGATTTCCAGTTCTAAACAGACCTCATTCTTCTCATGGGGAGCACCTATAACTTTCGATCTCATCAGCTGAAACTGACGCAGTCCCTTCAACCCCCCGAAGAGGGTCGATAGGCCCCTGGGACGAATGCCCAGATCCGAACAGACATGTGGCAGCGTGCCTACGCGGAATTTACATATACGCACGAGTGACAAGCACATAAACTTCTGCCACTGGCTCCTCTCGCGGATCAAAGTGGCTACCAGTTTTTCGAGAGGACAGCGCGGGTGGAACTGGCGCGGGCAGGCGGGGCCGGAGCACGCGCGATGGCGACGGGTTATGCAAGAAGAACATGGAACTGGACCCTCAACTACTGGAACACTTCTGATATTAGCTTAGCCAATATCCAAAGACAAATAAATTCTACTTTGCTACTTTCTTATAAACGTTTTATTACAAAACATTTTTCAAGAATAACAACTTTCCTGGATGTTTTTCCATCACATCATCAGGTTCTCTATTATAACAAACAAACCAATTTACTTCAAATGATTTCGAAATTTTACATTCTAAAACATAAATAAATTTGTTCACATTATAAACCGCACAAACCCACATGTATTAAATATTCAAAAAGAATTGATGATAACGTGAATTTTATAAGAAAGAAGCAAGGAAGAATTTATTTACTATGCTGTCCGGATGACGCCGCGTCCATGGCGACCGAAACGTCGGCACTTTCGCCATGGACGCGGCGTCACCCGGACAGCCTATTAAATACTGACTCCGGCCGCGGAAGCCTACGCTCTCACAAGGAAGAATTTATTTGTATTTCGATATTGGCCTAAGATTATACATATTTCAAAAATAATTACAAGACAAATTGAATAAAACTACTGAAACTCCAATAATAATCTTTGATAACTGAAATTATTATTACTCAGTCATTAAAGTCATTACTCAGTCATAGAAACATAATGCATCACCTTCACGTACGGCATCAACTGATGTCCCTGCAGCGCCTATGACCGGGAGGTAATAGGGTTACACTCCACACAGTGGCAGGATTTTCGACACTAGCTTCTCCGCTCGATCAAATTCAGTCACTCTCAGTCACAACAATTGTAGTGGCCGGCTGCTCTGATCGGTATTTACACGAAGAATGTAACTTGACTGTTCTTGCATGCAAACGTATCTAAACTTCTAGCGTTTTCTCATGCACACATATTTATAGATATACGAGATATTATATTGTGAAAATGATTATTGATTTTTATACTATGCCTTAATCCTTCTATAATTCAGCAATGAATTTAGTATGTTGGGAATTCTTCTAAAATTTAGAATATAGTTTTCAACGCATACTTACTAAATAATAAATAGCTGTTATATATTTTGGATGATACCACCATTAACGTAATTCAATTGGAAATGTAAGGTAAACTATAACGTCTCCATATTAATTATCAGTGATTTGAATGAGTGATTTAACAGTTTTCATTTTTTTCTAATTCGAGAAAAAAGTTACCGGCATATGGATATTCATCAGACTTAATCCGTATTCTTCTATTCACCAATTTATTAACTATTTCAGTGTTGTTTCGTTTCTGCATGTAAAACAAACGTCAGTGGGACAATACAGTCTTATGAACATCTCACCCAACATAAAAAATACTTACAACACGTTTAAACGCAACGGGCCAGGTTTTCATGTTTTTTTTCAAATTCGTTCCTGAATAATAAGATATTTTGTTTTCAATGAAAGTTGCTTCATTAAATTCGTACTTTTACATTTCAAAATACACTCAACAGCATCCGATGTAGGAGTTCAATCCGCTTAAGGCAAGAGCTGAAAAGAGATTAAGTAGAATCTCCGGATGCGGTAACTATAAAATAAATAGAATTTTGTAAACCAGTCACTTTTCACACTACAAATAATTTAGAGAAAAATAACTAAATTGCTCATTTTAGTACTTACACAAACTGAAACTATTATTTTATAATTATTTTTTAAAAACACTTAGTGTCTGATTCTACAACTTAATGGCATATAAAGTAATAGTGTTCAGATAATTACCTCTGCTATTTTGCAATGTATATCTTGTACACGATCTAATAAGATTCCATTAGATCATGCGTGGACTAATGGCATTGGACTGCGTGGCATAATTTTTAGCGCCGTGAGGAGAAGAGGACTTATTTTCTTATTCCATGCTGCCTATTTTGTGGCATGCAAACACAAAGTTATACCAAATTTCGACATATAAAGGTAGCTGAAATCGATTAGGCAGTCAGAATTAGATTGATTGGATTGTATGGATGATACGAGGGTCGTTCTGAAAGTAATTTCTTCTATTTAATTGCATGATAACTACAGTAAATAAAAAAAGAAACTAAATACAAGATGTGAGAAAATATATTTTTAATACGTACTAATTTTTTAACATAGTCCCCCTTTCTTTGTATGCACTTTCCCACTGAAGAACTAGAGCCTGCACGCCTTGCTCGTAAAAGTCTGCACCATCCGAGGTGACCCACTGACGCACAGCTGCTTCGACAGCGCCGTTGTTCAAAAATCGACGACCCCGCAATCCATCCATAATTGGCCCGAACATATGGAAGTCTGAAGATGCCAAATCCGGACTGTATGGTGGGTGTGGTAAAACAGTCCAGTCAAATTTGGCAATTTGGTTCGTTGTTTTGAAACTGGAGTGAGGTCTGGCATTGCCGTTTGCAAGAGAAAAGTTGTTTTCTTCTCTGGCCGAACTCTTGAAAAGCGATTTTTCAGTTTGGTCAGAGCTTGAATTTATCGGTCGGAGTCTAGTGTTCGACCAGGTTCCAGGAAGTCCATAAGGATTACCCCTCTCCTATCCCAGAAGATATTGCACATGATTTTGCCCGCTGAAGACTGGGTTTTGAACTGACGGGGAATTCTTATGGCGCCATTCAATGGACAGTCTCTTGGTTTCTGGCTCATAATGATGACACCATGCCTCGTCACCAGTGATTATTCTGTCCAGAAACCCGTCATCATCAACATCGTATTGCGCCAAAAGTTCCTCAAAAAAATTCTATTCAGTGAAGTTTGCGTTCCTCTGTTAGTGCTCGCGGGACCCACCTTGCGCGCAATTTCCAGTAGCTTACTTTACTGAGCATAACTTCCAATGCATTGCAGCCAATGCTCACAGCCGCACACAATCCCCTAGTTGTGATGCGCCTATTCGCGCGAATAAGTTGCTCAAGGCGCTCCTCATTGCTTGGTGTGGCAGCTGGGCGTGGCCGAATGCAGCGTGGTTTGTCCTTCACGTCGCTGTCACCAGCCCGAAAACGCACTACCCGTCGCCGCATTGTACTCACATCCACTGTTTGCTTTCCGTAAAAGTTCAGCAAGCGTCTATGGATGTCAAGAGTCGCAATTACCTCCGAAGAAAGAAATGCAATTACGCATCTCTGTTTGCCACGCGCGTTCACGATACACGCCAATTTGGCACACTGTCACTGTGCTTCTATCTGGCAAGTGGCAACGAAATTAAAAGAAAATAGGCGGGAAGGTTTAATTTCTACTATGAGACCACAAACATTTGTTTTTGAGCTCATAAGCTCACAAAAGAAAATGGGAGGCATTACTTTTGGAACAAAATACGTATTTAAGAACTTTTGTGAATCCGCTACACGAAATTGGTAAAGCATCTTCAAATCAACATTTTCGATTTCGAGTAGAAAAAAGCCTGGGACATCACTTAATAAAACGTAATATCCGCTGTTGTATTGTAAAGTATTGTCAAAAGCACGAACTTCCATCTGATTTCGCCGATTATATGGACGATACTAGAGTTACGTCACATCACTTAATAGCCGACCAATTATCATACCGGCTGTTGAATTCAAATGAGAATAAATCACAAGCCGAAAATACCCTGATTTATCTGGGGAAATTGATAATTAATTTATAAATTACCGATACAAACTACCGGTTGTTGCGGTTTTCCATTCAATAGAGCATCAATGACGCACTAAATTATCTAGAAATAACATCAATAATACACGAGACAAAATTAAAGATGAAAATATCTTTTGATTTCTCTATGCGTGCGATATTTTTGCTTTGAATGTACATATTTTAAGAAGTAATTTATTTACAGTAAGACAATTGTAGGTTTTAATTTCTTTTTTAGAACGTTTGTTGTAAAAATTTTTAACGTCTGAAAATATTTCTGAATGATTTACAGCGGTGGAGACATTACGTTCAGCTATCAACTTTTACTTGGAAACTGCTATTCTACTTTTGCAATGGCAGCCTAGTATTTATCAATTTTTGAAAGTACAGAGAGATCACCAAAAATGGGACCTGAGACATTTTTATCAGAATACTTTGATCTGTGAGAAAAAATTACAGGGAAACATTGGAGACGTCTTTGAGAAAATCGTGTTTTTAAAATTGCATATATTCTACGAAAAACTATGCCAAATTCACTAATATTTTCGAAAACTTGTGCATAACATTATTTAAATACGTGTTTTAATATGAGAGTCATTTAGAAAAAAGTGTCCATCTTCAGTATCTAACAGTGAAAACTTTTTCTCTATCCGAGAAAGAAATCAATGTAAACAGTTGAGGACATTTTTGAGAAAATTTTGAAAATGGTACAGCTTTATGTGAATTACTACCCAAATATTTATTTCAAATTCTTAGGACCGCACGTTCAGACAGATCGATGGGGGAATATCAATTTTGGAGAAAATAATCTGAACGGTTTAGGCACTAGTGTTGATCGCAGATGGACGGAGAGACAGAGTGGAGATACAGGCAATCACACGTTTCATAACAACCAATTTTTCCTTTTTAAAGACTCGCAGAACTTGGATTCTGACTACACGACACTTTAGAGGACGTTATTTAACGCATAATAGCGCACAAGAACTATCCGTTTTGTCTATATCAAGACTCTACAATTTTTGTTTTTATGACAAAAAGTCACTTTCATTGCAGCATTACAATAATAATTATTGTTATTATTACAACAATAGGTACACAGTCGGTGATGATGTGTAGATAGTTGCAGGTTTTGTAATATAATAGGACAATATGGGCTTGTATTAAAATAGTGCCGCAATGGGGTAGTGATTATATCAATGCAAATGCTCTAAACTAAGAAAACGTGAGAACATTCACGGGAATGGGCCAGCAATTTCTCCGACGAGTGAGCAGTCCTCTAGAGAGCGATACATTTTAACCCGTGTTTTCTCGAGCTGCAAAAATTGCTCAGCGCCTCTGAAGACACAATGCAATTATTAACATACATGACACATTTAGTGGCAACTCCAAGAAGAAAAACAGTAAATGATAATGCAGAATGTTTCAGTTGTGACAAAACATAATAATGGTCAATATGAGACACCAAAACGTGTATACGGACGTACCATTTCGAATAGTTTACAAAAATCCCCATTTGTTTCCTTCCTGATTTACACAACTTGTCAGGAGTCTATATACTAGAATGTCAATAATAAATTGTTTAAATGAAATAATAACATTTTATTTAAATTTAAAGACTGAAATAATCTTAATTTTCCAATTTATATATGAAAACTATATCCCTGATTTGTTTCCGAATCACATTTACCATTACAGTTAATACATTATAATTTATTCATAAATGACTTTTTTCGACAGAATAATATTCAATCGTATTAATATTTTCTGAAAAGACGGGGGCGTAATTTGATATTGATAAACACGAGGTCGCTTCGTGACAAATTGGAATGACAAAATGTGTCGTAATTCACTCACTCGCTAACAAAATATTGTCAATCCGCGGGCATTCTCCACATTATATTTGATATAAATGAGCTCTCAAGAACTCCTCTTGACAATAAATTCCCATTTTAGAAAAAAATTCTACGAATGTTGAATGTGTGCGTGGACACAACCTCCATTTATTTTTTAGTGGCCAAGCAGTAGATATTAAAGCGGTCCCTTCTTACAGTCATTTCTCTACGTCAAACTAAAAATAAAACGAGTAAACACGTGCCTATAACAAACTAAAAAGCGAAAGTATACGCACGTGCCTATAACACACTAAAAAGCGAACGGCTACTCACGTGCCTATAACAAACTAAAAAGCGAAGCGAAGAGGTAGTCCCGTGCCTATAAGAAAGTAAAAAGCCAAGGGGTACTCACGTGAAGTCGGCGGCGGCGAAGCAGTTGCCGACGAAGGAGCACGTCATGACGTTGCACGAGTCGCCCCTGACCGGGTCGGCGCGGCCCGAGATCTCGTAGGTGATGTTGAAGCCGTACACGTCGAGCAGCTCGTCCAGCACGCGCAGGTGGTTGCCCTCGAGGCGGTCGAGGGCGAAGTCGACGACGAGCGCGGGCCGCCGGCTCCACAGCCACTTGACCAGCGTCACGTTCTGCTCGGTGACGGCATGCACCAGCGCCTCGCCCACGTGGAACGCGTCGCTCTCGTAGTAGGCGAACTCGGTGAAGGTGAGGCCGGCCGTGGCGTACAGCTGCGTCAGGTACACCACGATGGACACGTTGTGCGTGGAGATGTTGAGCGCCGACGCGTCGATCACCCACCGGCAGCGGATGGGCACCGGGAAGGGCCGCGGGAAGTTGGGCGTCTGGATCACCCCCGTGCGCTCCCTGAGGTGCCCGCCGCACCTCACCTCCTGGCGCTGCTGCTGCTGCTGGTGCGAGTGAGGCTGGCCCGGCGGCGGGTGGTGCGGCCGGTTGCTGCGGTGGTGCGTCGAAGACGCCGACGAGGAGCCGGCGGATGACGACGAGAAGGCGGAGAAGGCGGAGGAGGAGGAGGAGGAGGAGGAGGCGTACGCGGCCGGCGCGGACACCGCACCGCTGCACAGCACCAGCATCTTCAGCTCGAGTAGGTCGCAACAGCAGCAGCACAGCAGCCAGAAGAGTACGCGCGCGGCGCGCCACATGCTAGCCGGCGGTCGCAGCGACGAGGGCGCGAGGGCTGGACAGAGACAGACAGACAGACAGAGAGAGAGAGAGTGTGCGGGGGAGGCGGGCGGTCGGTGGGAGAGCTGGCTCACAGGCGCGGCGCCGAGCAGCCCTTGTTGATGACGCGGTGCAGCGCGAGTTTCCGGCGGCGAGGCTTCATGGTCCAGCTGCTTCTGCCGCACGCCGCATGGAGCGAGCGCTTCACGCCTGGGCCTTCACGCGCGCGGGTCGGCGGCCATCAGCGCCCTCCTCGCATGCTCACGCGGAGCCCGGCCCAGGCCAGCACAGCTACCTGCAACAACACAAAGCCAGTTGTTCCTGAAATATGTATATTGACAAATATGTTTACCTGTCCGGTAAAGGGAAATTGGCCTCAACACCGGTAGATCTCGGGATTCCTAGTCGGTCACCCAATCAGAAAACCGCCATGGCACGAATTCGCGTAACATTCGTGACTTCACGTCGTTAACAAATTCGACTAGCGAATCTAGGGGGTCGTGTCCTTTCAGTAGAACAATCGCTGCATTCCCTGGATGACCGAGGGAAATAGTCCATTCGATTGGGAGCTTCGTTTCGACTTGAGCTATGAAAGAGAATGTGGCGGAGATAAAAGTAAAGACAGAGACGATGCAGGGGGCGGGTTACACGAAAGTGGCGGTGATGGAGGTGCGGACGTTACGGAGATAAAAGGTATGGCGATGGAGGCGATTGTCATGGTGTTGTTGATGATGGCATTCGAAAAATATATAATGTAGGAGGACGTTATGGGTGCATTGTAAGTGATGGCAGTGACATGAAGAGCTTTGAAGATTGTTATTTAGTTAACATTAAATCCTATTACATTTATAATGAACTTCTATATTATAATTGCACATCTCCTGTTTATATATATCTATACATATCTTTTTTGAAGTAGTGAAATTTTGTAACAGCAACCTTGTTATTAACAACATTTAGACAGAGTGAAAGATAGTTTAACACACCTATACGAGACTAAATGACATTCAGAGAGGAGGAAAAATAATCGTCAGTATAAATGACGGCTCTAATGAAAAAGACATTACAAAAAGGAGACGAAGCGATCAGAAGTCGTGAGATTGCAGTTAAGTGATGTGATGATCTACGAAAAACAGAGATGCTTGACGGGGTGCAACCTGGTGGAAAAGGTGGTAGAATTCTATGATCATAAAGCTTAATTGTAGTGGTCAATATTAAGTAACGGGAACGAATCAAAGAAATAGAAAATGGAAAGTTAAGGAGTGGATATTAAATTCCAATAACGTAACAATTTCACATTCTTAGTACATAACCAACATGGTATATTTGGAAAAGAAAGTCAGATGAAAGCCTCAAAAAAGAAGCCATATAGTTCTAGAAAAAAGAGAAGCCTTACAATCAGTAAGATTCGAATACATATGGCATGTCTCTCTACCAACATGTTCACATTAAAGTACAAACGTGTGGGTAAAGCATTCTAATTAGAAGTTTCGAAAAGTGATAAGTCAGAATTATCATTTTGAACTAACCTTCATGCACACGGGATTTATAATTTAGTTAATACAATTGTAAACCCTGAATCAATAATCTCATGAAACACTACATGTATCTAAGATCATTGGTTTCTTCGACCCGTAAAGAAGAATTGAAAGAAATCCCACGAAGCAAATCTAACATTATCACTGCAGAACGTCAGCTGTTTATTATTGTGTTAATCCTGTCGACAAAACACCAATTCGCCGTAGCAACACATCAACAAGTTCACATGTTAACAAGGCATGACTCCGCTGAACGTGGAGACCCACTAACCACATTAAATGATGAAGTTGAGCCGTAAAAATTATTCACAATGCTAGATCTATTTCAGCTGTTAAAATATGAAAACATTTCGTACCGTTTTCAGCATCAAATGTGGGTGAAATGTTTTAGTCTTAAGTAGCTTACTATCATTTTCAGTTTGTGTTATTCATTTGTTTTGTTATCGTTCATTTATTTAAGTTGCTTTATAATTGCTGTGGACACGATCGACCACTGTTATATTCAGAGATTTTCATGAATTTACTGTTATTATTTATAGTACATATCTGTTGTGCAAGGATTAAACAGAAACATGAAATCACTTTACCTTTAATAAATACGAAATATATACATTTTTGGATAGGCACATTTAAAAAAATTCAGAGTGAAAATACCCTTTAAGACCGTGAAGTTAGTTAATCCTGGTTGATTGTAATAATCTTTGATTTTAGTCACACAATTCCCTTGTTCTTAATAAATAAGGAGGTCAGAGTTAACTCGACGTACTGTCGTTTCTCTTGCAGTGCTCGGACACTCAAAAATATGATGGCTGGTTGTCTCTTGTGTTTCTCACTTGGAACCTGTCTCCAAATCAGTTCTTTTAAAAATAGGTTACCATGACTTACTTTAAAGTGGCTGATTTACAATCTGGAGGCGATGACTTGCTTGCTTTTACCCTCCAATTTTTTTCTTACATAAGTTCATTAACATACATAGTTCGTTAACAGTTTTTATGATGAGGTGGATTTTTAATGGTTTTGCTTCCCATAGTAAGTCCCTGTTTTTTGGTATTTCTTATGTTGAAGAGCTTCTTAATGACTTGTAAGGAATTTCGTTTCCTTACAGTTTATACACTTTAATTGGCGTTAGGTGGGTCACTTCAGCCCTGAACTTCTGTGCGTTGAGAAAGGTCTCATTTGCATCAAACAACTACGTGATATTTCTACGCAAGATTAATCTAAAGATAAAATAATTCGTTTTAACTTGAAAGTCAAGAACTTGTGACTACAGTTTCTTAGTTTGTAAATTGTATGAATTTAATTCGTATAATTTTCCTACATATACGAATATCCAACGTATCATATCGTATATGTGTCCAACTTTTACAATTACATTAAAATTATCAATGAATCAATTAAATTTAATTATTAAATATACTGTGTATTTGTGTTGTATATTTCAGCTTTCAAACGCATCGAAGCATAGATAAGCAACAGATGACTTTGAAACTAAAGTAAACTGATGTGCATTCTCAGTAGCATGTGATAGTTGTTCCAGGTGCAGAAGAAAAGCGTTTCTTTACTAAACTGAAGACATACATTTAAAAATTAGAATATTTCCCAATTGTAAAAAATTACGTGTGATGTATCCCCCGACATCTAGCATGATGCTACTGGCATATTGCTACTGGTCACAAAATTAACGGGTACGCTCAAATTTAAACAAAATGAGAATATTTAGTTTTTGGAACAGAATTACAATATTCGAGATGTCACCTTTCTTTTGTGTCGACTGTAATATCAGTGATTGCGCTGGAAACACCTCTTCACTAAGGAGCGTTAACGCTTTTTTAACTCTGTGGAATGTAAAATGCGACTGAGTGCCCATAGCGGCAGAGGTGAAACCTATAAGGCCTATTCTTCCGACTGACCATGCAAATTTCGCTACGCTCTTTTGACCATCTAGCGGAGAAAAAAGTATCAAGCAGACGAAGAAAGAAGAGATTTATATTTATCTCAGAGACTTCTTATAGGCTTGTTTATCTTTACATAAGTAAATCTACAACATGGGACAGTCGCCTTCACTTTCCCTCCGAAGGAAGATGTACGAAGGACATTTTTCGCCCATAAGAATTGCTTCGATAGGATTTGAACCCCCAAACCTTGGCCTAACTCGTGAGTGGTGATACCTTTCCCCTATCTCTCAGCGCGGCACCAAAAACTCTCAAAATCGTCTTGCTGTAGCGCACTTTTTCTACAAAGAGGGTTGTTTTGTGGTGGCACGCAACAAACGAAAACTCGCATTTCGGTTGTTATTTAAAATTGATATGTGGAAAGCATTTAAGAATTTAACGGAATTGTAAATTGATGTACATTAATCAATTATCACATATGAAAAGCTTTTAAATAAATTCAGCGCCAGCTAACCCCGTTTCAGCGGCCCGATGAGCTTGCGAGGCACTGAGTGGAGTGCGCCGAACAAACGTGGACACAGATGGAACGTGGTGGGCGACATCCTTCTTGCCTGCCACCCGTCTCGCTCCACGCCAAGGATCTGTGCTCCCAAAACGCGTCGTAGCAGTGGTGCGAGCGAGTCAAGAGATAATCTGACCAACAGCCTACCCGAGGACACAGCGACTGGCATCCTTTAAACCCCTGTGGATAGCGTGATCGATCGATAAATATATTGATTGATTAATTCGGTTGATTGATATGTCCGGCTGCTTGAACGGCATTGGTCATTAGCTCCATTATGTAAAAAAGATTTAAACCGGAGAGTGGCGGTGTTCCTACTTGAATCCACCTACATGGCAGCTCGCCTCTCTAGATATCTCCTTCAGCAGGGCTCAGCTCCAGCCGGCAAAATCACTAAGCTCCCGACTCGCCTTCCGGCATGTGACGTAGTGCAGAACATTTAGGCAAATGTGTGCAAGTATGAATGATATGATAGGACAAGTATGATATGAAAGGAATAGGAAGAATTGATCGTGAGTGGACTGTGGCCCGTTTGTTAGGGTACTGCTCCGGCGTTCGGCTGGTGTCGATCGAAGAAATCACGGAAAACTACCGTATAGAGCAGCCGGACGAAAGAATTCTCCTCCAGACGTTGCTCGAACCGAGCTATTGCTGTATGTCGAAATTCTTGGCCCCTTCAGTATTCTGAACTCTAGGACCTCCCACTCAAGGGCACTGCAGTGACATCAGTCGATACCCTGAGACCCCTTTCCCGGTATACACTATCGGACGACTCGCCGCCGTAGAGATTTAACTTGCCTTTCGGAGATCATTTTCTAACAAAATGAGAGTTTGACAGCAAAACAGCGCCGCCAAGGAAGCAAATTCGCCGGCAACACAGCTTAGCGCTGTCCAGTCAGCCAAGCCCAATGAGTTAAACAGGTAACTAGGTTAAGCGGTAGAGTGACTCTAATTCTCCGTTGGAGGCTTTTCAGCGGGTGGAGCGCTGGTCAGTCGCCGTCCAGCGAGTGGACTCGAAACAATCCAGTCTCACACGTATCGTATAGTGCGGAATATTTATTGTATGCTTTATAGCACTATTTAATTATTCAATGCGTTATTTATTCGTAAGATATTTATTGTAAAGTATTATTTTATTATTTTTAATATCATTTTATTAAAATATTATTACAAATAAACCCTTCGGGTGGCTCATGACTGAAGCCATCAAATACAGATCGTTTCAGTTTTTGTAGCTGTGAGATGAAAAAAGATCAGAAAGGGCAAGTAAGCTAAATACGGTGAAGGGAATACTTCAAGCTCGCCACATGTCTCCTATACCCCCTCCCCAAGGCTTAGATAATAACTAAAAACTGTACCCAGGCGAAGGAACACTCTGGGTTGGCAAAAGTCTGCTTAATCCGAACCCAAAATACAATAAAATAGCTTTTTGTGAGAATTATAACGTTTATATTTAACGACGTTTTTTACAGCAGAGACTATTTTATTCTATTCAGTCGTCGCTTTATATTACAACGCTTTCACCTCTTTCAGAAGTGACTATGTGACTTTTTCCCCTCTTTGATAAAGCTTCAATCAACTGAATGATTTTCAGAAGCTAAGAAATCACACAAAGAGGTAAATATTGTAAATAAAAACATTTTATTCATTCTATCTGTGTATTCTATAGAATACACGAAAAACATCTACCGTGTTTATTTTGATATTATGGAAGTTTCATTTTTTTTCAATCAATTTCTTTCGCCCAAAGCATGTCGTGTAAGGAAGCCAATCATAATGAAACGTTTTAAAGCTTTCTCAAAAGTACTTTAAAGAAATGTAAGCACACAATCGTGGGTAGTCATCTTTCATTGCGATGTTTTATTTCACTTAATTCTGAAATGTAATTTTGCAGCTCACTCTGACGATCGTAAAACGATTAACCAAAAATAAGCATGCTCCCACTTTTACAGTTTGAACATAATTATGTTTTTTTCCCAATGCGCATTCGGAAAGCACTTTCTCTCCCGCGAGTTAAATTAGCCAATTGCAAGAGAACGCATCCTTGAATGTCATGAACAGATGAGGCGTTGTGAGCAGCGTAGGTGAACGCAGCATTTTTACGTTCTCGCACCTTCGTCATGAGAAGAAAGAGTTACGTAACTGGAAATGCACTGGAAATCGAAGAAATTTCAACAGAAAAATTCTTATTGCCGAGCCTGGTAACGAAAAAGTGGAAAAATCCTGTTTCTAAATAGAATAAATTACTTCCTTTAATGGTTTGGCCAGAATCCATGTTTTGTGGGTCCGCCCGTCCGCCCAAAATATAGACAACTTCAACTTTTTAAACAATATCTTTTACAATAACCGCTCCAATTTTTTTCTTCAAATTTTCTCATGTATGAAGAGACGATGCAATATACGGTGGTAATCCCATTTTCGGCAAACTATCCGTTCGAAAATTGCAAAAAGTTAGCATATCAAAACTACAAAATTGAAGAATGAGATTTTTGAATTAGACCAAGTATGTTTTAGAAAATCAGATCTTTAAAAAATGTCATGTACAATTGTTTAAAAAACTAGTAGATTTCGCCTAATTCGTGTCTTAAATTTACGAAATTTCTACAAAAATAATTATTATTCTCAAAAACAACTTCAATTTTTTTCAAATACTTTCCACTTTTTTAAGCAGAAGAGACGCTTAAAAGAATTGCACTATATTTGCCTCGGTTTTGTTGAACTCGCTGAATTTTCGAAAATTGCAAAATTAGAATATACTTTCTTCGCATTATTCTGTAGTACTATCACTAGTTTATATATATACTATTGTGAAATACACTAGTGAGAGAAGATAGTGACATCCCATGCTCAATTGAGAGAAAATAGTGAAAATTAGAGGAATAACTCTTTTCTCGTAGAAAGTACTACGTATTTCATAAGAGCGATGTTTTTTGCTGAAATTGCCATTGATGGAAAATGATGCTAATTCTTGAGTTTCTTGAGTTGATCCTAGAGGAGTCGCAAGCTATCCCCGTCGCGCAATGCGCATCGCCCTGGGCGCACGTGCGAGTGACGAAGGCGAAGGCGGGTCGCGGGGTGGGGGAGGATCTCCACGTTGAGACGTCGCACGAGCTCCGTGGGACGCGGCGCGAGGGCTCAACTGTTGAGGGCGTCTAAGCTCTCAGGAGGCTTAGAGGCGCACAGCCCACGCCGCCGGGGGTGCATCCACACCCAACACAATTAATTACGCTGCGGAGTAATACTCGTTGGCGTACCCGCGCTACGAGCCGAGCCCGCTTTCAATTCTATCAGCGTCTAATCGTTTCACGTAACTGAGCGAACGCGAGATGCTGTCATGAAATGTTATTTGATAATACAGATGTTCCATATGGGACACACGGATACACTTCTCCTGCGTCCTGTGTACGAACACTATAAATCAAACTCTTCAGCCTCGTACGTACACTTTAAATGATACTTCAATTTTGCACGTACGTACACATTAAAAGAAAAGTATTCACTTCATTACAGTATGAGCATTAACTCCAGTTAAATTACAGTACTTTCATTTTCCCACGACAAAAGTAAACTTCAGTAAAAATAAATGTTATATTTAACTCATATTTCTCTCTTTTTAGCTTAGGTACAATTTCAATTTACCTCTACCACCTTGAAAAAGTCTCTGCATAATTCTAAGGGGGGATATTTTTTTTTCAAATAAAGATAAAAATCATAGTAAGCAAATTAAATTTATATAATTAATTTTATTACGATACTCAAAGCATAATCAAAATTCATATATTTTTCAACCAATTAAACCTTAACCAACCAATCTTAACCTATTTCTAATTTGTGTGTAATACTTTTTTTTTCAAGTAAACTGAGAATGGAACGTGATTCTCAGTAGGGAGCATGCCAAAAACACAGCATCAAAATAAGTTCATCCATTATAAATTTTAGGAATAAAACGAGCATTCATTTTGAAGCTTTCCTCACACACACACACACATACATGTGATATGTTGTTTATCCGCTAGATGGTGAAAGGAGCGAACCAAAATTTGCGTGGCCAGACGAAAGAGCAGGCCTGATAGCCTTGTATAAGAAGGTATGAACCGAGCATGCTCAATGTACAAATGCAACGCGAACAAACGTTTAAAAGTCAAGGTGAGTTACTCGTACTGCAAGGACTCCGTCAATGGTAAGGTCGCGACTTGCCGTTATACGCATCGCTTTGGGGCCTATTTCGAAAGGTCTCGTTCCAAGAACTCGTCTATTGTCTCCGTCAGAGAATATAATTTATAGACTCCTATTATCTGCAGCACTTGTGAATGCCACTTTCAACTGACACTCACCACGAAGCTTTCAAAGCACGGAGTTTAGTTAATTGCCTTTCACCGCGTGTTGCACCTTGAAGTTCTCCTTGAAAATTTATTACTCACATAAGAGAAAATCTTAAACAGACTAGTTGGCGTTTTCTTCGTAAATAGTGAATTTGGGTAATCTATGAGTTTAATAATTGTAAACATTCCACGATACACGTTTACAATAAACAAGAAGAGTTAATTTTAATACTTAGACTTCAAAATTAAAAATTACACGAATACATACACGATGTATATTTCTGATATGCAGTTACACTAACGGCATTTTAAATCACAAACTATGATTCAAGAGTAAATGAGACAAAGATTATCAACTATTGTGTCGTTCACCGTTGTAAAACCATCACTTGTTCCACGTATTCACATGCTACTATCTTAGGTATGTATAGCACAAATCTTTGGTTACGCTGAAAAAAGTTCATAACAATCAGAATTTGTAAAATGACATTAGAATAGAACATGGGGGCATTAGAATACGACGTGGAGAGAACGAATAACTACACGAGCAGTCGAAAATAAAAGGGAAATAATTAAGTTCACTGTTGTGACTGATTGAGTCATATGGGTTTCAAAATATGCAGTAAGTTGATAAAATTATGTGTTATACATTCTCAAATGTAGAATTGACAGTTACATTCGTTTACTTCACAATTAGTTACACACTAATTTATTCCTTGTGCCAATATTGTTAATGCATGACGTGCGAGACCCAACGGGACGGTGGAAATCTTGCGACAAGAAAGAACAGCTTCTTTTCTCTTCTTGTGAGCAAAGGTAATGAAGAAATTATTGGAGTGTTGCGCAATTCGCTTATCAGTTAAGCGCGTGCGTGTATGGGGCTAGCATGTGCCAGCGCTGCCTCTCCGGACATCGCTATGGAGCACAAGCGAATTTGGTAGGAAGTGCAATGAATTTCGCGCAGTCTTTTGCATTGAATCACAGGGTGCAAATATTCGGTCTCTTGAACGTAGGCCTTTGTTTTGCGTAGGCAATGCGTGGCCTTCGGCGATTACGTTTTACGAGTCATGTTGCGAAGCGTTCTGATACTAGTAAGTATAAGTACTTCACAAGCGTTCTGAGCTCACCGATTATCACCTCCACCGATTGTCCATCTTCCCGCCCACTCCAGCCCACCCG
>BOPP01000199.1:532573-548410 GCA_017312745.1 Gryllus bimaculatus
CCACCTCCACCGACCGTCCTTCTCCCCGACCACCGTTTCTCGTCCTCGCGCCCCTCCTGTCCCTCCCAGCCCGACCTCCCCACGCGCTCCTCTCCCGACCCCGTCCCTCTCCTTCTCATTCACCCTTGCGTTCTCCTTCACTACACCTTCGTTGTGCCTTTCTCTACACACACCTCCTGTTTCTTCCCTCTTGTGATTTTGTTCGACCTCCTGCATATTCCTCCTCCTGTTTATGTGTCCTCTCCATCTCTCCTCATCATTTACTTTTTCCATCCCCCTCCTGTCCAATTCCCCTCCTGTTAACCCCTGCCCTTACCATTAATTTTTTCCATTGCTTCTCCTACCCATCACTCCCTACCATCCCTCCTCCTCACCATTTCTTTTGTTCCTTCCTTCTATCCATCCTTCCTCCCTACCATTCCTTTTGTCCATCCATCCATCCATCCATCCATCCTCATGTCCATTCGTCCTCTCCATTCCTTCTCCTAACCATTTATTTTGTTCCTTCCTCCTCTCCATGCCTCCTTGCTACCTTTTCTTTTGTCCATCCCTCTTGCTCATACTTTCTCCCCAACCCCCTCACTCCCTTCTGTGTGGTTCGCTTCTCGACGTGTCTGGCTGTTCCCTGCAAGCCCTACCAGTCACTTGTCGCCCGCGGGCGGGGCGACGGAGAGACAACTGGTGTGAAATTCCATCAACGAGCGAGTGAATTAGTCGCAAGGCTCTCCGCTTCATCGGGACAGCTGCAGTTGCATCGCGTTTCGCAAATTGCTTTTCGTTTATTTTCTTTGGACTGGAGACGTACAAGCGCCATGTCCTGTAAAACGAATGCAGTCACTGCTCAAGTAATTCCGTCGGATGGGAACGTCCTCATTGAATGGTTTTGTCAACCAAAACATTCAAAATGTCGTATTATTGTATAAGATTATTTGTATACTGTAATAATTTACTTATTACGAATACTTTATTACATAAAATACATTTATTACATCAATTACATGTTAGTATGTTATTTTGTAATTGGATATGTGAAATGTTTGGCATTTTTTGTATATGAATTGAATTTAGTTTAAGTGTTATATTGCATATTTTATTCGCATACCAAAACTTTAGTATTTTTAAAAACAAGAACTGCATATTCGTTAAAAATAAAGAAACATTATTGTAAGTAATAGAGATACGAGAACGAGGATAACCTCACCAGCAGAGGAAAAAGCGAGGGAAGTATATTTCTGGAAGAGAGAGGTATATTTCTGAAACGGAGACAGTATACTTAACCATTATTGTAAACTGAAGCCAACTTCACGAAACTGCGATCGTATCATAATATTTGTTACAATTATGTAATCATTCACGGTTATCTATTAACAGTTGTAGCAAGTTCGAAGAAAAGAATCATCTGAATACAAGCGTTCTATTAATTCACGGCCTACAGAAAGAGATCAACATCAGTGTGTCACCTTACGTAGGAAGAATGGTCCCACTTAAACTGATAATATTGGCATTTAAAAAAAATTGAAATTTTTATAAAGTCAAAACGTACGATAATTGAATAGAACATCTCATTGCAATACTCAATTGGTTATGAAACCAAGCCTAATGACCTCGTTTATAATTTTCCCGTGATAAGGTCGCATAGGACAAAAGTGAATCTGATTGTAGTGAATGGGATGAACGAAGTGTGGCGAAAATTGAACACAGAATACAAGATTGAAATACAACACTTGGTATAGTAGACTTAAGTTTGGAGGTGGTTATTGAATGTTATAGGTGTGCATGTGTCAATGGAAGTAGGTAAATTGGATTCAATAGATAGTGCAATATACAAACAGATCCACTTAAATATTCTGAAGCGGAATGTGATGCAATCTGTTCAAAATATAAAAACCCTAAAATCTATTTATTTATACAATGCATCAGATAACATCTGAAATGATTAGACTTTGGTTATTAGGGAATGTCCCCTTCCTTCTCAAAACGCCAGCTCAGTCGCAAGACTTAAATCCCATAGAGCATTTACGGGCCTTTTTGAAACACATAGTAGCCTGGCATGGCGTTTCTTAAAAAACAAACTGACGAAAGCCGTGGCTCAAGGATTGAAATCAATCTCTTTTAAAACTTGCGAAAGGTTGTCCTGAGCAATGCGTACAAAGTGGCATTTGGTCCGTGGGACAAGAAGCTATTTGACAAGATTTAAGTGGGATTTGGAATGGAGAGTTCTTTTTGCATTTTATTTAGATCTGACAAATAAAAATTCAGCCTATAATTGGACATGTTTTGTTTAAAATTATGAAATGTGCAGGTGCACAATGTTTTGTTAAATTTTATATGTTGATTGAAATAATTGAAGTAGATTAATTTATTTTTCCACGCATTTTCTATGTTAACAATGTTAACTAAATAATTAATCCAAAAAAGTCCTAATTTTGCGATTTATTCTTCTGTATGAACAAAATTGTGATACTCGAAGATGTATGACAAAGCGAAAACGAAGCAAATTCCTAACTGAAAAGTAGATGTCAACTGAGGACATGCGTAGTGTCCCGATATGGCATTCCGCCCTCGCGACACGCTGCCACCGATTAGTGAGCCAGTTGTCACTTGTCGACATCAGCGGCACGAGTTTATAAAAAGACGAGGGTTACTCACCCCACCCCCTCTTGATGTGTTACCCCCCGTGATGTCGGAGGCACCCATCGCGCCGCCACCCACTCTCGGAACGAAGGATCCACTACCCAGGTAAGTGCAATAAACTATATTAACGATACTCTGTTTCATTTTCCCCTGCACGAGTTGCTGGGGTCCTCCCACTCTGCCGCAACTCGCGGCAGCAGATGTCGTGCAAGCGACTTCTTCTTCCTGTTTCTCTTCCTTTCGTGGTGTAATGGTCATTGCCGCATCTTCCATCACGTCTTCGAAGCTTCGGTCCTTCGATCTATTTCTCGCTAGTCGTACTCCGCCTATGCATGACATTCTAAGTTCTCTACCTCTATTTATACCCTTTGCTTCCTAGTTTAAGGAGATTTGTTCTCGATCTACGCTTAGTTATACCACTGAAGCAGGATTTATATCGATCCTTTCCATTCTAGAGAACAAATTCCTCAGGCTTTTCTGAGATGGCCCATTTCCACAGCTCTCAGACCATCACGGGTTCTCGGACTTCTTATTTTCCCACATTCATTTGCATAGGTTGCAAAGAAGAATGACATTGGTTCTATACAGTCTCCATTCTCGTTTCGTAAACCACTGCGGCGGATTTACCTTTCTAATAACATGAGACTTTTCAGCTGTAACGATAGTACGCCTTTCAGCTGTAACGATAGTACGATAGTGCGACAAAATCCACTTGCATGAAACTCACTAGACTCGCACGTTGGCCACGTTGGCCTCCACCCACTGTGTTGGCAATACCGGAAAATATTTGCCGAGAACGCAGTGTACCGCACACGGGGGCCCTCATTACACAAACCTCATTTGCTTCCAACACACAATTTTACAGGCGCAGCCCCCGTAGTATTTAAAACCTCAGTTTGTCGTTTGTTTAGCAAACACAATTTCATGTTTTGTTTGTGTAAGAACGTGCAAAATTCCAAACACAGTCGTACGCACGACTAACAGCTGGATGCACGTGCTGCGTGTTGACAACGCGTTCAAGGTATGTGTTGTTGAAACCATAAACAGCTGCGGGGGGTTGGCTTTGTAATTCAACTTGCTAGATTTCCGGAGATACATTTTCGGTAACGCAGTTACCGTTTACCAATTTAATACTATATTGTTTTAGATTTCAAAAATATTTGATTTGAATGCAATAAATTTAATTATGAATAATAACATAGTCAATATTTTTATGTTTCTCAAGGTTTCCAACCGTATTACCTTCTTTTAATTTGAAAGTATACTTGCAATGAACTTCTAAACTACCCCAGAGTAAAGTGAAGAAGTAATTTTTCTTTATTCTCTCAGTGAAGAGGATAGTATGTAGCCATCATACCTTTTTGAAGAAATTCCAAATTTAATGCCTTCTTTACCAAGTCTTTTGAATATTTGTGACACTCATTGATATTCATTGACACATTATTTCATATTTTGGAGTATTTTTTGTCGCTATGTTTTTTGGTACTTAAAAACTTCACTCTACGTACATATCATACCGTACGTGATTCTCAAGTGAACTGTGAATGCACCTACAACATCAATGTAATATAAATAATTTAATATTCGATGCAGCATCAATTGTTTCTTAATACAAGTTTCCGTTAACTGATGAGGCCATTGTTTACGAGCGAAGAGTTTCGTCGTAAAATCTTCATTTCCAAGAATTCATACTCTCCCCTCTTTCTTCTTCCATCCCATTCCGCTTTCTCTTAGTTACGGCATGGAGGAAGCTGCAAGTTCGTTTAACTGTGGTTTCCTCATAGGCCGTAATGTACATTTTACAAAGTTATCGCCTTTCGCGAACACGTCGTAAACATAAGGTTCCAAAAATTAATAGCTGGCGCAGCTCTTCCATTAACAGCTTAAATCCACGGATTTACTAAGCAGTTTTTGTACATAGAAGTCATCTCAACCTTTTGATGTTCAATAATTTTAAAACATACTCATCTAAAACAAAAAAAAGTAATTCTTGACTTTTTAGTACTGTTAGTCATTCATATGGGAGAGGGATGAGTTCTCTGTATCCCGTAATGACAAAAAATGTTTTCTCGTTATCACTCACACGAACACGATTTTTAAAATTTCTTTCAGCATATTATCAGCCACTTTTATCAGCCACTTATCGCAGAGCGACGAAGTATTTCATTTTGCAGTACATATCATTTATTTTCTTTCCGCAAAAATTTAACAAATTTACTTAGTGAAAGGAATGTGATGTGTTAATTAACTTTGGGGATATTGAATAATGTGGTGAGTATTGTTTAATTAAAAACACATTAACGATATGAAAGTACCAACGTGTACTTAAATGACAATCATATAAAACATTCTTATCTTTCGCCAGGCATCTTATAAACATTTTGATAATTGTTTTACTCCGTTACTGATTGACTTATATTTCTAGGTAAGTCATCAGCTATGGTAATTAGTTCCGTTCCCAGGAAGTGGCAGTAGCCTACCATTTCCCAGACAGAGTTGCCTCAGAGACAGTGACAATGCTGCCTCTGAGCTTACTCAGAGGATTTTAATATGTAAAAAACTGATCAAAATATCGCGATCTAACAGAGAATATTTTTATTTACATGCATTATTTCATTACTTTATAAAAATCGTTTTTATTTAGTATTTATCGCCATGTATGTCTGATAAATAACCTAAATTGGTGTAAATAAAATATTGTTGCATTGAAAACGTGTAAATAAAATACTGTTTGTTGGATTTTGTCAATTGTTAATACACTGGCTCCATATAAAACACGTAAATCATAACAGTTGTATTTACAATGTTTCGGGCTCTTTGAAATATCCTGTAAATTCAAGTAAACCACCAACGTATTAATACGATTCGACTGAAGCTCCGGTGTGTCGTGATTTGAAGCCAGGGAGGACGGAAGTCAGGAGCACGGGGAGGGCAGCAAATGATGATGAGGATAGCAGCGGAGTTAGTTTTGAGGGGTACAAAAAGGAAAGATGAGGAGGATATGAGAGGGTCCGCGGTAAGGAACAGGAACAGGAGTGCAAGTGTGTGTTAATATAGTGCATGTACGTGTGAGGGTAGGGCAAGGAAGAAGACGGAAAGATCGCGCGTGGTTCGTGGCCCGCTGGTTTGGGGTACTGCCCCGCCATTCGCCTGGTGTTGATCGGAGAAACCACGGAAAACGGAACCGATGAGAGCAGCCGGCCTCTAGAATTCTTCTCCAAACAGCCACTGAATTCGACCTAGCTGAAAAGCTAGTGTGGAAAATCCTGCCACTGTGGGGACTTAGAACCTAGGACCTCCTGGTTATAGGCATGGCAGTGCCATCAGTTTCCGCCCTGAGCCACCTCTCGCGAGCGACAAGCGACAAGGGACGCGGGACGAGAGACAGGAAGGAGGGACGAGGGATGATGGACGAGGGACGAGGGACGATGGACGAGGGACGAGGGAGCGAGGGACGAGCGACGAGCGACCGAGGCGACGGCGAGCGAGCGAGAGCGACGGAGCGACAGCGACGAGCGACGAGCGACGAGCGAGCGACGACGCGAGCGACGAAGCGACGAGCGACGAGCGACGAGCGACGAGCGACGAGCGACGAGGGACGAGGGACGAGGGACGAAGGACGAGGGACGAAGGACGAAGACGACGAAGGACGAAGGACGCGCTCCTTTGGGTGATGAAGGTGTCGGCGCGGCGGGCGGAAGCAAGGCGCGGAGACGTAGGGAGCGCGCGTGGCTCCCGTCCAGGACGTCTTCTCACCTCTTCGGGCGACGGGCAGCGACGCGCGACCCGCACGCCTAAAAACGGCGGCTTTATTAACACCCGCTCCGTCCCCCTCCCCTCCCTCCCCCCGCCTGACGCAGCCGCCAGTAAGGAGAACGAGCGCAGGGCGACAGGAGGCAGAGCCGAATTGCGGAGAGGAAGGAGCAGGAACATGACGCCGTCAAGTAATTTGTTGATTAAAAAAGAAACAGATATCAAAACGCACTACAGCAACTTATATAATTTCCCCAAACATAAATATTTCTTTTGATTTCAATGTCATAGTAATTTTATTGTCCAAACGATGCCAGTAACAACAAACCTAACAACCAACAAATAATGTTAGAATTTCCTACTATTTACAATACGAATATATTAGGGGACCTGTGTTACAATTTGATGACGCCAAGCCTAATTATGGAATTATTTAATTGCTTAACTTATTTTGAATTAATATAGCTGTAATAGGTTTGTTTTGAGCTGTGCGTGACGGAAAGTTAATCATTGAGTAGTTTATGAACGATTTTGTTAGTTTTGCACTGTTGAGCAACATTGTGTAACTTTGGAATATTTAACAGGGGGTAAAGCAATTCAGATGATTCAGAATGAATAAAGTAATTCAAATTCAAGGCACAAATATGAGACACAGAAGTCAGCTAATTCAGTTATCAATTACAAGAAAGTTCAAATCATCCGGTCCCCGTTATATTAATGGAGAATCATCACTGCAGATCTTGAGGCATCCCTAACCTTTTGAACAGTTATTTCATTGTGCACGGGGTTAAATTGGAATAAAATGGAATTGCTTCAAATGCATTTTTCCATGAAAGTAAAAATTGAAGTTTAATAGGACTGCTAGTAATGTACAAAAAGATATATAATTAAAACAAAAATATATAACTATTACTACGTTGTAAGTAGGTAATAATGCGTACGATAATGCATGATTAAATAAAAATAGTTTTTGCAATATCTAGTGCATTGGTTGACGAAGCTTTTTGGCCGAAATCATGGAAATGAATTATTTAATGATACTTAATCCTTTGAAGTAACATCAAATCATATGTTTTTAGGCATATTTCGGTAAATTGTGATGTAATTTTCACTACGTTGTAATATATTAATTATTAATTCGGAACTGATAAATATGGTATTAAATATGATAACAGCCTCTATTGGACGCTTGCAATTTCTTTATGAACATACTCTTCCTGTAAGAAAAAAGATAAAGTGGCAAGACAGTTAATGAAATGAACGTAACCCTGAAATAAATAAAAAAAACACAAATATTACGAAATAGGGTCGTAATACGAGTATAAATCACACCACTTTACAAAGGCAAAGACCACAAAGCTAAAATAAAATCACCATAAAAGTACGAAGGAGGTAATCAGAGAGAAAATTAGAGATAAATAAAATAACGTACAAATAATGAGATAAAGGTTCTTTTTAAACCGTTTATGGGAAATCAAATTTAAGAAAACGGAAAAAGATGATTAAGCTGGAGTGTAGGAGGGCCACAAAGAAAAAATGAAGCAAATCCTGGGGAGAAATCACGTGAAATTTGTTCGATAGCTAGTAGAAATGAAAGAGCAAAAATGAAAAAAAAAAATGAAACAGAAAATAATTTATTCGTTTACTGCATAGAACACGCATATAAGACTTACTCGATTTCCTATAATGTTCAATATTGAATCATTCTTTCCGAATTATGACACATCAACACATTTATATACCAGTGAGTAAATAAAATACACTGTTGATGCACCCAGAATGGAAGCGTAATAAAGAAGTAGTGATTGAGTCTATTAGTTAATATTCTGAATGAGCGATATAGATATTAGAGTGTCAATAGGTTACCTAAAGGGTTAGCCAGTCTTTCGAAACTGCTAATTGAAACTAATGGTGCTCCGGGAGCAAAAACATTCTAGCAATATTTGTTCCTTTTCCATTTTATTGAAAATTCAGTGTTCAAAAATAATGAGACCTGTGCCATTTTTAAGTCCTGTCCACTGTTCTACACGAGAGAGAAAATGCAAAGAAAAATGGAGACTTTTTTAAAAATTGCCTTTATTTCATGCCAAATTACGCGAAAACGAATCAAATTCTGATAAAATATCCCTAGTATTATTAAAAGATTAATTTTTAAAATTAGTTTCATAAAAATATTTATCTTCATCATTAAAATTGTAAGATGAGCTTGTAAACCTTTTAAACTTACAATCTTCGAAAGTTCAGAGGGCTCTGCGAATGTCGGACACGCACCATTTTTATCAGTGTACTTCGCAATTTTGCACACAAGAATTTTGTGCAAATTTTGAAACTGTTGTTCTGGATTCGTGGAAAGTAGGCCCAAAAATATCTGTTTCAAAGTCAAGAGGCCCCCCCGCGACTTTATCCAGATGGATTGGAGCTTAATTTAATGAAAATCCTAGGTACGATTTAGCCGCTCGCATCGTCCATGAACGGACGCATAGAACGCTCACTACACTTGCGGTATTAAGGACCCACAATACGAATATTTCAGCCGAAAAATTACCAGATTTTGCTGCGTATGTAAGATGCGAGAAGTGTATTGCTCTACTTATATTCCACGTACGTAGGTAACGAGAAAGTAAAACATACGAATGCGACACCCAAGAAAAAACTCGTAAGTAGTCTGAGAAATTGTTTTGAAATTTTCTTAAAAAATGTTCATCTTTGATTCTGCTGTCTTTCAAGGGTTTTACAATTTTATAGTTACTGTAAATACATTACGATTAGATTCATATACATATTACTTCTATGGTATGCTTGTCATTAACTAACACTTTTATTGTATTACGTTATGAATTACTTAGGAATACATAACCTTATCATCAGTTTTTGCTGAAAAGAAATATAGTTTTGATGTGTTCGTAGTTCCCGTTCTGGGATATTTGCACTCTTCATCCTAACATTTTTGCAATCGTTCTTCACTGGGTTTGTGAGTTCAAATATTGCGTAACACACCACATTCTCAGTGTGACAAGCTTTAACGATTTCCACAAAGAAGTTTAAATTTGAAGAAAGTATCGACATTCGCCGCGAGGGAATGGACGAAGGCGTCGAAGACACCTGTTCGCGCCGGCCGTCACTGGTCGAGGACCGAGGCCGCCCGGGGCATTTGCATCGCCGGCGCCGCACCGGAAGAAATCCGACGCCGTCGCGAGCAGGCGCCGCAGACGGATGGCAGTTCGATCACGCCGCCTCCTGCCGGAGATGCGTTTAATTAGCGGCTGCGGGCGAGCGGGGCGGGGCGGGGACGAGGGCCTAATTACCTCGCGCCTCGAGAGGGCGGGGTGAGGTGGGGTGGGGAGGGAGGAAAGGGGCTGGGGCCGCCAAATGGCGCGGGCGCGAGGCGTCTTTTGTCCGAGGTTAATGGAAGCGCGAGGTCCCGGATCTCGTCCCTGGGGAACACCTTCTCTAAGAAGCGCTCCAGCAAGCGCCATGCGGAGAACCTAAAACAGTGGGCCAGAGTGAGAGCGTGGGAGATAAAAGTTCATTTAGAAACACTTCGTATATCCAAATTATAAGACAGTTTTTTGAAGGAAAAATAGGTAACCGTGCGAGTATTTTAAATAACCCTACAACATTTTATCTTATTTTCTTGTAGAGGATGGAACGTGTCGAAAGAACGAACCAGAGTGAAACAGGACAGTTCATGGCAGGCTGTGATGGGTTGTGGAGGGGCAGGGAGGCATGAGGGGGTGATCCGGGCCGGTGCGCTCGGGGAAGGGGTGCATGAGGCGAAGCGAGTCTCGAGGAGGGCACGAAAGAGAAGAGTGAGGGGGCAGGCGCACCTTGTGAAATTATCTGAATAGATTTAAAATCAATCGAGGCATTGGGTGTCTCCAGAAAAATACATGGGAAGCAGCCATAGCGCAATTATCTAAGCAAAGTCGACGAATCTGGAAACAGTTCATTTTTTTTGTATTTGTTCCGTCGGGTTAAAAATATGAAATATATAAAGCATACTAATTTTAATTCCTGGGGAACGTAGTGAAGAAGAACAATAATAAAAACAGAGATGTATTGCCACGCGGGACGATCTGTGCAGATATCGTCTGAGATAGGCCAGGGCAACTGAACCCAATGCAGAGTTTCCTATCGGGTGGTCCTAGGTTTCGAGTCCGATGGGGGCGGATGTTCCCCATTAGGTACATAGCTAGGTCGAATTTATCTATCTAGACGAGAGTTCTAGAGGACGGCTGTTCTGATCACTACCATGCGAAGACAGGAGAGTTTCATAACAAACGAGCAACGGACCGCGCTCGTGGTCTTCCCTTCCGTATGCTAGTCCTATTTTCTCACACACGCTACTTGCATTCACTACACTACAGCAGATGTGAGAAGACCTGTCAGGAGGTTACAGCTTGTCCCGCTTGGAACGGAGCACGATAGGGGGAGATTCCTGGGGAGGGAGGGACGCTCTCAGCTCAAGTCGCCATGTTTGTCTCATTTTCTTCTGCGCGAAGAAAACCATCATCTTCCGGGTTTAAAATGCACCACACTACCGCGACCAAATCCGCATGATTTCACCCCTTCGGAAACACAATAATCAATTTTGTTCTGATTTGAAAAGCAAATTCCGAAACTGTGAATTCGGCAGCCGCGTGTGAGGCGACGCACGAGAGAGACGGACTGGGAGACCACAGTGTGGTGCGTCTGTGGAGCAACATTCCACCGCTCAGTTGGTATTGCTGATGCTATCTGCCGACGGCAATTAAATAACGGGATTGTGAAATTATTTAATCGCATGTTTGTGAATTTAAAATTAAATTGGAAATACCAAGCGTGGCAGAATGATAAATACTGGCGCGGGAAATTCACTTGTTCGATTTCGTTTGAAGGGCGATAGTATTGAGTTTCTATTAGCAGAAAGTTTCTCTTCAAAACATTTTCTGTTTTCATTACATTCATATACTTTTGTTTATTCTCAAATTAATATTTAATTGGATGCGAAAAGAATAACCGAACTTACCGAACGTCTTGGGAACAACTAGTTTAGTGTTGATTGTTTTAGCGCTGGCATGAATTTTTGCAGTTTCACGTGTTTTGAATAATAATTCTAAACGAAATGTCTCCATCGCATGTATATTAAACAGGCACAGTGTTACACAGCACATCACGACTTTTTACCCATCGATCGCGATTAACGCCATCTCAAGCACTAACATTTGTCCCTCATATCACAGAAATTAATCGCATACGTTTTGTTTTGCACTAGTTAATTTACTATCGCTTGACTGAACCTAAACCGACGACACTTTACTCATAATAGCATTATACTTAATTTTAAGTTGTAACGTTCATGAACGTCTTCTCGAAAACATTTTAATAACATTTTTAATAATACGCATCTAATATTTCTCTTGCAGATCCATCTCTTTTTAAGCGAAATGTCTCGACTGTGAAATGCGACATTTTGAGCTATAACTTTGGGAAAACTTTGTGAGCACTGCGTGCTACTAGGTCAGTTGGCAGCGCTGTCGTCGGGCCGTCTGGGCGCTGCATCTCTCCCCCGCCCCCGAGGCACCTGGCTCCAGAGCGCCGCCCATGAATAAACCACGTGTCCGCTTGCCCGAGCCCTCAAGCAGAGCACAGCGCGCCCCGCCAGGTACAGGCCGCCACGCAAGCAACGAGCTCGGCTGCCGCGCCACAAGAGCAATGTAGCGAAACGAGGCGTTCAAACTACAACGCAATAAATAAAATAATTACATGGGTTGTCATTTCCAACAATCTTGTTTATTTCAAGATAGCGCACCGCACCCAAGCCATTAAATCTCCTCCGCCCCACACCTAGGTGCTGAAGCCCATTGACTCACCTGGACCCGTGTAGTCGTTTTGTGGCTTCCATACAGCAGCTACGAAACGGCTCCACTTACATTTCAAGTTTCTCAGATACAAAATTTCACATGTTCAACTCAACTTCATTCACTTTCTTGAATAGATTCAAAGTAATATTAAATTATTTAACACACACTATTTTCTTTCATCATTTCTTAAATTTTAATTCTATTTTTAATTTGTAAAGTTATTTTTATCGTGTTTTAATTTATTTATCATGTTTTAATCTCTTTCTATTTTTTGTACTAGAAAACGGATTATTATGGCTAAGCGATTGAAAGCTGTTATTAAAATAAACAACATTTTTGGCAATGACAACTCATATAATTATTTTATTTTAAATACTAACAACAACTCTCCACAATACCAGTACAACGCAATAGACAACATGCCCAGTCCTCGATGCCTCATGCCCAGCCTTCGATGACTCACGCATCCTGTCATTTTCAAGAGCAATAATTACAATATGGAGGAGGGCCGAAACCTGCCTATAGCACAACCTGCCGGATAGGAGTTTTTCTCCTTCTTGACATCTCATACTCTATATAAAGCGGCTGCCACGTTAGGGCGGGCCCTTTCTCTGCCCTTCGGTCTCGAATACGATGCTGTCCTCCCAAATACGTTTGGTGTGCCTGCAGGTGTCGTTCTTCTCACATCGACTTAAATTATGTACACAGTCCAACTGCTCTGCTTTTTGGGTATCCATGATATGTAAAAAACGTTTCTTCGAAACGTTCCAACAGTTGATTTAAAATATTATTAAGTAAATGAGGGACTTAAGTGGGTAAGTTATAAAGCGATGCGTAAGTGATATATTGTGAAGTGTGGTGTCGTGCAGTGTAGAACAGAAAAACAATGAAGGAAGTGATTAAAGGGTCATAGTGAAGTGAACTGCAGTGCAGTGTGGCCTTAATTGAACAAACTTTCAGGGAGGAGTTAGATTGTAGAAGTTTGTTTTCCGAAGGTAATTAAATGTTTTATGAATAAGCCAGTTTTTATATCATTATTTCTATTATAATTATTTCTATTATTATTATTATTATTATTATTATTAATTATATTATTATTGTTATTACTATTACTATATAATTTGCATGTTAGCTACATTAACTTATTTATATAAATGGCTGCCACCATGTTATGCCCATTTGCGATTTAAATAAATTTATATTATGTTAATACTTACGACGCCGAGGAAGAGTGTGAAAATCGTCGTGATCCAATTATATATTTACCCAATAATATTAATGTTAATCAAGTCAGTTTATGTAAACACTCGTTTGGAAAGGAGATGAGGGTGATATTATGAATGCTGTAAATAGGACGTTACCGGATACAAATTCCCAATTATATGTGGTAACTAGGGTGTCTTAGGTTAGCATAAATCGCTGCCGTGTTCTCAACAATAGATATGTTTCATTGTATTTACTGTGACTATTAGAAACCACAGTGTTAAATGGCAAAGTACTAAAGCCCGGAATTGACATGTACACTTTCTTCCGTTTCTACCGTCACCGTTGTTGATAACTTTTGCGAGCTTTCAGTCCCCGACATGTGTGCTGGATTTTTAAAATTGTGTTTAAGGAGAGTATTTTTCAATATACAGGTGTTGAAGTAAACAATTCATTTTATAATTTAATTAAAGCAATTTTAACTCTGCTCATAATCTTCTTAACATTCACCATGAGGAACAAATCCAGTAATACATTATAGAAGTCTACGTCCAACTATCAAAGCTGCATTTCCAAGAATACGTATCTCTCATAGCACATGCGAACTTTGACAGAACAGAACAATACGAACCATTTCCACGAATTTCTACTTCTAGTTAAATCTTAAGATAGATTACGTGGCTCTTGGAACCAAAACCATTAGCAGGAACTCTTTACCTTTCTAGAGTTGAAGCTGAATTCGCAGAATTAAATCAGAGGATGGAAGGAGAATGTAAAGCCCCTATGTTATTCTTAGAAAACACCTGCGGCTATCGACTGTGAGACAATCCAAACTCACAAGTTGTAGGTGAAAGTTTCAGCAACAAACAGCTGAAGACATATGCGAAAATAAATATGAACATTTTTCGCATGAAAAGATTTAATAAACTGTATAATTACTATTTTTGTTATTATTTGCATTACTTTAATTTTATTACGTCGATTTTGTATGCCTAGTTGTGTGCGAATTAACCCTAGAATGCATGGTTCCGGGAAACTACATAAATATCCTGGGCAATTCTCTCTACAAATAATGCACATAAAAGTTTGTTTTTTTTTGGTTCTATATAATTTCAATAAAAGTCAACTCCTAACGTTAAACAAATGATTATTAATTTAAGTTAGAGAAATGAAGCGAAATATATTATATTGAACTAATCGTAAAAGTGTCTTATTTCTAATGGTATTCACAGTTATCGAATTTGAAATGGTAAAGAAGCTCTTCTTTTTAATCATTTACTTATAAAGAGGATATATTTCATTATCATCTTCTTAATCTCAATTAGCTCACGCGGGGTAAGTACTTAGAGTAAAAAAAACTCGTGTCCACCGACAGCTCCTTTTTAGATCAACTGAGGGAAATAACACGTCCACATCAGCTCAGATGGAACGTCCCAAGAAATAACAAACACTCCACAAGGAAGAGATATCCAAGTAAATTACGTTGAATCAAAGAAAACAATAGGATCAAGTACTGCACTTTAAGGGCTTGTTAAATGTCATTCAATACTACATCTACATTTTCGGTAAACTCTAGTGGTCTCTATACCCAGCATATCCGGAATGGACGCCGGCTCCCTTTCAGAAGAGATTACATTTTGGTCTCGCAATTACAGAATGACTGATGACACCGGTTCCAAGGAAAGTTTTTAAATAATTATAAAAGAGATAACATTTTTAAAATACTTGCATTTAAGAAACTGTGTCAATGCATTCTTTCCCCAGTATTAGCCACTTTTACTTGAACGAAATTATCTTTCACACATAGCCAGTGAACAGCTACTTTTAGGGTTATAAAATTTGAATATTTATATAATACAAGTGCCTTTACCTAAATGCCAATTTATTCTAATTATATACTAGTGGATAAAATCTTATTTCATACTCCCGTTACATGTATTTCCATGAAAACCTTTTTTTTTATTTCTAGCTTTATAAAATTTTATTATGTATATTTATGTAACTCAAAAACACTTTAACTAAATTCCAGCTGATTCTCATTATTCATTAGTGGATAAAACTTTACTTAAAACTCTGATTTCCATGTACGTCTATGAATAACCCTTGTTTACCCAACAAGCTGCAGCCGCCCGTCGACCCATTGCACATCGAATCTCCCTGAATGCGCTTGGCGCCTTCTCGCTCCTGCGGGGCTCATCAAATGCGCGGAACAGCCCCACGGCAGACTTGGGAGGCTGACGGCTTCACACTAGCAAGCCCGACCGCGCTGCCGCCGTCGCCCTTCGCCGTCTTCTGCTAATTAGGTAGGTGGCGTTTGGCGGCGCCGTCTCTCTTGAATAATTGCCCCCACCCCCTGGCCCCTCCCGCTCCAAGAACGTCGCCTGGCAGCCCCGATTCGCCCACT
>BOPP01000199.1:553199-569247 GCA_017312745.1 Gryllus bimaculatus
CCGCCACCCCCCAGCGCCCCAACAGAAACTCTTCATTAGCCGGTCAGAGACCCCTGTTGGAAATCTTTGCCGGCAATTTTAAGCACTCTCCAACCGCCCACGATTTGTTGCTTCGTATCCCTCTACCGATTGCCCATTGCTTATTAGACATCGTTCATTATGCATTGCACCCTCAACACCCCACTCCATCATCGTCTACCGGGCACGTCTTAAATTTTTTCAGGGTTCAAGTGACCTTTGAAATCTTCGCCCATTGTTCAACCATCCATCGCGCCCATCTGCCTTGGTTATTTGTTGGCCCTTCCGTGTGTGATGTATCGTAGGCGTCGCCCTATGGGTCCCACCCATTGCAACCGATCCCTCCAAAGTCCCGCGACAGTTCTTTTCGCACACTGGCATTTTTCTAATTTGCAACCGCATTTGCACACTGTCTTATCGTGGTTCGACACATAATTACTGCGCTTCCTCACCGAAGATGGAAGCGATTGGTTGGTGATCACGTTTGTTACAACCAATGGGACGCAAAAAAAAAAAAAAAAAAAAAAATAAATAATAGTGAAAAATATCGTCCGTCTGCAGTGTAAACTCAAAATGCAAAAAAAAAAAAAAAAAAAAAAACGATTGGTGTTCCAAAATGCATTTGGAATATTTCAATAAGGAGTTTTCCATGATATTGTGATGTTGTATGCCTTCTTATTTTGTTTTTTCAGTTTTATACCGCTCTAAATGGGAATAACCCTATTATTAATAAAATAATAATAATAATAATAAATAATAATAATAATAATAATAATAAATAATAATTAATAATATAAATAACACTAATAATAGCACAATGACATAATAATTAACACTTAATAATAAATTAAAAAAATAGGCACAAGGGAGAAAAACACATAAATAAAATTTACAATATATACCGCGGTTATTTTTTTAATTTAAAAAACCCTTCTCACAAAACATTTAAGAGACAGTGCAATATTCAACATGGTTTATACTTCACAGGCAAACACGCCTTGCCACTTTAGTAATTGTGTAGGATGTGGAAGGCTTAGTACGCTGCCTCGAGGAAGGCCTAGGGGAAAAAAGACTTCCATCTGAAAAATAAGCAGAAAACTTTGCCCTTTTTGTAAGCGGGCTGAAGCAAAGAAGAGACTTGAGAGACCAGAGGGCGGGCCCGAAGGGAAAGGGGGGGGGACCTTTAAAAAAGCGCCGAGAGGGAAACCTTAAGCGGGGGAGAGGGAACCAGCGCATCTTCTCGCTACCTTCCCACTCTCTGCCTACCTTCCCACTCTCTGCCTACCTTCCCACTCTCTGCCTACCTTCCCGCTGTCCACCACCCTCCCTCTTTCCACCACCCTCCCACTCTCTGCCCCTCTCCCCAGCTGTCCCCTCACCGGAAACGTGCATTGAAAGCGCTCTCTGGCTCCGGTCGCCGGATATTTGTGGCGGGCAGCGCTGCGGCTCCCCGGAAAGGTATTGCGTCGCAGCGGCCCGAGTTATCTCCCCGCACCGGGCGCACACAATCCACCCAGCCAGTTGCCCGCGCGAATATATATTTTTGCAAGAAAAATATAACAAACACCGATATTTCGTTTTTCTAAATAAATGGTCTGCAGCATGTATGTTGTGCAGTGGAAAAACATTTGACTGTTTTCTGTTGGTTGAAATAATGATACGTGGAACTCACTTTATCGGGTAAAAGTACTTATTGAGTAAACAAAACAATCTTAGTTTTATTGGAAAAACAAAAATGTTGCATTTTTATTTGGAAGGAAATCTTTGCAAATGATCTTGGAAATTTTTTGCTAATATTTCTACCATTCAATATTTTTTCTTACACGTTTAAAACAATGGCTGCTTTTCAATATAAAAAATTTAAATCTCCAAAGAAAGTATTACAAATACGTATATTTTATATTTATTTTAATATCCTTTAAGAAAAATGTAGGAACCATGAAAATTCACGATCTAAGAATATTTTTTTAAAATTGAAATTTGTAAAATTGCAAATTGAAGAAGTGACAAATAGAATCAAAAAATAATAATAAAAACGCGTACAACAAATCATTTAATTGAGCTATAAAACATTGTTTAATTTCCTCAGTTGGAGGCTGGTACCTCTTTCCAACCAAAGTTTCAGAGACATCGCTCAGCAGCGTACAGAAAAAGGTGTACCCTTGCTTTTCCTTTTTTGTAGACACTTTATATAAACATCTTTCATATTCTAGTTGTGGGAACGCTTCTTTGTGATGAAGTCATAATCTTACTTTAATAGCATCGAAATAAGACTTAATTTGTTTTGTTTTTGTTTTGCTTCAAGATACCTAATAGTTTACACCTATTAGAGATACTATTGGATAATGTAGTATTCAGTGTTATTTTCTATCTACACAGCATAACTCATTTCTGTGAAAGGAAAATTTGACATATTTAGGGAGGTGCATGATGTCGCGTGGGAAAGTTCTTATGGCGCAATATTTACCGTCCTTACCTGCTATCAAAAGGTACCTTGGTGCCAATCTGCTCACACGTGGATAATTTTCGGTAAACAAAGTTGCAGTTCGTGGAAAATTCTGGTTTGGGGCAGGTTCTCTTCAGGTCAGCCTCTTTCTTCTGCCTTCTATTTAACCGCACCATAATACTCAAAGCGCACCACATTACTACCACATATGGTTTTAAAAATCGATTTCTAGTAACAGGCCCGAGTATCAGATTAGTTTGATTCGGAAACAAATTCATTTTAATGTTTTGAATGAAAAAGGATGGGGGGTTCATTAGTCAAAGCCTGAGCTCAGCTGTCCAAAATGCCGCTGTATGTGTCCCCCCAGAGGAATTGAAGCTGACATTTACAGGGCAAGTGCACTCACCTATTTTTATTATTCCCAGCATTTATATTTACATCGATTTTGTCACGTTTTGTTGCGGTTTTCTTCCTTAAGTAGTTGCCATGTTAAGATATATTCCATCCCTTGTCATTAATATCTTCTGCAATCATGTATCTTATTTCTTTATTGACCTAAACGAATAATAAACCCCGACTTTCCTCTCCTTCGTAAACAACAACACGACAAATTACCCTCACCAAAACACCTTTTACTGAAATGTGTCTTCATTAGAAAACTTCCTGTCGACTTGTGGTTCAAAATGAGCTGAATGAAATGAGCCAATGACAAAGTCTCCGCGAATAAAGCCCGTCGGCCGCAGGCCTTGCAGGCCACTGCCGCAGGAGAGGGCCAACGGGCTGCATAACCCGCAGGAGGCGCGCGCGGCCTTTCAGTCGCCGGCCATTGCGTCGTTCGGCGCTAATGGCCGCGCCGCCCACGGAATCCGCTCTCCAAAATACCCCGCCGCCGCTGTGCGCTTTTTAAAACCGCCGAGGGGACGCGGCGCCGTCCTCGCCGTGTTCACAACGCAACTAGGGGGTTCCGTCCCCGCCCCTCGGCCCCGCCACCGCCCCCGTCCCTGCCCCCGCCCCGCCTCTGTAGCCTGGCCCCGCAGCCCCGTCCCGCCCCTACATTGCCCGCGGCCCGGCCTCTGCCGCGCCTGTCTCCACTCCTGCCATACCCGACCTCCCTGCGCTTCCACCTCGCCTCCCCTGGGCACCACCTCACTTCTGCCACCGCTTCAGCGTTCGTCTCACCTCTCTTGCCTCGTCCCTGCCCCAGCTCGCCCCGCTCCCATCGCCACCAAGCCCACGGCTCCAGGCCTCTGACCGGGAAGTGCTAGGATTCGTGTCCCGACGTTGGCAGAATTTTCGACACTAGCAACATAGCTAGGACGAATTCAGCCGTTGTCTGGACGAGAACTCTAGAGACCGGCAGCCCTGATCGTTAACTTTGCTCTGATCACTAGGCAAATTCCCGAGCAGTACCCTGACGGTTAAGCCACGGTCCGCGCACGATCTTTCATTTCTCGTCCGTGGTCTATTCACATCCCTTTCTTACACACGTACACTAACATGAACTACAATACACATCAGTCGAGAGCTTAGAGCTTGTCCCGGTTGGGATTTTCCCCCGTTGGTGTGAGTTATCTCGTGGGGAAATCTCACAAACTGACGTGTAGGTCAACGCCTGATCATGCCATCCAGGCTGTGAAGTCACCGCCTCCCGCGATAAAAAAAGATATACTACATTCACGGAATTACAGAACTAAGGTGACACGCCTGGAATCAAACAATGAATCAATCAGTCAACGGCCCCGCTCCTTCTCCCGCCGCGCCGATTCCTTCTTCACGTTCACCTCCAACTCTACCCCCCACTCCACCTCCCTTCTTGCCGTTTCCCTTCTTCGCCGCTGCCACCACTACCACCTCCATCATCCCACCTCCCCCCCCCCCCCCTTCCGTCTCCGACCGGCGCGTCCGCATTACAAACCGCCCTTCTTTTGTCGGCTTCGCTGCCGCGCTAAGCGCGCGACCCGTTCGTCGCCTTTTCAAAAGGTTACCGAACAATCGGCCGCCAGGGTGCATTCACGTCGCCGGCGCGACGGTGTCGGGCGGCGGCGTCGGAGGCGCTCGGCGCGGCGGGCCGCGTGAATAGCGAAGACAGATGAGGGCGACTCGATGTAACAGCGTTCCAGGTGGCTGGGAACACGGCTCCCCACTTCGCGCTGCGGCCCGCAGCTGTCGAAAAAGATGGGCTCGCGTGGGCGTCTTTCGCGCGGGCGAGCGGGCGGCGGCGCAATTGATGGTTCTGTGAACGAGCTCCTCCCGCCGCCCGGCCGGTGTGGTTGGCGAAACGTTCGCTCCCGTTGCGTTGGCAGTTGCGAGAATATCGTCTTCCCGACCGAGCGAGCCTCGTTTCATCTCCGGCGTATTATCTTACGTTTTGTGATAGCTCCGAAATTTTGGGGAAGAGAGAAAGTTCGCAAGACCATAAAAAAGGATAAATATCTGATGTTACCGAGAGATCTCGGAAGCAGTGTGAACGGGATACCGCTTCTATGAAACGTTCTGGAGGGTACGGAGGTTACTCAGAGATCTTTGATGGGTGGAGAGCTCGATGCTGTGATAGGGGGGTTAGAGAAAAGGGTGGAAGAATAAAACCCCTTTCCCAGAAACAGACTACGAGTATCGTTTTATCGCGAAAGGGAGAACAGGGGAAACGAATTCTCTCGAAGTAAGTTTCCATTCCTTTTCTGCATTTGACAGTTTATATTATACATTTCGTATTTCCGCTCCGACGATTTCTTAATTCTTTCTTTGGATCCTCTCCTTTTTTCTGTTTCCCAGAGCCACGCTCAAGAAAATTCCTTCTGCTAAAAGAGCAGATCAAAGGAAAGGCATTGTCTCTACGTAACAAAGTCTCGCACAGGGTTCAATATTGCGATTGTTCCCGCAGGAGAACATAGTCGGATAAATGGGAATGATACGGAGGGACGTTGCACCCAAGCGGCTTCAAACCTTCCGCAACGAACCGCGAAGCGATTTCGTGATCCGCAGCCTCAGATTCAGAAACTTCCTCTAACACGTCACTAATAGACTAATTCGATCACCAGCAACTTGATTAGGCTTAATGAAACTTTTAAGCTTTCGCAGCCCCGACAGGGAAGTTAATGGAACTAACTTCGGTCAAAAGCTAACTTCCGGAGCGCGCGTACGAGTCGCGTGGAGCGTTAAAAAAACTTCACATCGAAGCTCATGTTTCCGTAATACTTTGAGGCCGTAGGAATGTGGCGGCCGGGCCGCAGGTTAAATTTGAAAAAGAGTCCGCCCGCACTTTTAAAGTGGACTCTAAATGAAGCCCTTCCCTGCGGGGCTTGTGCTGAGGATGCAAACGAGCCCCGACGGCGCGTGGGAGGGGGCGAAGGCCTCGTGTGGCGACCGAGCAGGGCGTCCAGACAGCGTCGCCTCGCGGTTAGGCCTCTACGGGAACAATTCGCTGCTCGTGCTTTGAAACTGCGATAAGTAAACACAAGACACTGAATTGCTACTGTCCAGTTTTTTTTTGGTTTTAATATTGCAGGCACTCCTGCGTAGTGTCAGAGGGAGATTAGTATTCCTCTGTAAATGTTTGGAATTTATTTCCAAATTCCATAGCTTTAGTATTCATTTATAACTGCGAGTATATTGCAACACTAGTTAGTGTTTAATCAACGCCACCTACATAGATCAATTTAGGAGACGTAGGTTTATTTCCCGGCATTAGCATTGAGATTGCTGCGCGAAAACACGAAAAAATACGTTTTGGAAATTTATTTCAATCGTCCAGCCGGATTCGAAAACAGTTGTTATTAGTAATCAGTTTCCCTAACAGTGAAAATTATCATTTCCCCATCAGGAGTTCGAGACGCTTCGAATGACGTCTCATATATCTCGATTGGTGCACAGGAAAATCCTGCGAATGCGCGAATAACGAAATCTCACACATATTCACACTCGAATTTTACTCGAATCGCCTTTCCCTTCTTCTGCTATCGCGGCATACTCTCAAAGAAAAGAGTCATCTGTCAAGGGGTGACGCGCTTATATAAGTACTATGAACTTTCATCGACACCCTTCGGTTTAAGCAGATAACGGAACGCGGATCCAACTGTCTTTAAACTATTTTGAACGGAGAGTGCTAAACGGACACAATAACACGGCCTAAAAGCTATTTTGATGTATTATTTTTATGTTTAAAACAATTACCAAAATATATCTCCTACGTCATTGATGTTTACATTGTGGGTGATATTTAGACACTATTGTGTGGTGGGTAGTGATTTAAATTATTTCTTATGTTTGTTATGTTGTATTAGCTATTTTTTCCAAATCTCAACATCTTGTTTGAAATGAACTAAAAAGTGAAAATTTTTTGACCAAACCACATTTTCTCGAAAATGGTTCTAAATTGTTCAATTAAATTTGTACATGGGACCAAATTTTATTCTTCTGAAATATTCTTAGAATAACATTTCAATGTCATTTTTGGGGTACGGAAAAAATACGATAATGTTAAATAATGTATTTTAGGTGCCAATGGGTAGCAGTTGGGAAGGGGATGGAGCAATCCCGAAAAGCTAGATTAGACGAAAGAGAATAGAACACTAACAAGTATGAGATATTCTGTGCCATTCTGTAGCACTATTTTGTCATATGAATTCAATCAATTAAATAGTCATTTATATTAAAATCTGTCGTGTTGTGTTTGTTTTTCTAATTTATCCTGATAACTAGCTTGTGTTCAAATCTCCTTAGGCAGGTTGTTGTCATAGTTTCTTTACCGACCGCCTTCAGTCCGTTCGTCTTTGCCACACTTCTATCTAGTCATCGGATCTACCTTGTAAACTGTTTGCGCTGAAATTACGCCGATCAAGTAGAATGAAGATGTAAGTACTGAGAACAAAAACTGTGTAATGTGTAGACAGGTAAACGTGAGAAGCAGAGAAAATCTGCCAAAAGATCCGGAGTTCACACACTTAGGAGGATATGTTGGCTTGGAAGAGCAAAAGGCGGTGAGAGCAATTACTGCAAGACAGCGAGAACTAAGAACTTAGTGGCGTTTTGTTGCTGTAGAAGTTATGTTACCTCCCTCAGAAGATGTAGCCTAACTCTGCAGTATCCTACACGCTTCAGAGAGTAACGTTTTAGAATCATTAAATACAATTAAATATTCAGATGGCTTACTTTAGCTAAAATATCTTTATTATTTTCTTACTTTTATAATGTCATTGACACAGCTCTTTTGTATAATAAAACAATTTATTTGAATTCAGTTCTCTTTGAAGAAGTATTAGCAATTAAATTGAAGTCGAGAATGCCTATTACTATTCTCTTTAATCTGTGCTGGCAATGTTTTGGTGTAAAATACTTATCCCCACTCTTGGCATCCAAATAGCACAAATACCTATGTCTAAATACTCTCAATAAAATTTAAATCTACGACTCTACGACTCGGGCTAAACTATGAAACAATTTTGCGATCTTAAATCCCCAGTGCACCAAGGGAATACTAAAAAAAACAATTGAGCGCCAAATTCAAAACAAGATTTTTGAGATTCTTTGGTAAATAACACAAATGATTTAGATTTAATAAAAGTCTGTAGATGTATCAGAATAAATATGACCTTCCTCACTGATTTATAGAGAATGTAACAAATTCGTTTTTGAAATTAAGATGTGGTGGGAAGTTTCACTTAAAAAAAAATACACAAGGGACATGTACCACAGATAACTCATTCTCTAATGTTTCGCAGGTACACAAATTCTTTCACCGTGCAAAATGTGTGTCTTCCAAATCAAAGCAGTTATAATAATAATAATAATAATAATAATTATTATTATTATTATTATTATTGTTATATTATTAACAATAATTTTCCCTAATTACAACTATAAATACGAGGTGTTATATACAAAATCTATTCCAGGTTGCCAATAGCTTCATAAAGAGCAGATCTACTGTGCGCATGTGCACATACAAAACTGTACGCAAAATATGGGATGCTTTCATTAAGGCTACGCTCTTCCCGTTCCTATCGCTCGGTCCTATCGTTCGAACAGTTAAGTTTGGGCCAATTCTTACATTTTCCAGGCAAAAATCTCACAGCTCCGATAACTATCGGATCGACCAGTGTTTTAACCGACCACATTCGGCTAATATCAATTTGCAAACTCTTTGATTTAAAGGCGTTTCTCCACCCCTTGCTTATGACGTTCTTATTGCTAGGCATATCAATATTAACAAATACATGATTTTTTCTAAAAAAGAATAATAATATAGTGGGGGACTTTGTCGCCATCCTACAATCAGTTTATATATATTTACCGTTATTTTTATAATTATTATAATTATTTTAACGCATTAATATTAACATTTTTTTCATTATACTCAGCTAAAGCGCTGCGTCCGGTGCGCAGGGGCTCGCCCTCAAGTTATGAGGAAAGGAGAGTGATGGGGAGGGCGGGCTAAGGGCGCACGAAAAAGAGGGCGTGCCGCAGGGATCCGTTGCCGGCGCTTCTCGCGCCCTCCTTTAATTAAAAACGCGCGCGGGAGGGTTTGCGAGGGCGTCTTGCAGGTGCGCGGCGCAATCAAAGGAACCCTCCCTCCCCCTCCCTCCGCCTCCCCCTCCCTCCCCCCCTCCCCTCCCTCCTCACCACCACCCCACTTCGGCGCGCGGCAAACGAGCGGGCGCGCGCAAGAGGACAAACGAAGCAAACCATGGGTGACAGCGCCGACGCCTCCGCCTCGCCTCGCCTCGCCTCGCCCCTCCCCGCCCTCAGCCTTCGCCCTGCCCTCGCCCTCGCCTCGCCCCCTCGACCCTCCCCTCGCCTGCCTCCGCCCCTTCGCCTCGCCCGCCTCAGTAGCGAGCTACGTTATTACGAATTCCTTTCATGGATATGAGAAATTTCAGAATGCAAGGTGGGAGGGATGGCGAAGGCACACGATGGAAATTTGCCAATGTCAACTTTTTCTTCTTTTGCTAAAAATTTAAAATGAACAAATCAGCGTCGAGTTTTAAGCCATGTAACATACTGAACTGTACAAAATAGCAATAGGTGTGGTGAGAGTATAATGGTGAGTATAGCAATTATTGTTTAAAAATATCGTGTATTAAGTCCTTAGTAGTTTCCGGTCATTGTATTTCTTTGTAGATGTTAAAGTTCCTTCACATATCCTCCTGATGTGGCTTGTTGAATCACTCTTTTTAGTTCAGACAACCAAAAATACTTTATGTTGCATTTAATCTTTAATTTGCACAAACATGTTTTCAAATGTGCTGCCAAATAGAACTGTTTGTGGTGCCCAGAAAATCCTCTATTTTATGAATCCAGGAGTTGCAAGAAGGCAAGGCGAAAAACAAACAGTAATGGATTCCTTGCCTGAAAAATTTGTGATCCCGAAAATCAAATACATTCATTACAATGAGTAATAAACACTCAAGCATAAGTAAAACCATTGATAGTGTTTTATAATTGGAAGTTGACAACAAGGATCAGATGCGAGCGCTCGCCGAAGCATACGGGACGTCTAAAATGAACTGAAATGAATTCAATGTGCCTGAATTGAAATTGGCGTGATTCTGCTCTATTGTCTGAACCACCGTTAAATTTCCCGCTACGGTCGTTCACTACCTAGCAAAAAAGAACGGTTCACTCGGCGGGACGAAATCCAACTCATTTTGTATTTAGCTCATAGAGACTTCTTTTTAGGCTTGAGTCATTTACATGCAGTAAATTAACAAACGTGGATTAGCGACTCTATTCCTTGCTAAAGAGGAACAAGGAATTTTTTGCCACTTAAAATATTTGATTTTTATCCACGGCTTGATCGGCTTTGAACGAAGCACGATGTAATGTTTTATGTTAAAACTACAACGGAGGTCCCAGGCGGTACACATCGGGTACTATCTTGATTAACCTCAAGTGACGGACAAGAACCCGGTGTTTTCAAACGCGGAAGGACGCGCTGTCTTCTTCCTGAAGTGTTGGCTTTCAGCAAGAACTCCTAGGCTTCGAGTCATCCAAGCACCCGGGGCAGGCGACCATGGTGAATGAGACGTGGTGGGGCGGGCAGCGGGCGGTGAGAGCAGGGCAGAGTGAACGGACGATAAAGCGGAGGGAGGTGAGGGGCGGGCAGGGCGAGAGTACGGCGAGACAGCGTAAGAGGAGGGGTGGGGGGGGGAAAGGAGCGAAACGGGCGGGGGTGGTGGAACGGGGTAGGAAGTTGAGGGAGGAGAGAGGCGAGCAGGCGCGGGGAAAAGAGCGTGGGAGATGCGGCGAGGCGAGCCGTTCGGGGCAGGGTTGGCCCAGTTGGGAGGGAGGCCAGATGGAGAGCGGAACATGACCATGCGGGGACGAAGCGGCGAGAGGGGCGGCCCGAATGGACATGGCAGGCATAAGGGGCGATTATGCGAGGGCGGAGAAAGGAAAGAATTTAATGTGATGAAGGGGATGGGGAAGGGTTGGATGTGGTTGAGCGTTCCAGGCGCAGCCAAGGGGACGGAACGGCAGGCAGGGAGCGGGTAGGAGGAGCGAGATGGGTAAAGCCAGCCAGCGCTCGGTCGGAGATCGCCAAGAAAACGGGCAAGTCGCACGCACACATTTACATAAAGCGGGGGATGGAGGGTGGAGAGTGAGGGGGAGGGGAGAAGGCGTGACCAGGCACGCGCAGGGAAGCTGGCGCTGGAATGCCCTCGCAGGGGCCCTAAGAGTAGGCATCGGATATCACCTGCCGTCGACCAACCTCTAAACAGCAACGCCTTCCCGCGCCCTCCGGAGACAACCGTCAACCCCTAAACTTTGTTGTTCTCACCGCTGCACTCTCTGCGCTCAACACCTCCGACACTCTCTCAACCGCTCTCGCCTCTGCTCTCAGCTTCGACTTGTCACTTCTCTAACCACCGCTCTCTTCATCTCGCACAGCTGCCCCCGTCGATTTCGCCTCTGCTCTCGCACCGCCGTCGCCATAACTTTGATCTTCGACTATCCCGAACGCCGACACCGCCTTAACCCTTACTACTATACACTCAACTACACTCAACAATACCACAATCAACTTGCCTACACCTTCTTCTCAATATAAGTTGCCGCCACTCTATCAAAGGTTTTTATTGACGAATCCACAACATCAACCCTCAGCCTTCCCTAACATTGCTACACCTGCGTGCTAATCCGCTTCCGGATATCCACCCCACCCCCATCTCTATTACCCATCGCCATTCTCAAAGCACCGTAGCTCACAGGCATCGTCTTTTCCGTGACATCTGCCGTCTCCACCGCCCCTCCGGCCGCCACCTCGCTTCATTGATTGATTCTTAGTGACTCCTGACACGTCAACTACTAGGGCCATTAGTCTAGAAAGTGCTGTGCATGCTTTTTGCTCTTTGCCCTGCTGCAGACGAGATCCGACGCCGACCTACCCTCGGCTAGGGTTTTTTCCCAACCACTTATCTCCCACCAGTGAGGCACCGCCTCAACCGGGACAAGCTCTAAGCTTCCGACCGCGGTCTCCTGGTATGTGTGGTAATGTTGTGCATTCAGTCGCTATGTAAGTGTGTGTGTGTGTGTGTGTGTGTGTGTGTGTGTGTGTGTGTGTAAGAACGGGATGCGAATAGGTCACGGAAGAGAAGGAAAAGATCGCGCGCGGTCCGCGGCTTAGGGTACTTCTCGGGCATTCGCCTTGTGTTGATAGTAGAAACCACGGAAAAATCACAATTAGAGCGGCCTGCCGCTAGAATTTTCCTCCAGACAGCGACTGAATTCGACTTAGCTGGTGTCGAAACCCCCCTCCATTGTGAGTGGTGTCCTAGACCTCCCTGGCAGAGGGGCTGCAGCGTCATCAGTTGGTGCACTGATCCATCACCCCTGACCCGCGGGGGGGGGGGCGCTGCCGGAGAGAGGTGCGGGAGGCGCGCGTTTCGGCCGAGTCCTTGTCCTGCGGGGCGCGCGACCTGCACAGCCCCTCGAGCCGTCGAGAAGGCGTCGGGCGCCAAGCGAGACAGAGCCAGGCGGAACAGGCTGGATGTGACAAGCCAGGTAAGGTATGGCGGGGCAATGCGGGGCAGGCCTTGTGGGGTAGACAAAGTGGGACAGGCGGCTGGCGGCAGAGTGGCGGAGCGGAGAGGAGCGGGTGGCGAGTGTAGGTGTTGTCTACACGGGTGGCGCGGGGCGACAATGCGAAGGTGTGGCAACGCCGTCAAAGGGTGGGCGGACCTCTAGGGAAGGGCGACCAGCGGAGAGCCGAGCACCTCTCGGACAGGACTCCGCCTCAGGAGTCCGCTCGCTCAAAGGGCCTCGCGCGCCCTCGGCGGGCACAGCGCCCTACTCCCCGGCGCGCTCCCCCGCCCCTCCCCCGGTGAAGTCCGCTCAAATCCACCAGCTCCCACCGGGAGAGGTGGCTCAGGGAAGACATTGACGTCATTGCCGGGCCTCCGGCCGGGAAGTCCCGGGCAGCGGCGGTTGTCGGGATCGCCAGTACCGGCGCAGGCACTATTTTGAAATACCACCTAGGCAGCTCGGCTCAATTCATCAACTGTCTGCGGAGCAATTCTAGCGATCGGCTGCTCTGATATATACTGTTCCGTGGTTTCTCCGATCGAAGCCACGCGCATGTAGGAGCAGTACACTAACAAACGGATCACGGACTGCACGCTACATTTCCTTCCCCTTCCTTGGCCTATCCTCATCCCTTATTCACGCACCCTTCCGAACTACTTGAAGGAATCATGGGACACACTTTATAGTGCTGCCGGCACAAATGAAAAATATAATACCCTTACATGCAATACACTCGCCGGAAGAACAGTCAGGAGCGTGGAAGTTGATCCGGCTGGAGCGGCGTGCTACTGGTGGACGATCGTATTTAAGGAAAATCTCCACAAGGCTACATTGTTCGGCAACGTATCTCGCCAGCCAGCGGGAGAAAATCGTATCTCCCGATGAAAACATGTTCCGCACTCACGGAACTAATGACATTAGCAGTTAAAGTTACCGGAATTACTAACAGAACAATCAATCCGTTAGCTTTGATCCTGCACTCACAAAATAAATTAGTTCTAATGATAGTACAGAGAGTGTAAACTAAAATAATTTACGAGTACTTGTGAGAACTAAATTCTGCACTTACCACTCTATTTGGAGATAAAACCCAATTACCAACTTACATTTATTTTACTAGTAAGTCCTGGGGAAATAAAATCAATTTTTTACGAGAATAAATTCGAGAAAGATATTATTCTTCATTGTTCCCTATTATACCATCGTTCTAAATTAATTCTAAATCAGAGATTGCATGATCTTTATTAGCATACCAGGAGTGGATGGATGAATGAATGAACGTTTTTCTCTTTAATCACTCGGCATCGTGTGAACGGCGAAAAAAGAGTTGGGATATCGCTACACCTCGGATCGCGAGGCATTGTTACACGGTAGTCTTAATCAAAATTCTTGTTCGTATTCTTAATTACTGTTTACACGTTTGTCACATTTTTATTCAAAACTGTTCAATGCGTTATCTTATCAAATTATTTTGGTGAGTGAAAGTGAAAGCTTTTACAGCTCCAGGCAGCTAGTTACCTCGAGCAGTAAAAATGTCAAACGCGTGGAATTAGTCACTCGGTGACATCTGTGGGGAAGGCAGTGATGCTTCCAGTACGGGAATATAGTCGTAACAAAATTGTGGGTTAACATAATCAAATAATGGCATATATAATCAAAATCGAAATTGTTTTATTTATATTTGCATTTTTCCAGTCTTCATGGCTATCTAACGATACCTCTCACGTAGGAAGATGCTTGTTAGTTTTCTTTCAATTTTTGCGCATATTCAAAATTAATAATATACAGTGGATAACAAGCATCTCCATCTTTTACTTAAATGAGAAAACGTCGTTTGTCAACCGAAAATGTATATTTGCTGATAAGAATAATATTTAGGGCAGACTTGTCACTGTGATGCAGTTTCTGTCGCAAAAGAATGCATTTACTTTTTTTGTTATTACTAAGATTTTGATGTTATTACTAAGATCTACTAGCGAAGTTCTCTATCAAAGTTCATACGCCTAAAACGATGCATCTACTGGCCATAAAACAATTTACTATTTACATATATCTAACAGTTACTAATACTAAAAACAGATAATCAATTTACAAAAGAACTTTTGTGCTTTCTAAAAAAACAAATTCCTTTTTGTGTCTTCCAAAGCCTCAAAAATGTACGCAAGGATAGTACAAAAGAAAAACGGCAATTCCGTATAAATAAATGCAAAAGGTGATTTTTTGTTAAAGCAGGTAACCTAAAGCAAATTCATCAAACGTACAAAACATAGGAGCAGCGATATTGAAGAATTGCACGCATACACAAAGCGAAAAAGCAGACATCAATTTTTCATAGGCACTCCCTTTGACGCAGTAAGGTAAACATTTGGGAGAAAACATTGGTCGTAAATCTCAATAATACAAATGAAAATCAAGAAACCTGGGTGCTTTCTGTCGAGATGGACACTTCACCTCAGACATGAGACACCTGCGAATTACATCTCATATTCACTAACATAAAATTGAAGACGAACCTAGAATTATTTAACATGTTTATTCGTACATATGTTTACGAGGAAAATTGGAATAACTGAAATTTAAAATGAATGTTATTACTCACAAAAAATGTCAGGCTTAGGCATAAGGAATAGTGTATATACTACAAAAGAGCAGGAATTTACGTGACTACACAATAATAATATTCAAGTCTATTATTAAGAAATATGGAGCACTGAGAAATGACTTTTCTCATACGCTTGTTTTTATTTCGGACTGTAGTAGTTTCAATTCCTTCAGCGTTCTCAGAAAATTAATTATAACTGTGTAAGTACATATTTCTACTTTTTTAATTCTCCAAGACGGGGCAGGGCGGAGAAGGCCGAGGAAGGGCGGAGCAGGATTGGGGTTAAGGGGATAAGACGGGGGTGAGCGTGGCTGGGCACAGCAGGGAGGAGCGAGGTGGGGCGGTGTGGGACAAGTCAGGAAGGTAGAACACAGTAAGACAGAAAAGGGCTAGGTGGGGCGATGGGACACTGTGGGAGTGAAGGGGCGGGGCGGGGCACTGCAAGACGGATTGGGACACATGGGTAGTGGAGTGGGACACAGCTGGGACGGACCGGGCGGTGTAGAGCAAAGTGGCGGGGCGGTACACAGTAGGACGGGGGAGAGTGAGGAGGGGCGGGCTAGTCGGAGGAACGAAAGAGGAAGAAAGGTTAGGACAGGCGGGGCGGCGGGAGCGGGTTGTGGTGGCGATGACAAAGCGGGCAAGGCCTACAGATATTCATAACTCGCGCGCGCCACCCGCCGTCCCGGCGTCAGCCTTGCCCAATTTGTCGCCGCGGGCGGTGGGCGTGGCGGTGAAGATGTGCGGTCTCCAGGGGCCCCGCCCCGCCCCCGCCCCCGTCGTCTCTCTCTACTGCGACCCACTGCCGTTCACTCCTCGCACTCTCTGACCAAATTACCAGCTGGCGGTCCCTCCGCCTCGCACTTCGAATGACTCGACTTGCCCTCTGGATTCATTTGCTTCTTATCCTTCCATGCTTTCTCAATACAATTTTCAACTCTGTAATTTCTTTACAAATATGG
>BOPP01000199.1:576230-587288 GCA_017312745.1 Gryllus bimaculatus
AATCGAAGTTTTTAGACCTGAGAAGTACAATTCTAAAAAGCCACTTTCACACTTGCGGTCTCAACAAATTACTTTTGACGTTGGAAAAAACCTAGAAAAAGTGTTCACACTAGTTGTAACGATTTTGAGCGCCGCATCTTTCGGCAAGGCGCAATTTGACAATTAATCTCTCTTGAATAAGTAGGGAAAATTAATACATTGCAGAAATAAACAGTATTCCAAAACGTTAATAAAACCACATATTTCAATAATTACTTTCATCTCGTCAGTACATACGAAGTTTAGAAACTAAAGAATTCGCCGAAGGTAGATAGGTATTAAGCATATTGACGTGTTTTTGCAATTTGCCGCCCTACGCGAGCAGTATATCTGCGAGAAATAGTATATCTGCTTTGACAACATTGTAATGGGTTCAATATCACTTCCTCTAATATATAATGTTTCTTTGTCTGAGAAGACATGAAACTTAAATGAATTTATTTACACATTTTTAGACAATTAGTTTCCTTTTTTAAAAAAAAAAATAGTTAAAAATCGCGAGGAATCATATTTTGAGTAATGCACTCAAAAAGTTTTAAAATGTATTCGAAAGGAAGAACGGAAAGATATTTGAAAAAGATAGTTATGTAACTACTGATTAGAGACCGTTTATCTCTGTCTGTTAATAGTTAGTATGAATCTCTAGGTATTGATATACGTGGAAAAATGATTGAGATGCAAAGTGACGAACGCATAACCGAGTGTGTGCCTTGCGTGTCCGCAAGTACGCCTCCTCGTCGGGCTCGGCCGGCACGACGCCGGGCCTGGTGCCGTGCCACCGCCGCTGACAGAGGGGCCACAAACGGGCGCGTGGGCTGAGCGCAGAAGGCGCAGAAGGTGAAGTGGGGGAGGGCGCAGTGTGTCGTAAATTTACTTTACGGAGCTTCCTATTGTCGATTTGCATGATATATCACATGCGTTGGACTCTCAGAAGCATGTCCCATCGCGCTATAGGCCACATACTTTTAAAATTTTTCTCGAAAGTTTGAAGAACTATTTAAAATTCGCGATGTTTTTGATAGATGTTTGGAAAAAATCATCGTAGCGTAAATGTCTATTTTTAAAAAGGCGGTCAAAATGCCGTTTACAAATCGAAAAATCGGACCATGCGTTTACTTTTCATCAGTAAAGTAAATTCCTCTGTGATAGGTGCGAGTCTATTGAATTTTCCTACAAGTATTTTTCGGTGTGCAGTTTAGCCTTAACAGTATGCTTTTTCGTTCCTTGATAGCGACAAAAATATTAGAAGATCATTTATCTGCGGAAAGCTAGTTTCCATGTAAAATACAGGATTTTCATTCACACCTCTTTCAATGTTTGAAATGAATTGGATGCTTTGAAAATTAGTAGATTTATACAGTACGGTTGAGTGTGTGTGGGTTCAATTTGATGCTGAAATTTAATGCGTTTTATTTCAATAAATTCTATACCTTTTTAAGTTAAAATTCTATTTGTCAAGTATCCCTAGAATGTATTAATTGGAAGGATTATTATAAAGGACTGATGGCGGAGAGCTGAAAACTAAATGGTACACAACTGAAACAAGTAGTAGGAGAGGATTCGCGTACCTACATGTAATAATTTCGCTACGCCTCTTTCACCCACTATCAGAGAACGGAGATGATTTGGATTTAGTTCAGAGGCTTCATTTAGGGCTTGAGGATATTTTACATGCTGTAAAGTCTAGCTAACATGGAGAACAGACGGCTTTACTTCCCCTCCGAAGGAAAGGCATACGAAGGATTGTTCGCCGTAAAAATACCTCCCCTAACAATCCACGGCTTCGATCGGATTCGAACCCCACGAAACTTGGACTACAACAATCCGATATAGCTGTTAGACCCGATCGCCTCCGCTAGTGACATTGCTCATACAGCTTCAGCCACTTTATGCAACTGCTTTGCCCTTCATAATTTTATCGGGAATTGAGAAATGCTGCCAGAGCATACCATAATTATCTCCTTGTACAAGTTATTGAAATTAGACTTAGGGTCTGATGAAGCATTTTTAAATATTATATATTTTATTTCAAACTGCACCTTTGGTGGTGTTATTTCTGGTTGTTTGGTTACCGTTAAAAATTGTTCCTTTTTATTATCATTTTCAATATGTTTTTCAACGCGTTTTCGCTTAGCCATTGTACTCAAAACGGCCAGCGTTCTGGCCTATACTTTTTCAAACAAACCCGTGCCCGTGGTCACGTGACGTTGCTCTGAGAAGGATTCCAAAAGTCGGTGCGCCGGCCAGCTCGCATCGTGCCCCGCCCGCGCATCGCTAACGCAGTGCCCAGCCATCTTCAAACGCCCCAATTAACCGCAACGCACTGGCGCTCGAGCATTGCGGGGCAGCTCGAGCCATTGCAGGAAAGCCGCGAGTAAACCCACGCCTCAGCGCTTTCTTTACGGTCGGGCGGAATAATAAGGTAATGAGCACTTAAAAAAGCGAAAACCGCCGCCTCCTCGAACGGATGGGGCGGGCTGGGGGGTGGGGGGTGGGTGGGGTGGGGTGGGGTGGGGTGGGTGGGTGGTGGCGGGGGCGGCGTTGGCGGCGAGGGGGGGAAGCGCGGGACGGCAATATTTTATGGGGGACTTGCCGCTGCCCGTGGAAAGCGCGCGAGGAAATCTTATGAAAAATGCCAACACGAACGCAATGATTCTGTCTTTTATCACCGAAACTGATGCTTGTGCAGAAAAATGAAAGGGGATCTGCCTTCAGACGCACATGGCACCGCCGTCCAAAAAAGAAACGAGCGTTTGAACCCTAAAAAGCGTCGGACGGGTCGCGGCGTGACTGCGGGCCGCCCACTCTCTCCTTCTCTCTCTCCCTCCTCTTACCCCTTCCCTCTCACTCTCCTCTCACTTCTATCCCTCTTCCCTTGCTATTCGTTCTACACCTTCTCTCACACATTCCTTCTCCCCCTCTACATTCCCCTCCTCCTCCATCCTACCTTTACCGCTTCTCTCTCACCCTCCCTCAGTCACTTCTTTTTCCTTTCCTCTCTCATTTCTTTCTCAACCTCTCTCACTCAAACTTCCTCCACTCCCTTTTCACTCGTCTTTCGTCTCTTGTTACTCTCTCACGCCCCTCACACACACTTCTCTTTCACCCTCCATCTCTCACTCTTCTTTCCTATCCTCTCTCCCTCACTTCTCCTCACTATTCTCTCATCTCTCTCTCATATTATGGAATCGTTATACAATAGTTATTACAAGTTCTTTACCGCCCAGTGGTATAGAGTTCGAAGACATTGAACACAAACTCAAAACATTGTTTTCAATTTTAATAACTAACAACTTTGATTGCTACTGTCAATTTAAACATTTTGTAAAATATACCGGTTTTTAAAAATGTTTAACTTCAAAACAACTGATAAATCATATTTACAAGTTCTATTATCTTCAAAGCAATATTTTGAGTCAAAACTCTCACTGACGTTGAATTCTGCCAAGATAATTATCATTTCGAATAGCGAATTCAAACTTACAGAGAGGAGCCTTAAAAAAGGGCAGAAATGGAAATAAAGGAAGGCATGGAAGACTCTATTCAGGTATCTATAGCGCGCGTGACGCCATTCAGCGTTTCCTAGTTTGTCGCGAGAGCTGGCGGGCTCTCCATTTTAAACGAAAGTTGCGCCTGCACTCACTCGCGACTTCGCTGCAAAGCGCCCAAGATATCGTTTTTGTTCGCTCGCAACATTTCCGCCCCGGAGCGTGCCGCGGACGCGCGGAGCATTTCCGAGAAGTTCCGAGACAGCCGAACCAGAGAGCCCGCTTCGATTCCCACTCCCATCGAGCGTTTCCCCTGTGTTTAGCCCTTCCTCTTTTTGCTTCTCGTTTTGATAAATCGTGGAATTGGCAAAAACTATCATTAGTCTTCCGATGTCAAAGCACTTGTCCAGACATTGCGATCTGCGAAAAAAAAGCCAAACGAAACACGATTCCTCTCGTTTTTGACACGTCAGGGAAGACCGGTATCTTCTCATATATTGCACGTGTCCAAAGAAATATAACTCAACAAACTTCGTAACAGTCGTTTATCAAGCGAGTCTTATTTTTCTATAATATAACTAGAGAATATTGTATTGGAAATGCAAACCAAGGTTCAGACAGTATTTTTTTTGAGACGGTAAAATAAGGCTCAACATCTACTAACACAAACATGTGTTCCTGTATCATAAACAATACTTAACAAAATATAGGGAATTTTCATGATGAAAACTATTGAATGAGATACATACACGAAATATACACGTTTTACAACAAAATGTTCATGATATTACTTAAAAGCTGATTTTTTTAGAACCGACCTTGCCGAAGACAAAATTTGCTATTTTTAATTTAGTAGTTTTGAAATGTTCACATCTTGCAATTTTCGAAAGAAACGGAGAGTTCACTGAAAATGGGACTAGCTCCATATTTTTCACCGTCCATTTATTCATAAGACGGGTATGTTAAAGAAAATGGAGCAGTTTTGGGGAAAAGTAATACTATTTAAATAAATTGAAAAGTTGCCTAAATTTTACACGAAATTACACTCTTATATGTTGAAAATCTACCCACTTTTTAAAAATTGCATATGTTTTCGGTCAATTATTTATTTGGTATAAAAGACCCACGAAACATGGATTCTGGGTACACCAGGTGGTAAAGAAAGTAATTTTCTATATATATGGACAGAATGTATCCACGATCTCGTTCCCATAACAAATAAGAGTTTTTTCGCCACAATTCGACGTTTTGTGAGAATGATTATAATACTTTCTCTTCATAATACTAAATCTTCTTAAGGCGATACAATAAACATTATGGGGAATATATTTTTACTTCACGTTTCTTGCAACTGAAGCTAACATTGGGATGTTGTTAAACTAGTACATTCAACCTTCAGATAATTTTCGTAGTTCAGCATGAACGAGAATCGCTTGATTTGACCGACACATGATTAAAATCTGTCGAGGTGCAAACAGGGTTTCGTAACTATTTGAAAATTTGGATCAATCTCATATAACTGTGGAGGTATACATTCTGAAATCATTTGAAATACTTAAATTTCGTTGCTTTTTGTTTTCAAGCAGGACATTCTCAACCAGTAACGTAAGAAACTGGAGCTTAGTTATTTATTGCCACCTACATCACAACATCCCCGCTAGGTATAATTTGATATTTTCATTAGACAATAGCTCAACAAATTAAGTTTTTGAATACTAGTCTTGAAATAACTTATATATTAGAAATTTTAGCACTGAACATTTTAAATAAAATTTTTCACACATTGAATGTAGGTAAAATAAAGAAACTACCATGTAACAAAATGAAAATGTTAATGCATTATTAATTAATATATTATACTATAAAATAAATCGATCATAATCCCCCTCAAATTGTTAGATTAAGAGAGTAGAAAATCAATAATTGAACTCTGTTAAATAAAACATTTTATTATGTAGAGCAACGGGGTTCCTTTTCAGCGAGAAGGACGACGTCAAAGATTGTTCGTCACTTTCCTTTTGTTTTGATACGAAAATTACCACGTTAATAATGGCACCACATACAGTGAAATGCTCGAACATGAAGGTGGACTATGATGGTGGTATGATGCACTGCTCTCCATCTATCGTCTCTCCTCTCTCGCTCCCAGACTCGTTGCCTTGCGAACTCGTTTAAAATTTGCTCAAACCGTTTACACCCACTGCATATCTCACTCCGATCTCGCACATGCCTTAGATTCCGTGCTCATGACCCCTTAAAAGCACGACCGATCTCCCAAAATAACGCCCAGGCTCAGTCAAAACACACACCGATTCTCTTCTGACGTCTCGATCTAGATTAAATTCCCTCGGATCCCGTCACACCCATTCGGATATCACTCCTGACCCGCTATATTTACTGAAGAACCCGTCAGTTTTTTTCTCAACCCGCTCAGGACCCATCACACCCCATCCAGATCTCCTTCAGACCCCATCGGTTCACCGATCAGACCCCGCCCAAACCACGCCCAGCCATCAACCTTCCTAAACGCACACAACCCTTCAATCGCGCTTAATTCCATCGCGGGCATTCGTCACATCAAGATGAATTCCGCCCAGACTCCCTTAGCGATTCGTCGTCACTTAGACCTTGCTCAGGCCAATTCACCTTGGTCAATCTTAAACCATAATGCAGTAGAACGCAGTCGCATGTCTTACCGGCGCCAGTAGGGCGCGACGGAAATATTCCATCCTAGCGCCCCAGCACCTGTCAGGCGCCCAGCCTCCCTCAGACGGAGGTACTCTGCCTTACCAACGGCTTTGTAATCAGTGTCCGTTCGCACGTCAGACAAGTGGGGGGTGCGGTCAGTGCGCCTAGCCACGCTCACACGGCGCGACTCCGCGGCCTAATGGAGATTTCTCACAACGCCCCATCGTTGCACACACACACACACATACACACACAAAGACTCGCACTAATACACTAGCGTCACCTCGGTCCCAGGGCCTGATGTCACTGCTGGCATCGGACAAAACGACACTAGCCTCCAGATCGCCTTACAACGCACACGTCCTTCTATTTTCATAAACTCTGTTGTTGATGACATGCATATCGATTAATCGCATTTGCCTCAATTACTTTACCTACCACATTATTGGTTACTAATTTCGATATACTAACGCACAAAATATTCTATAAACAATTGTGACCACCCGTGTATGTTGTGACAACGCCAAACAGCAAGTACTACTCAGAAATGTCGAAGTGCTACACAACTACATAAATCTGTGAGATATTCAATCTCCTACTAACTTCAGGGAACCTATAGTTCGTCTAGTAACAACGTACAACAAGTGCATATATTTTCTGTCACCGTACCGCGTATACCGTCACCTCGAAGCTGCTAACGAGCAACGGGACCAAAACAAAATAATATTAACGAATTCAAATGACAAGTAAACGTAATCCTCCTGAATTGCTGATGGTAACTTTCTTTGAACTAATGCCATTATCGTACATTTCAAAACGATTGTATAGTAGCACTTAATTAATGACACACCATAACCCATTCTGAACATTCACCAATAAGTGAAATTTCATTGGGGAAAACATCAAGCAATTAAATTATCATTATTTGTATTTTATTATTAGTTCATATTACTTCACTTTATTACCAATTACTAGTCTTACATCATCTCCATCTAATCTTATGTAACCTGTAATTAGAACCAATCATCAAGTTGTTGTTTTGTATTGAATCCATCTAATCAGTAAACTTTCTGTCTACTTTTCTGTGCTACCAGTAACCACCTGCTCATTCACCTGTAACCAGGCCCGCTGGGCAGAAAGAACTGCCCAGGATATTCCACAACTCCCCTTCTACCCACTTTCACGCCCCCTTCGATATCTCTCCGCCGTTGTGATTCCTCCTTTCCCAACCCCGCCCCTGCCGCCCACATCCGCCCAGCCCCGCCCCACGCGCCCCTGCTGTTGCCGCCGCCGCGTCGCCGCTCATCCTCGCCTTTGTTGCGTAAGCCGGCAGCGTTCTTAGACACGGCGGCGGTGGCGGTGGCGGCGGTGGGCGCGCGGAGTAATTCTGGTATGCTAAACCCCGGCATTCCCGTCTCACACTCGCGCACACCGGCGCCGCACCGGTACATTGTTAGCGGAGGCTCTTTGCAGCACAAAAGCCTGTTCTAAAATTTATTGCATCCAAAATCGGCTTCGGAAGGCCGGGGGAGGGATGTAATTTCGTTGCAGGGCGACCTTCTGAATGGACGCCGCCGCCGCCTCCCTACCTCTGACCCTTCCTCGCCCTCTCCAGGGGCCGCGGGCCTTTCATTTACCCACATATATCTTTATTTCGCTCATTCTAATTCCTCACTTCCAGAAATTCTCCTCAGGACTTTATTTCGTGAGCGCAGACGCCTGTTTTTCTTGTCTGCTGAATATTGATGCTCCCGTTTGCAATTCCGTCCGGTTGCGTACCGTTCCTCTTGTGGAGAAAGAATGTCCGTTCGATAAATTATATTTGCTTGGACGAATCTCAGACTGCATTTTCCGGGTGAAGAATCACTCCGAAGGAGGAAATTTAGTCGAGACAGAATTTTTAATACGATTGTCTATACCAACACTGGTGGTAAACTCTGTAATAGCAACAGTAGAACGTGCCATTTAGTTCAGATGTGATTCTCGTCTCATATTCAGGAATGGAAAAAGAGTTTGTAGGAGATTTGTCCATACAACATATATTTTATTGTGCTCTGATTAAACACCCAATTTTTGTTTCTGATTTAACGTCAATAAGTCACAATTAACATTTAGCAATTTATTTTGCATGCATTGCATGCACTCGCAATTGAAATTTCTTACAGTAATGAACATATTAGGTGCCATAATTTCACAATTTACTGGTAGAAGTGAGATGCATTAAACTTAAATTGAAAAAATAAGTATTAAAGAAAAATAACTCGCATATTATCGTTGATTATTTCAATTTGATGCGTTTTTTCTTCAAGGACTTCTCTTCTGACTTTATTTAAAATTTCTTTATTTTGGTTGGCAAATTTATATTATGAATTCCAGGAAACGAATTTGTCAAATACATTATATATAATATGTTCCATTTGGTCTTGACTAAAGGACAATTATGTCCTGGTTTGGCTAGTACAAAAACGTACATTATATTTTGCAGGGTCAATTAGCGACTCGATGTAGCACAGAAGAAGGAATGAATTTCACGAAAAGTACATTCACAGATATGATATTTCGCAATGGAAAAACAAGTTTTCAAATTCTAATTGTTTATTGAATGTGATGAGACTCACAGCTGAAGAAAAGTCTTCCTATCATGAGAATTTATATATTTAAGGTGTTTTTGAAATTACCTGTGGAATACTACCAAAAAGGGAATTCGATTAGACGATCGGGTCTTTGAAGGAGTGCGTGTTCCACTGCTTGGAAAAGAACTTTCTTTTTTAAAAGTAACGATACTCGTTGTATGATTGTTACAACTTACTATATTTTATGAAATATTCATTTGCAAAATAATATATGTAGTATACGTTTACAATATTATTGCAACAAAATTTTACACATTCAAGTTTACAAATGTATAAGGTTTTAAACACCGTGAGCGAGATCGCTTTTTGAATTTATTTCTAAATTTACGTTCACAGAAAAGAAAGAATCGGAGTGAATATCGTATATCCATTGCATGCAATTACTAAACAAAGTCGATATAAAGACGACAATGAATTTTGAACCATTGAAGATAGCAAAAGCTTCACGGACGTTTCGAAATGTTTTGCAAACTATTATTTACAATGGCAATACTATCTGTTTCACATGCCGAAAACGAACACGAGAAACCAAGTTTCTCGCTCGATATGTTGAAAAAAATGTTAGATTTTAGCCCTTCACCGAGTCGAAAAATTGGGTTTTCTTGCTTGTAAGCCCCGAAAGAAGCATTATATCGATCGGTAAGCACGCGTTTTGTTTCTGAAACAACCTGTACGTCGCTTCTTGTTGAGAGCTTGGTAATTACCCCTCATTAACTCCGGAAAAAGCGAGGCGCGAACAGCAGCAAGTGCACACGCCGACGCCTCCCGAGTCGAAACATTTATTACACTTCTTCTTCCCCTTGTTCACACAATACTCTCAGGTAAATTTCACCTCGCTTTGCGAGGCTGCAACAGGCGCTAGCGTTTCTTGCACGTTAACGTATCAGCTCGGTGGATTACATGCTAAATGTAGTAAATGCAACGTAAAATTTGTAATAAACCCCGGAAAGCAACGTGGGAACAAAGCGTAACTCACACTAAAAACACCCGGTGCATTGTAGTCGAAAACGTCCTCAGATTGTTCTATTGCAGATGTACAAGGTGACTAGTAGAATGAACATCGAGTTATCTGAATCCAGAGTTCTGACAAGCCATTAACTGTTAAATATTCACTAGGGACACTAAAAATAAAGAATCTTTACTTCGAAATTCGGCTTAGTTTATCAACCTCCGTCCAGAGTGAACCAGGTTCAATATTTTGTGATATATTAAATGCCTTTTCGAACACAATTTTATTACATCATTTTCAGAAAAATCTCTCAATACTGATAGTTCAGTTTTTAATGTAGAAATCATGAAGCATTCGGCTCTTTAATGAACTATTTTAATGAACGTCGAACATGTACGTTTTCACGATAGACATAAATATGATGGAACCGACCAATATGGCGGGTGAAATGTTAGCAAAACTACCTTGGATGTGGCAGCCACCGAATAGCTGAATGTTCATTGACTGACATTGACATTTCTGAAGCGTCCATCTGCTTGAAGATCATGGATTTAAGGAGCAGGTCATCAGGCGAGACGAGGCAGTTGAATCGGTGCGGACGACAGAACATTTGAGAACCAACTCCAAAGCGACTACAGGAATGGACGTAACGAGAACTAAGAACATGTGTGGTACTTGATTGTTGATTCGTCACTCCGGGTGCGTCAACTGCCAAGGTCATTAGTCCCAAAGGGTAATACACGAGAATATCGCAGGAGGTAGCGGTGATCGTCTTCCGCCGGAAAATGAAATCAGGCACCGACCTACTCATCGGCTTGTTGGGTTTTTCCCAACCAGGAATCTCCTACCAATGGGGCACCGCCCCAGCCGAGACAAGCTCGAAGCTTCCGACTGGTGGTGTGGTAAAGTGCATGTTAGTGGGCGTGGGTGTAAATAAGGGTTGAGGATAATAAAAAATGTAAATAAGGATGAGGAAGGAAAGATAGCGTGCGGACTGTTGACAGTTTGTTAAGGTACTACTCCGGCATTCACCTGGTATTCATCGGAGAAGTCATGGAAACTACCGATCAGAGAAGCCGGCCACTAGAAATCTTCCCCAGACAGAGACTGAACTCTAGCTGCCAAAGTAGAGTCGAAAACTCTGCCACGGGGGCACTCGAGTTCTATAACTTCCCGTTTTGTCTCACTGCAGTGACATCAACTGATGCCCTGAGCCCCGTAAGCCGGTACGAGATACTTGAAGACCGGTGGGAGAAACCCT
>BOPP01000199.1:588492-605253 GCA_017312745.1 Gryllus bimaculatus
GTATAGTAAATTCATAGTTCAAGTATAGTAAATTCATAGTTCGTTCTACGAGGCACCTCGTACGTCTGCAATAGTTTAGTAATAGCACTCGAACATAGAAGTCGACATCAGCAAAAGACGACTGAAATTCTTGGGACACATAGACAGGCTACCAAATACTCGACTAACTAAAAGAATACTAAACTATATATTCTCACTTAAAAGTACACCATCTTGGATGAAAGAAACAAAAGAAGACATGCGACACACCGACATAACTGACACCTCAGACAAAAACACCTTCCGCAACAAAGTGAACAAATGGGAAGTCAACCAGAACAATCTAATCAGAAAACCCTACGATAAAATGGTCTAAGAAAAAAAGGTGGCATTCTCAACAGAAATGAAATAATATTGGAAATTAAGAAGAACTCCACAAAAACTAATTAGAACTCCACTAAAACGAGTCAATTTTTGCCTTAAACGTTTTCATTATTGGGAAAATAACGGTAATATATAATAATAATAATAATAATAATAATAATAATAATAATAATAATAATAAAATGAAACTTCTAAACCACGGGTGTCTAATTTGCAAGGTGTCAAGGGCCACAATGAACACCTTTAATATGGTTGCGGGCGGTGTTTTCATTACTCGAGCAAACCACAGCTCGTTCTGTTGATCTCGGGACTTCGGGACAAAGCCCGACTGCTTTGAAATGGAGTGGGGGAATAGAACCATGCGTGACATCAGGCTGTACCGGGCATAACGTAACACATTGGGATGATTTTTATTTTCTGAATTTATTAGAAAAAATCTTTAAATACAAACAACCGACTACTTTTACATAAAGTTCACCCTGGCAGAACACGTGCGTAGGAGCAAAGTGTTCTCGCCCGAGATGGAAGCAAGGGACTTTCACTTTTGACTAATAACACTTCGTGGGCCACATTAATTGGCACCGCGGGCCGCCAGTTGGACAATCCTGTTCTAAAGGATACAAAAATACTTTTCCCCTAAATAAAGATGTAGGAAAAGTATGTGTAGGATCCGTCGACCTCTTCCTCGCTTGTTACGTGAATCAGATCCTAAGTTTTACTTAAAAGCGCAAAAAGGTCTATTTTGGCAGATTTTCACCTGTTTTGAATTAATTTACAGCCGTTTACCAAGAGGGCCACTGTGGGCAAGATTCTGCGAGAAAAAACAAAAATACATTTTCATAAGTTGACTCGCAGATCCGATATCAAGTACGCTAAAGACTCTATTACTAATATTAGACGGAGTATAATTATTAATTAGTTGATGAAGGTATTTGGCTTCTAACAGAGTTTTGATTTCCTATAGTTCAAAGACGTACGGCATGGCTATGTGATATATTTTTTATTCTTGTAATACAAAATAACATATATCAAGGTTTAAAAACATGTAATTTCCATTAGCACTGTATGCTTAGGGGAGACACACATAGTAGAATAGAGTGGTGACAGTTGTAAAGTTGTTAAAGAAGTTTTTAAAATATAAAATAATTCAAGTATGAGAAATAAAAGAATACTTTTCTTAATATACAAAAAACTATTAGACATATTTCAAAGGATTTTGTTAATCAATTTTCATCAATGTGTTTCAAAACGGATTATAATAATGTCACTATTATAATTAAACACCCAACTTATGTGAAAGTCAGTTTGTAATACTAATAAAGGTCTGCGAGCAGCTGCTAGTTTGGTGCCCTCCAGCAGTCGTACACCACAACAGTTCCCACGATCACACCACAACAACTGACACAAATTGTTCCACGCACATTCAGTCAGCAACCGTTCAGCTTTAAATGTCACGTATACACCAACACCAGCAAAAAAGCCTCTTTGCTGAAGCGTTCAATTCGATTCTTTCGAAAACACTATACAGATTTTGTTTTGTAAACAATAGCCAATGCTTCACTGTTTTCTGATAAAATTGTGCACTTACTTGTAATTAAACGATACACAGAACCATTGTGCATATCGAAAATATTATTCCTTTTAACTAATATTTTTAAGTATGACGAATAAATGTAGGCATTTGTTGATTACAGTTTACGATCTTATGAGGCCGTTTTTAATTACCAGTGTTACTCAAACTGATAAATGTTGACTATTCAGACACTTAATGTTTTCATTTTAATTTCTAACCCAACTAAAAAGTTATATAAGCTCATTTAGGCGAATTGGAATATGGAATGTTGAGTCCAGGAAAGTATTTCGCCGGCCATAGTAAAGCAAATGAAAGATTTAATCCCGGTCCGCACCGAAAACCACATTCGAAACATTCAGTGTTAGCTACTAGCCAAAGTACTTGTAGTTGAACGAGTCCAATAACTACATTTCGCGCGAGTTAACATAGTTGCAGGGGAAATGAAAGAACGGGCGAATGCGCACGGCGTTTTCGACGTACTCTGCTCTATTTACTGAAGTTAGCAATCTGTTTTTATCGATATCTGACCATCGACGAACCGGACAAACGATAAACTCCATATCGAACAAACCGACGACATCGCTGTGCGCTCATCCACGTATTTATTTACCCCCAAAAAACCTGCACCCGTGGCGTCAGAGAACGTTGCCATTGCACGACGGTGGCGCCGCGGTGCGGCGGGCGTACGGAAGTCGGTTTATTGCGAAATGACAATCCGGTTCTGAAAGTCAAACAGCGGCGGCCAGGAAACTTGCGAAAAAACCTGCCGCCAGAGTACGTACCTCGTCGCTGCAGAGCACACAACATTGTAATTACCGGCGGATCGGGCGACAAAAGGCTGCAGGTATTGTTTTCGGTAACGAGCGACCACCGACACTGCGACAACTGCGACACATGTATCTGGCTGCGCGCAAGCCGCGCTCACCCCCCCCGTGCCGCTCACGCCACGACCCGGCCACCGACCTGGCACTGCCGAACTCTGCTTCGAATAAATGGTACAACAAAGCTCTTCGTCACGTACCGTTTAGTCGGATCTGATTCATTAAATAAGTACATGAAGAAATAAGGAAATAGCACGTCATTAAGACTTTCAAAAAAGTTATTTAGTCATGGGCAACTGACAATTTAGACATCACTATTTCTATGAAAAGTCACACTGTAGGAACTGCAGCATTCCATCAATTAAGCCTTTTCGAAGGTGTCTTATATCATTTCTTCTTCCATCTATTCCATTAAAAACCTCTTGAAACTGAACTAGTTATGATTTTCTATGTTTTATTTACTTACCCATAATTTATTTTCTATTCCTGTAATTTCTTAATTTATGAGACCTCAAATATTTTCATCTTTACTCCTGCAATCTCATTTCGTAATTTTATTCATCACTACCTAATGTCAAAACTCTTTATGCCACTTTATAATCGATTCTCGGAATGCACTGATAGAATAGTCCTGTTGTGACGATTGCTGCGAAGCCGACCTGCTCAATGATCAGGATAGCGAGCATCGTAACCCGAAAACTCTCGTCGCGTAGTAACCCACCTCTCGAACATCTAACCCCTTCTCGTTATACTAGCAGTCCGCCTCATCATTCTTTACCAAAATCACGTTTGCACGGCTGAAAGTATTGCCCGTGACCACAGCTGACCGGAGAGGTGGCTCACTCAGATCACTGTTGGCAGGGTTGATGAGCTAAGATGTTGGCGATAAAATCAATCATAACAAAAACAGAGAACTTATCTAAATGTGGCTTATTTATGCCGATTGCTCTGAGTTTTCTATGTGCGCTCGTTATTGTGCTGGTATAAACTACTCGTACTATAAAGCAGGTACTAGTATGGATTCATTATAATACCCTTTTTCTTAGACAACTTTTTTTAATTAAGACTTTATGCTTCTTTTTTGTGTGTTAACAAATGTTTTAATAAATTACAATTGTTTATAATAGATGTATGCGCATACGGTCCTCAATACATTTTTAAACAGTCATCGCTTTCGTATGAAATTGAGAAAACTTCACAAAATATGCACACAAGAACCCGGCCAGGATGACGGTTTAGGGCCGATTTTAATTTACAACGTCATATACCACCAAAAAAGACTTCAGTCAGAGCCATGGCCAGTAAAACAGTAATTATTTACATTTAGACAATACTATGAACCTATTCTTACAACAAACTTTATTCACACGAATAATACATTTAATTTAAACTAAGATCTAATTTAAGAAATAGTACAACAGAGAGAATTTATTTAATAAATGTAAAAAAAACATAACACTTTATAAGTTTGACTTTTTGACTTTTTCTGATGAATGTTTACTACACACGTCCTGATCATTCAAATATGGTTTTTAAATGTTTTTATCAATACCAAGGTTTTAAATTTACTAACATTTACTGGAACATTATTCCAAACTCTGGTCATTGCTACTTCGTAAGAATTGTTGTAAAAATTGGTGTACTTTGAGATATTACCAATGATTTCTGGAATGTTGTTTTACGGCGAGAAATCTTATGAAAGAAGTACTTATGAAGTACACTCTCCTATTTAATATTTTAAAGAAATGGAACAACCCATGAAACATGCATTGACCTTTCAAGTTTAATATGTGATTTGCTTTGTAATCTCCCGATGACATCATTATTTCTGTTATTACATTTAAACTCTTACATAAGAATTTTGCGATCTTCTAAGAGGATCAGTGAATGCTTAATTTACATTACCGTACATAATATCACCGTAATCAAGCAGGGTGAGCAAGAGGGATTTTACTAGAAGTTCTTTGGTTTCGGCATACACTTTGCGCGGTCTGTGTTCGGTTCAGGATTAGGGAGCGCAGGGTTAACAATTTAGAGGAGGTCAGAGGATGCAGATAGCCCGGTATGCTTATGGGTTCGACGAATTTGCAAACCCTTGAACATTTCGGGAAGGGACGTACGTAAACTGTTTCTGACATTTTGGGATTATTTGAACATAAAGAATGGATTTGATGCGTAACTTAAATAAACGGGAGCGAATGTAAATACATTTTTCAGCAGCAAACGTAAGTCTGTGTGCACTGTGCGTCTGTGCTCGGTGCCATTCAACAGCCAGGGACATATGTTTGCAAAAGCGAACTTCTCTCGCACAACCTGGCGCATCCAGACGCGGACACAAAAGTACACAATCACGGCGCCGTACGTAGCGTTATGTTGGTACCTACCACCGGCTTTTATCTCGTATTAAATTACCTACTTTCACCACACGAGGCTCATTATTCTCGACCAGTTGGGTTTGAAGCAAAAAAAGTTTTTCTAACGCAGAATCCCCTCCCCCTGTATTTAAACAAAAATCGACTTCACAAAGCGCGTGTCCGGCGGGCGACGCCGCGTCTGACACAGCAAGGAGCGGCCGACGCCAGCGCCGCGTGGTGAACTGGGAGGCAACTAGCACGGTTCTTCAGCGTGGAGGCGGCGTTTGCTATATTGTGCGACTCGTTAATTTATTCGGTCATCCTTTATGCCCTCGCCGCTGTCGTTGGCCTCTACGCTTTTGAACGGCAAGTTTTCCTCGTAAAAGAACATGAAATCATTTGACATATTTTTAACCCTGGCACCTTTTCTCAAAACAATTTGTTTTGACATTCCTTTTCTGAAGACAATATTTTTTCAATTCTTTCTCACAACACGTTTATTGTAACTTTGCTAATGTATGTACTTTTTCTGTTGAGTTAATTTAAAGTTTCTAAATACCATCAAGATTTTGTGTGCGAGATAACTTAAAAGATCTAAAAATATGAACATCAGTAACAATATTACTTTGAGAATGAAATGTAGTGGTAGGCTCGAAAAGGACAGCAAATCTTACAAAAAATATACCCATCATGTAAGCGTACTCAATTTTTTCTCGCTTATAATCTATTAAAAGAACATTTAGTATTTTGTATTCTTTGTTTTCACATTTGGACGCTGGTGCAAATGTCTCTTAAAAGAGTTCCGCAATGTAGGTCAGCATCAGAGGTCTTGGGCGTACATTTCTTTTCTCCTGTTAGAACTACTCTTAACTGCTTTTCATTTATATGAAAAATTACGATCCTCTCTGAAATGTAAGCGAAGTTTCATTACTTCACTCGCCTGCTTCAATACTTATCATGCATTCCTAATTTTAACCAACATGGAAAAAGTACGGTATATACTTTTTGTATCAGAGAAATAAAGGAAACAAAAATCTTTTCGGGAAGAATAAAGGTGTTTATCACGTGTTCGATAGAATTTTGTGCGAGGTATTTCGGTATTTTATTGAAGGTCTTTGAGGGATGTGAGAGTTGACGTGTGAGATGGGGTCCCGTCGAAGGAAGACGGAGAGCTGAGAACTTTTGTTTTTTCCAAGGAAAATATCTAAAAAATAAAAAAAGGGTTTTACATTTTCAAATAAAACACATCTATTATTATTTTTTCTTTGCAAAGCACTCTTTAACCAATATGAAATCCGACTGAAAAATCGTTCCACCGCTCTCGCTGTATTAAGCTTCTTCATAGCAGCCATCAGTGTTTGCCTCGCTCCCGCCATCTTACAACTGTCTACCCTAGCGAGCGTAGGTTGTTTCTCAAAACTGCGTATCTATGGCCGTCTTGTATTCTATCGAAGTAAAGGTGAGAAAGTAGGAACGAACAAAAGGCTAAATATACGACTAGTTTCGTAGTGTCAAAGTAATGCTCTCGAGATACGCTTAATTACGGGATACGTAATGATCTCACAACGAAAAATAGTTGATGTTTAACATTATTAATGTTTTCTTACTTGTACCTTCAATTTAAATTTAACATTGTTTTTAACTATAAATAACTTTTTTTTTAATTTTTAAAATGTTTGATACAATGCGTTTCAAGATGAACATTATCACTTACTCTTTTGACATTTTACAATATTCAAGCTCACATCGTTTATTTTCACTGAGGAATACTATAATTAATTGAATTGTACAATTGAATTGAAACCATTTTTCTTTCGCTTACTATGAATTTGTCATTACGAAACCAATTAGAAATATGATTAGTACTTTTGCGGTTATTTATTACAAAGAACATTCTTATCATTCCCAAAGAGAACTGTTCTTCCGTTTCAAATCGTCGAAGGCATATCGTTTACGTATGAAATATTCAGTAATAGGACTTAAAATTGAATCCTGCGGAACCCCATATGTAATGGTCAATGAATCGAAAAAATAAGTAAAGTACTCCCCTCAATTTCAGTTAAGTAATTCTACTCTTAAAGAGCAACTATTGATGGTATTATCTAGTCCTAAAAGAAAGCATTTTGTTTCATTATACTGTGAAAAATCTCCCTTTATCCCCCACCGGGTTCTCTTCTAACTTTCGCGATCCGACGGTCGCTCGTGTGTCTGTCGCGTGATAGATCTGTCGCGCCGCTTCCAGCCAACCGTCGGATGTCGGCGGTTCTCCTCGGAGACAGTAATGGCTGTCGGCGCGGCCGAGATGAATCGAAATCGAACGCCGCTCGAGACAGGCAAATCGACCTGCGCGGCGCGCACAAACGAGCGCTCGACGCTCCCCACGAAGACTGATGATATTTGCGGACGGGGGATCCCCGGAACCAAGATGGATGCGGTCGACGGAGGCTGTATGCACGCTTCACTTGAAGCTGCGAAAATACCCGCTGACGGACTTGATGTCGACTTGTAGGGAAGGCTCGAGTGGGGTCGCTTTCCAAAATGTTTGGATTTGTCTTCGAGCGTGAAACTCAGGATAAGAGAGTATGATCAAAAATAGACTTGTAGATACTGATAGCTTTATAGAATACCAAAAGAATCGTTAATGGTATCCAGGACTGGAGGTAGGGCGTAGATGCATGGAAAACGAGTTTACCACTTTTGAAATTTTAAAATAATAAACGTACTTCAACAATTACATGATGTATCACAATTTGGAAGTGTATTTCATAAATGTATTGTGCCTTAATGGGGGATCTTGATTAATTTTACCCATTTGTAAATTACCTGATGTCAATACGTTTTTTTACTTAGGGTTCTCGCTCACAGAACGTCTGCTTAAAAGCGGATTTGGGAGTGTTGGTATGCATGTAAATGTGCAGTGTTCATTAAAATTTGGATATATCAAGATGTTGGGATTTTCATACTTCTATTATCGTGCAACATTTTAAATCTAGGGGTATTTAATAAAAAATACAAAACAAAAGCAAAATCATTTATTAGTTATTCATTATAACTAATAATAGAACATATTTTATTTTCTTTAATATTAAAGATATGATACTCTACATCTTTTAAGTATACGTCGTAACTCGATGTTGCTGTGTTTCGAAAATTCAATCAACGAGACTATCTACCACCATTTTCACTGAAACTGTAAAACTAAATTCCGCATCGGATAACTGAATAACATAACATTTTGTACCTCATTTAGTACCTCACTTTACAGCGAACCGGTCGGTTCTTAATTTTTTATTGGTTGTGAGAACTTCCCATCAGATGCAACATTTTTGGAGCATAAGATTAAATAATAAGTAAGCAGCGCTACTGCATATTGCTTTTGCTGTGATATTACCTTATGAGCTACGAAACGAATGAGGTATCTTCCTCGAAATGATAAAGTATCTTTAATAATGTAGTTATGTCTTAATGTTTAAGAACTATAATTATGTATTAAACAAAATTAGAGAAGAACGTTAGAAAATAATGAAGTAGGTATCTTTTTTTTCATTATCAAGAAAGGGGGAATATCTGCACTGAATTTGAAGAAGGATGGCCGAGTTATACTTGGTAAACAAGTATGAGTTTGTTCTTTTTCTCATTTTAGGCTGAAATCGGAGTGAAGGATTATGTTCCATACAAACCGTTGAGCTTTTATTCTTAAACGGTAGATTTTATTTAAAAAAAATCGGATCCTGTTCATGTGAGATACTGCACCAGATCGGGAACATTTAATGGGGAAGTGGGCAGAGAATAGGTTTTCGTAGGTTAAGTTGATTTTTGCGACATATAACAGGACGTGGACGCGGAACTAGATGCGGGAAAGGGGGGAGGGGGAGCCGCTGAACGCAGGCGCCGTCATTGGACGGACAAGGAGCGCTCATTATTTTTGCCATCTGTGCCGCAATTGCACCCGAAGAGGCGGAGCAAGGGTGCGGCGCTCGCATCGGCGCAAATTTCGAGCGTGCTTGCGTTTGAAAGACGCCGACTCACTCTGCCACGCGTGCGCTAGCGGCGTCAGTCTTCAAATCTTTATAGCAGTGACCGGGTTCTAATAATTCATTATAATTAAGTATTGATATTATCATTATTATCATGATCATTATTATTAGAATTATTATTTATGACTAAAGATGTTATGCGTCGATTTTTTATATTTATGCATATATTGGGGCAGTAGCAAGATCAGAAAAACTTCCACCATAATCGGAGATATTAACATTTACGCTCCTAAAACGAGACGCTTGCTCTGTATGATGTGTCTTGTCTTGTTACTGCCTCAAGCTTTTCTGTAGACATAAATAACGAAGAACGAGCAGTGAAAGAGTGCCAGGAGAAATGGAAGAGCCCCAAAAAACCACCTGCGAAACAACAAATTCTACAACGATCGACCTGCTTTGACTCACTTAATCATTGATCTTTGCAGGCGCGTCAACTGACATGTTTTCGTTTGTAAAGTAAATGTTTTATACTGGGAGGTGATGGTGTTGCCTCCAGCTATGGTAAAGTCCGGCGCCGAATTAGACGTCTATTTACGGAGGATTTCCGCACCCAATCAGAACAAACGCTAACCTCGCGACTGGTCCCCGTGTGATAGGTATGAAGTACATACAAGAGTTTGTTTGTGTGTGTATGAGTAATAGAATAGGATAGAACGAAGACGATAGAAAGCTTGAGACAATCAATGGCGTGATTGTTAGGGCTGGTCCTGCATTCGCCTGGGATTGATCGAAGAAACCTCGTAAAAACTAGCGATAAAAGAGCAGCCGACCACTAGAATTATCAGACAGGGCAGCTGCATATTTCATTTAGGCAGTCCAAAATAAACCGACACTAACACAGAGGACTGGAACTACCTCCATTCCGAGTCGCTGAACAGCGGCAATGGTGGGTGTGAGCCAAATCGGTCGGTATGACGTTTGGGCTTTGGACCTCTGTTCCAATAGAGGCATGCAAATGGCCCCACCGCTACACTCGGTTCCCCTGTGGCCCTGCCAACGCCTACGTAACCAACGTCCAACGTGCGTACGAAAGTTACTCCCCCCCCGCCGTAGGCTGACTAAAATGGTAGACTGTTTAGCTGTATGCCGTCGCTAGCTTCTTTCCAAAAATGTGCGCCCCAGCTAATGGAATGCGAAGACTAAAATACGAAGAGAAACAGTAATATGTCCAACACAGTAAAAATTAATACTCAAAAATGGTTTGCCGTTTTTATAGTTCTTAAAAAGATCATTAAGTTATATCAATTTTCTATACGTCAATATATACTGAGTAGTATACGATGTAATATACGTAGTAAAGAGACATTTATTCAATACTACGAAAATATATTTTTTATATTTGTTTCAGTGATGTCTCATACCACATTTTCTGACAACAATTGGACATAACCGGAATGCGGTTCACATTAATTCAGTTCATCAGCCGGTCAATTACCAATTTTAATATAGTTTATTCACCCATAATATTATATTTTATGATTGCCAGTGGTTGAGGAACTCTTGTGTTGAGAATTTTGCGGACTTCGATATGATATGCCCCAGATAATTAACGTTAACCTTTTGAACGAGAGATTCCCTATGACTTGAGGAGATGTTACAAAACAACGCAAGATTGCCGTTGTTTAGCTGAACTGCAATTGCATCTCGTTTTGGATCCACATTATGCATATTTTATGAATAAAGTGCGGATCTAGTTATCGAATTAGCCCTTAACGCTTCACAGTTTGTAAAATTCGGGGAAAGGTCGAAGAGCAATAGCTTCGAAGATTCCTTCCATTAATTTTAAAATTAACAGTGAATTAAATGTTTTTTTAATTCCTTGCTGCTGATTACGCAGTAGAGAAAACATTTTAATGCTGCTGTAATGCTTAGAGGCAGTTGGATATTCTGAGAATTCCTTCTCATTGTTTAAATTAATATTAATTAACTTAGCAAACGAACATAAAATTACAAATCGTTGAATATTGGTACGGAAACTTATATTTATATTAAGTTACAATGTAAATGCATATTACGTAAGCATTAAAGAGATTGCGACGAAATAGATGCAAATACTTCGCAATCATTTGCTCTAAGAATGTTATCGTCTATCCAGGTGTGGCCGACTTCGGAGTTACCGCCTCGATTCTCTAGAAACCACGCAAACGTCTGCCTTCGGGCTAACCAAAGCTGTGCTAACTTTGTTTTACTTATAGTTTGCTATTGAAAATCTCAATATTAATTCAATTTTTACTCTCCTCTGCAATTTGTATTCTCTATGTATGAATGCACCTATGTATGAATGCATTTATTTCAACCAACCCGCAAACTTTAATTCAAATTACACCAATTAACTTCTTATTGTAATCTGTTCTAGAACTAGCAGTGTAAGAGAATACCTTACACCTACTAGTTAGTTTATTATTATTTTTTTTACTTTGGCCTAGCTTTTGCCCCCCAAACCCACTCTCTTCCTAGCTGCTACCTCTCGAAGCCAAATGTATACATAACTAGTGAACCCGGTTTAGCTTATTGTGATGTCAAGTTAGGAGGCCAAGACAAAAGATTTGCGCCACACAATGTGGGTCATGCGTGTCATGCGCCACACGGTGTGTGCCATGTGTATTAAAATGGTCCCAGGGTAAGCAGAAGTCTTTATCTTAGACCTCTAAAGGCGTGGCGAGTGCAAACAAATCACGTAGATGACTGATACTTTTGTAAGATTGAATTTGAGGGGCATAACAAGAAAAGCATTGTTTACCCAAATTTGAAATCAGCCATTAGGCCTGTACCACATGGACCAAGCATTACTGTACCTAAGCCACCTATAACTCTACATTCATCGTCATTAATATCGTTATCACCATCTTATCCTAAAGACTGTGATGAAATGACGTACCCTACAGACGAACTAATCCCCAAGTAATTTACCTAAGGTGAACTAAATACGTTAATACGGGATCTGGATCGCTCTAAGAACTTTAAGGTTCTCGTTTGAAGAGGAAATGAATGCCAGCTTCTGGTACAACATTCCCATGATATCGAACAAGAAAAGAAGAGTTTCGGCAGTATTATACTAAAGATGACTCTCTTTTTTACTGTAATAACATTGAAGGAGAAAAATAAAAATATGGATTTACATACAACAGGAACGAATGGAGGTTATTTATTGACGCAACCAAAAGCAATCTGGAGACTGTTCTTCTATACAATATCAATAGATTTTGTTCAATACCGGTAGCATATTGGCACCTCTAGATGAAAAGCTACGAAACCCGTGCAATGGTTAACGGCAAAAAACTATTCAGAGCACACATAAGTTGTATGTAGTAGTCTCTAAGTTATAAGACAGCTTCTTGGACAACAGTCCGGCTTCACATAATTTCTCTAATTCCTATGCCAATGGAATAGTCGTGCATGTCACTGGGCCACTTGGTGGCAAAAGACTGGCCTACCAGAGCAACAATAGGTGCAGAAGACAGGAATGTAGTAAGAGCAAGTTTGGTAAAGCGAGATAAAATCATGCTCTCCCTCTCCATATTAAACTCGGAATAATGAAACAGTTATATTTTGTTTAGGTGGCAAAACATAAAGATGTTACTATTCTATTGGGAGTTGGTACTTCCTACTCTATAGTACCGGCGTAATTAAATTCATTGCAGTCAACAAAAAAATACAAGTTGTATGCATTTACAAACTCTTTGAATACTGAATTTACGGTCAGAGTTCCTAGCTAATTTCCCCACAAAATAGTGGTCAGAAATCTCTCCGTACTCAAGAACCAGAATTTCAGTAGTTTTAAGTGCAGGAGGCAGTTAATTTCTTTCAAAGTTAGTTCATAAATATTCAACGACCTCTGCGAGGAGAGATTTTTTCATTTAAGACCCAACTCTATGTTATGTTAGCACTGAAAAGTGAAAAGAGATCTCGCTCTCACGCAAACAGAAACGCCTGGCTACTTGCGAATTGCTCTTAATTGTAATCATTGTCCTGAAAACCTAAGTGTCTCACAATACAACGGGCGACAGACCATTACATTGCAACATTCAAAACAATTGAACATTTGTGAACAAAACGACCGTACATGAAAATACGTTTATTAGATCTTGTATAAAGCCGTGAATTCATTTTTGAAAATCTTCTGGCTATTTCGCATTTATGTGTAAAATATTTTGGACTTTTCAGTGTGTAGAGTGCTATTGTATTCTTCTGAGTTTGTACCCAATGTAGGCAAGCAATGGCTCTATTGAAAACAAGCGAGAAAGTCTCTCGACGCCCACATACAGTATTTTTTTTCCTTTCGGAGAATTACTCCTGGGATGAACTTCAACATTGCGCAGTCTCTAAATACTTGGAGGCTCAGCAACCCTTTGCAAAATAGGACATCCATCCACGTCCACCAGCAACCAATGCCACTCTACGACTTCGGACACCACTCCGGGCGCGTGGCATGTCCCTCGCAATTTTGTCCAATTTCCTACTCGGCCAATTCTGTCGCAGAGGAACCGCGGTGTATTGTTTATCAAAACGCTAAATCACCAGATGGCTTAGTCTGTGTGTGATTGCATTGTTGTCAGCGCCCAGAATGGACGCAGATGGGGCTTAAGTCTGTTTTAATGCGAAGCCCGTCCGACCGGCTGCAGTTTCCGCGTCGCGATGTGCAATTGTTCCGTGATGGATTTGTGCGATAACAGCATGACACATTTCTGCAGTCCACTGGGAAAGGGGCCGTCCCTTCCCACTCCACTCCGATGCCATTTGAATTACAGTCCCACGTGCAAAACACCCTACATCCGCGTTGATGGTTTGTTTTGGAGTAAGAAAAAATGCATCATAAAAATTTGTGCGTGTTTGTAGTTCCCAACGCGACGTTTGGATTTTTAAAAAACAATGAACGGCGGTGATGTTTCTACAAATGGCATGTAACGTGTTGTAATTTTGTTTCGTGCAATTTAAATACTTTGTTTTGATTGAGATAAAATATTTGAGTGAATAAATGTACTGTGTTTCATAAACTTTCTCATTAAAAGATCAATATTCATGTAAAATGCTGCTCTCGTCATTGTACGAGTAACTCTTCAGTTTAAATTTACATTTATTTAGTCAAAAAATAGTAAAAACTGTATGTGACGTAGGCGGGGAAGATTATCTGCGCACGTTTTCTTGAGTTCCAGAATCCCTTCCTGTCATTTTAACTATAAATAGTTAGATGTTTGTAATATTTGTTGTTTTTGTCACATAAGAGGCGTCGTAAGGCTGCAACTTCATAAAATAAGTGATTTTCAGTCAAAATTTTACCTCACATTTACATAACCCATTTAGAGTGACATAATAAGTTACAATAAGTATACACTTGAGTGCTGTAGGAACCACAGAGCCGTATGTTGGACTTGCCAAGCAGATAACCATTTAGCCGTAGCGGGGGAGCTACACTAACTAGTTTGTTCGGTCTTTATTCCGCAAATGTTTCGATTGGAAGCGAACAGAAACTTCAGCTGCAACGCGGTAGTTACATTTTACAAAGTTGCGCGGCGTATGTACTGTAAGAATATCAACTGGTCGTCCTCAAAGGATAGAAAGTTGTGTTGTAGCACAAAAATAATGTGTAGAATTTGGAGCGTACACTATTGCTCGTGATTTCTGAGCTGTGCGTTACCAATGTCACTTGGTATGGCTTACGGTGTCGGCTCAGAGCTGCGGATCTCTACTACAGGAGCACAGAGTTCTCACGTACGAACGGAATATAACGGAGCACAATAGGACATTAAGAGCTTAGAGCTCATGAACTACACTTCACCATGTTGACACACCGGAGGGCGATCTTCCTTGCAAAGGGCGCGTGAGACAAAGCACTCCCTCTTTACGCCACGCCTCCACCGCCCTACTCTTATCCGCCAGTGGTTTCTCCTATTCGCAGGAAGACGCGCGGTGGCTATAATATATTATATATATATATATATATATTATATATATAATAATATATATATATATATATAATATTGAAACGAAGAACGTTTCTGGAATAGATCAATTTAAAACGATCACCTAATTATAAATTAAAATAAAAATATCTGGAGTTGATCAGCGCAGAACGCCCGCGCCGCCCACCCAACCGTGTCCAAACCGGGGGGGAAACGGGAGGCGAGACGCGTTGTGGAGGCGCGGAGAGGCCTCGAATGATGCAAGACGGCGGCAGCTTGCTGCGTCCAGAGATTTATTGCGTTGTTAAGTGAGTTCGGACTGAGTGTGCCGCTGAATGTGGACCAGGTTTGATAAAAGGATTACACAATCAGATGATTAGTCGAAGTAGAATTGCGCCACATAACTGATAAAAAAACCAATAAGACAGGAAATCGTGTGTTCCGGTGGGCTCGTGTCATAATCCAACGCCTGGTATAATAAACAGTGGGGCAGTACTGTAGGGGATATCCGCGCAAAGTTGAGAAAGTCGCTGGAAAAGACTAGAAACTGGCCGACGACTCAATCACGCGTCGTGCGTTCCAATACCCGGGAAACTTGTCACACCGCTGGGTGACCCCGGCGAATTCATCGGCGGTTACGTTGGGCCAGAGGAGTAAGTAGCCGAGGAGGGCGAACTCCCGGCGGACTTGGGGCAGAACCGAAATGTCGAAGACACCGCCGCCGTTGCACCGACGCCCGCTCGCCTCCAGAAGAAGCAGGTGTTTTTAAACATCAGTAGCGTTGACCGTTGCAACTTGTTCAAGCCGCGCATTGCGGTTTGGAAATACTAATTTTGTAAAGTTGTTCTCTGTCATTAAAATATTTAGATGCTGCAAAGAATTTATAACGAATAATCTTCCTATCTGCGCCAAATTCCTGGAGACCCAATTCAGAAAATGTACCTGTCCTGTGCATAATTTATTTGTCGTGAAAGTACCGCTTCCAGTAGGTCAGAATATAATTATAATAATATATTATATATATATATATTATATATATATATATTAGAGAGAGAGAGAGAGAGAGAGAGAAGATAAATAATAGATGATATATTGATATATTGTAGCGTCACGGCTCGCAGCGCAAGGTTGAGGGTTCAGGGCACTAAAAATATCCGCCAGAACAAAGTCTGTAAATTCCAGAAGAGACGGGGTCGCGTGCAAAGACAGCGTCGGAGACATGTCTCAATGCAGCGCGTGGAGGAAGAAATGGCGTGGGAGGTCATGTGACTCGCCCCTATATAACGTCGTGTCACGATGGCGCGGGTGGGTAACAACTCTCGTTTCCTCGTGGCGAGTCTACAAGACTGTCCGCCCAGGCTGGTGCGGAGTGCTGATGGCTCATGGTGGTTCGATGTGTCCGGACTAGGCGTCGTGTTCCTCGAACACTGTAAGGAAGATTGTCGATCTGCCGGGGCACACCGGGTGCCAAATTGCGAGGCGGCCTGGCAGGCCTGTCGCAGGCGCCGCCGCAAGGCGCATGTAGGGTGCTGTCAAACTTGCAAGGTCTGAAGGACTCTATTAAACCCTTAAAATGTTTGGGTGCAATCATTACTCGGGCGACCACATCAGACTTCCTCGTATTGTTGATCTCGGTTTGCCCGTCTGCTCTGAAACGGAGAGAGGTGAAAAATGCACTACAAAATATTATATATATATATATATATATATATA
>BOPP01000199.1:605278-619500 GCA_017312745.1 Gryllus bimaculatus
TTTCACTTGTTAATATACTGTAGGTTTTTAATCATAGCTTACTTTTATAACCTTCACTATTGCTAACTAACTCACTTTATACACCTGCACTTTTTAACCTCACATTTTATAACCTCTAATTATATTATAGTATATATATAGCATTGAAACACATTGAGATGATTTTGAATTCCTGATTTACTAGAACAAAAAAACTTAAAATGTATACTTAACCCTTTTTTTTACATTAAGGGTGCATTGAGCCTGAAAGGGCGCGAGCGCTAGCCGCAGAAGCTTTTAGCCCGACGTGGCTGCAAGGGACTTTCACATTTAACAAATATCCTTTCTCAGGCCACCGTGGGCCGCATGTGGACCGAGAGCCGCTAGTTAGACAACCCTGATCTAGAGCATGTAGTGGAGGTAAAGACCGTCACGTTTTAACAGGGAACATGTAGTGGCATATTCCATAGTTAACGAAGTTACTCTGAGCACAGAATGTTTTGCAACCCCTCATGCACTCTTGTTCTGCAGGCTAACCTTTGACGTCAGAACGTGACCCGCCCAACAACAGTACATGTCAAGTTGAGTAACAACCGGGAGGCAAATGTCACATATAACCTAGTTACAAGAACTCTCCCATATTATTAAAGACAAAAAGTGATCACCTTCACCCCCGTTACACACCCAAGAAATTTGTAACTGTTATTCTAAAAAACTATATAGAGCATAGTCTTATGAAGCTTCTCACCAACAATACTGATTTTTACATCCTACTGTGAGCAACTAAAAAACATAAGAGCAGAAATAACCACTTCCACTATCAATATTAGCAATTTGCTGTATACACACTGAACCGCTGAACGACAAAACCTCACGCTAACTCAATAAATAGAGATTGACAGTGACAATGCAGACATCTAATTTCCTGTTTCATCTGTTCAGTAAAGAAACTCCGGGTTCAAAAAGCTGAACGTGACACTGCGATGTAGCGAAAATTTCCCCGTGAGCGTCTGATAGCTCGCGATCACCGATTTGGCGATCACCGGCGTACAGAGCAATTTTCCATTTTGTTTTGCCCGACTACTCCGCCACAAGCGCCACTGTGTAAAAGTGGCGGTTCGGCGGTCTAAGAGGGTTGCACAGAAACCAGCAACCGGCACACGGGCGGTTTCAGGAATTTCCAATTACGCACACGCGAGCCCCCCTTCCGTCCCCCTCCCCTTCCTAGCTGGTGCGCTTAGCAACCCCAGTCCGGTCCACCAATTTGTTTTTAAAAGGCTTTTGTGGCGCCGAAGGTGAGGCCCGCCCACTTCAGAAGACGAGAGTGGTAGCGCGTGCGTTTAATTATATGTGGGGATGGGGGGCTGGACTGCGAGGATAACGAGGCTAGGTAGTTCGCTGTGTGGGTGGTTGGTTGACTCAAAGAACTGTAAATGCATACTGGTGTTTTTTTCGGTAGCTTGATAGTGAAACTCTTTACCAGCAGGTTGATATGTTTTTCCAGTCATTTTTGTCAGGTCCACTGAAACCTTTGACAACAGTTCCAAGGTGAGTGTTGGGTAATGCTACATGAGGGAAGATGAAAAGATACAGGGTGACTCACTAACAAAAACTAGAATACCTAACTAAAAATTATTAATTTTTCAATTTTCCTACCTTCTACTTCCTCTCCTACACACACTCTTTAATTTATTTTAAAAATCAACAAGGCATAAAAAATATCTCTGACGTGAATTCTGAGTGTTCAAGCACATGCTTTATCACGCATTTCTCTGGCAGAATGGTAATATGCAGGAAATTCCAGAGATAAGTATTTATTACTACACGCCGTTTTTGATTTCTGACAGAATATTCACACTTTATGAACCACCTTTTAAAACAACGAAGCGGGAGGCAGATCCGTCAGTCATTGCCAGTGTTCTTTGGTATTTGCAACGTCCCAATCTACATTTCAAAATAACTGACAGACCAAAACTTTTGTATTTCCATTTAGACGAAATGTATTGTATAACATCAGCATCGCAATTTTTTTTTTAAAATTTCATGGGAATTGGCTAGCATGACTAATTTGTGAAATTTGCATCCACGTATTATAGCAATTTCACTTTCATAAAAGAATGTATCTTTTATAAATATTGTCATGTGCGGCGTTTGGAAAGGAACTATTACTGAATTTACGTTTGCACAATACTTTCTTAGGCTATTAAGACCGGTCCCAGAAGTAAGACATAAAGTTGAATCATTCATCTTACTTCGGAGTTTAGGTTCAAAATCTTTGTGGTCTGTTTACAGCAAAATTGCAGTTATACCAGTGTTTGCAAAAAAGATACTTTCAATAATTTTATCCTCATTTATCACGGTATTATCATACAGTTTAGCTTTTCTAACCCGTAATTTTCAAATTGACTTCATTTTCAATAATATTTTTTTTCTTTCAAACGTTTATTTTATTGGAAGCACGAATACTGAAGGATAATGAATAACACATATTTAAACTGGCTCATTCTTTCACCGACATGATCGTTCTTGTGACGTGCAGAGATATTATGCCCAAATATTTCTAACAACCATGATGAGAGGACACGTAGCATGCCACCAGTGTTATTGAATAGTGCGCATACTTTTCTCTTTCCCGACTACATAAAACAACGCTCGACGTCCAGCGGTGGAATTTTCACTGTCATACCTGCACTGCATATCTTGGGCTACATATTAATCGTGCAAGTGCGATGCCGCTATTAAATCATTGGAAAATTCTAGGGAGAGCAAAGTATTCTACTTACCAAGCATTTATTTCCGATTAGAAATACATTTATGTTATTCACGGCCGTGCAGTATTGTTGCCGGACGCTCGAAATTGTTACACTTTCACTGATCGGAACGTGCCTCAATTAGACGAACGAAAACCTACAGTGTGGAATGAAGTGAATAAGGCTTTTTCTGGCGACGAAAAGTAGGGAAGCCTGTAGAACGGACGTCATTTAGACAAAGTGTACGTCGAGAATTTTGAACCTGGATCCAGAGAGTATTTTGAATCTTTTTGATAGTGTTTATGATTCCGGATCGTATACAGGAACGTAGAATAGAGATATCCTCCAACCGCTTTTGAAGAATAAAGGTATTACAAACTAGGCGGGAAATTATCGTAGTATTTTACAATCGCTAAGAGAATTATTAAAGGTCGACTGAATTGGATGAATAGGCAAAAAATACATGAAAAAAAGCTTATACAAAATTGTAGGCGGTTTTTCGGAAATATCTTGTGACCACTAACAATATAATTATATTGAATACACTAGTACAACAGGCACTTTCAAGTAAACGGGACAATTTATACAGAAGGTTTTTTGTGTTTCGTAAAGGATTTTGATTCAATCAATAGGCAAATTGTATGGTAATTACCAAATGAATTAGGCTTGCAACGTAAATTTTTATATACGTTGCAGAACGTGTACAAATAAGAAAATGTTTGGGTTACGTGTGGTGGGAAAAGTACATCGCAAAAATTAAATCAACATTAGGTGTATTGTTGTCTTTAACTAGGCACTGCATTCTTGGCTATCCGAGATGAGCCGCGTCTTGGACAATTGTACTGACGTTTCGGTCATCTTGCTATGGCCTTCTTCAGAGCTATACTGCTCCGGATGCGGAAGCCTATGAACCCATTTAACTAGGTATTGTTTATTTTGCTTATCAATTATTTAGTGGCATGTGTACAGGATGTGGACACCCCTGCGACGGACGTCGATGGTAGATTGCTATATGAGATGATTTACTTCTATTCGCAAACTACGGAGGGGTTACGTAGGAGTTTAAGCACACATTAAATGCAGAAGATATGGGGACTAAAAGTGAATATTCAAAAGAGGCAAATTATTGTCTTTATGAATGTGTTTATGAACAAAAAAGAACTGGTATTACGCACACGATCATTTTGATCGTGTCAAAATAATCACATATTTTGGTGCAACATTTTCCATGAGCGGGGGATGAAACAGTCACATATATTCAAAATTAAAGGAAGGATTGCGCTCAAAGAAATCGTTTGCACAGTGGGCAGGGCGTTGGAACTAGCTTCAAAGATTCGCGGCACAATGTTTAAATTGCTAATTCTCGCAGTAATAAACTGAGACAGAAATCTAAGGCGTGGATACAGTAGATCGATTAGAAAGCTTTGAAATATTATATTACAAATTAATTTTTCGGTTTCTCTAGATTCGCGCCGAATAATGACGGCTTAAGAGATTACCAGTGTAAGAATTTGGAAAGATTTTAAAATTAAACCCATTTTTGGATTAGATTAACCGATGAATAAATTGACGTAGATGCCCTAAAGTGCAATTACAGGAAAGCGAGGAGCGGCACAGATCACACAAAGTTAACTTGTTACTAGAAGCGCAGTTTTGGGAGGCACAATGGTCAAGAAATAAAAAGGTTAGTTTTTAATAGACTCGCAGATATAAAAAGCAAGACAACCGAAAAACGCTTGCTAGTGACACAAATTAAAACTTGTCCAGTATGGTTGTCCTTGAATGCATGGACTGCGCTGAATGAACTACGTTTCAATGAAGAAGTTTAAAAACTGTATTGTAAAAACTGTAGCTGATTAATTTGCTCGCCTATCATGTTTTTACGACACATGTATAAACAATTTATCAGACCGACAAACAAAATATGTAGGGACAGAGAATTATCAAGAAAAAATCTATCGTATTTCCGTGTGCTTTAAAGAGCGCTCTAATAAATTGTCTGTTTATAGTTGATACCTTTGCGTGGTTTTCAATGTTCCCTTTACACCCTATTCACTGCGGCCAATTACAGCGTTCGAGATATTTGACGGACGAAAATAGCCTACCTCACACCATCCTGTCGATCATCTCGATAGATGCAAGGGCGTCGCAATTGACAAATGTGGTAATGATGATCACGGATGGAGTATTTCACATTATTCATGCTAATTAAATTCGGAAACAATTTTCGCTACCAAGTCCCGCTCAATGCCGGTCGCTTCATATGAAAATACTTCATTCAATCATATTATTTCGCTGAAATATTATCGGTCTCACGCTTTTATTCGCATTGTCAGTTGTCCAAGCAATGATTGCATCAGCGTGTTGTATAGATGAAATCTATGGTAATTTCTCCTAGTTAGAAGAGATAAAAATGTCGACTTAAGCAAAAAATCAAAATATTCGTTAGTCGAGACAAACCAATGAAGTGAAAGAAATGAACTTAGGAACAACTCCAATTCGAACCAATAATTGAGGTATACAAAACAATATCTTATTAAAAACGGTATTTCCATTATTTTGATATATTAAACTACATAAAAATAATTATATATACGACGAAAATTGTTTGATATTCACAATTAATAAATATGCTTATACACAAACATCAATATTGAACTAATTTTGACATTCCATTATTTCTGGATTTTAAAATACCCAAAATATTTATTTATAAACATCAATATTCTACATGCCATTCAACGCAAGTATTTGTGACACAAAATATTCAATAATTATTATGAACACTAAACGAGGAACAAATAAAACTCTCTGAAATCTCTGAAACAAATAAATTACTCTATAGAAATCCAAACTTTATCTAAAGGAAATAAATCTTGCAAACCTGAAACAAATAATAATATAAATAACCATATTTTTTGTGAAGACTTTACGAAAAAATCTAATAACCCCTATGAAAATAGTATTTCATAATTCAATGGTCAATTATCCCTTCTAAATTCTATACATTTAATTTTCCATTGAAATAATGTTTCCCTTACTTCAGTAATGTTATTGCATATTCAACAGAAGTAAAATATCAATATTCATCATCAAATCAATATTTTAAAATGTTTCAGAAAACCATATCCATAGGCAAAAGAGATTGGGTTAATAAAACAGGCTTTTTACGGTTTACTAATAAGAATGTGGGTTTTAGTAGCATGTCCTCAAGCGCGTTCTGCGTAACCAATTACATATCAAACTGAAATAAATATCGAGAAAGATTTGTTCATTATTTTTGAGCTAATATTGCTTGTGATTGCATAAACTAATTATTGTGACTGATACATTAATGCAAAATATATACAATGCAATTAACTAAAGACAACAATGAAGATTATTGTTGGGAGAATAACTTGAAAAAACGAGTATCAATGTGCCGAAAAATACAAACAGCCATAATTTGTTCTGTATATTTATCCTCAAAATTTGTTATTTGATGTCTCTTAATGAGATTGTACCTGATTTTACCTGAGCTTATGATGTAACTTGATATAAGAACAATTACGTTAACTTCGAATATTACATATTGCGCTTAATATTTTCTGATATTCCAATGCATCTCGCAAGCATTTTATTTCATATTTAACCAGACGTGTAATAAGTATTCCTTGAACCGTCTTAGAGAACTTTAATTCCCAACATTTTAAATTACTCAATTCAAAATCCCGTATCAGTGAAATACGTTATCTCCTATAACCAGTGACTCATATTTCACCACACAATCTACTATCCCGTTATTCCCTTCCGCAATTTCAAAGAGATCGAAAAACATTAATGTAAATTAAAATTAAAATTTAAAATACAAATCATCACTGCATTCGTTGTTCTGTTTGTGGATTGAAAATACTCAATTCACAGAACACGAGCTGTGAAATGGAACAAACTCTTCATTCTCAAGGTAATATGCTATCACACCTTCACGTAACACTACACAACAAAAATGACCTCACTTTTGATGAAACGCGCGGATTCATATCGCGGGCAATTTCAATGGAGAGGCTTGTGCACACAACCCATGCTTTCGCGGTTGCACATCAATGAACGATATGATTAAAAGAGTACGTAATGAACCCCATTATGAATTCAAATTACGCCCACAAACAGGCGTATTTTGAACCGCAATGATAAGCATATCTACGCCTCTCGCTTGTCACAGCGGTCAATATACAAATTCGTTGTAAATTAACCTGTTTGTGGAACTGTGATTTTCCCGCTGCTGCTATTCGCGTCACAGAATATCCGCAATAAACCCTTGATTAATCAATTTAAAGAATTGTGGCAACGCTCTACTTGTGCACACAGAGGTTGCTGAAGGCTACTAGCCTCGTTTTGGCGACTTTCGAATTGATAAATTAGGTGTTTTGCTCGTCGCGGCGAGGAAATGGCGTGTGAAGTAGAATGACCTAAATTCGTAGCCAGAACAATTAATCTAATTATTAGTTCACATACTATTGCTAGAAAGACCACAGCGCAAGAAACGAGAATAATAGGCCACAGATTGGTAGTTGGCTGCCCTCACCCCATTTAAAAGCAAGGTGCTTTCTTCCGCTTATAGGCCGAATTTCGACCTGCTCTTCTTCTTCTTCTTCTTCTTCTTCTTCTTCTTCTTCTTCTTTCTTCTTCTTCTTCTCTTCTTCTTCTTTCTTCTTCTTTCTCACTCCCCCATTTTCTCTTTCAGACTTTATCCGACCCCGTCTTGTATCTCGCCTATGGGTGCTGATGTCGTCTAATTTTCGCGTTGCAAAGTGGAATTAATGACTGAGCAATTAGCATGCTATCTCCATATCTCTGTAACAAGTACCCTCCATCTTAGTCGTCCGGCTTAACTTACGACTACTTTAGCCTCACCGGCAGCGCCGGCGACCGCTGCTTGAATAACGACGCCAAAAATTCCGCCGCCCGTGTCCTCCTCAACTTTCCTTGTTCCAGCGCCGCCAGCCTGATGATTCAACTTCAAAGAGTAACTCCCGCTGTGCATTAGGGTTTGCAGTCAGTCTTTGTGGCTGGGGATACAAAGAGGCATAAAATCTAATTTCTGTCTTCCTTTAAACGCATATGCATCAAATGAATATTAACAGGTTGAGTTTGGTCTTCAAGGGAAACCTCTACTTTGTTTGCTTCACTATTCTTATAAATGCGTAAATATTTTAACTTGTTTACGAAGTTGTGGCAGTGAAGGAACATTTTTTCTGATAATGTACATTCCGTAAAAAGGCACTCGATGAGGGATAATAAACCAACATAATTTGATGAAATAAATATCATATTCCCATAAAGACATTGGTTTTCCACCCCGAACATTGCGGAACTAATTTCAATGTGCATGAGAACATTATGTGGTAAGTTTCAAATTATATCATTTTTTTAATGCAAATATTTAAATCCTTACTAATACAGCAACTATATATAAATACATATTTGCAGTGGATTAAGAACAATCAAAATTTATATGTTGAATAATGTTTATTCAATTAATTCATATTAAAATGTAATTAGGAGTTTGCAAATTCATCTCGCTCCTTCAATTTACAAGATCTGCTGATAAACAAAACAAAACAGCTGTCAAAACGACATGCTTATTTTCATTTTGATTCCATATGTTAATCATTTTATGATAGAAGTCAAGGGAAAAAGAGTTTCCTTATAATATAGTTTAATACGGATAATCATTTTTTAATATAACAAATAACAAACCTGTTTCATATAACAGATTACTTTACATTCTATTTCAATGCCGAATGATCCATTTCTTCATTAACGGAATGATATGTTCGAACTTAAATATGTCAACTAAAATACTTTTTCTATTATGAATATTTTCACTGATTTCGAAATCCTTGGTTAAAAGTTTTGAAGAAGACAACATTTATTCTCAATTAAAATTTTCACAAGAGTATTATTTTGTCTAGAATAATTTTTTGATGAACATCACGACTCGTAAAGCTTGCATCAAAATTCAAGGAATTATTTAGTGTTAGTTCTCCTTTGTAGAGAAACTACAGTACGAGAGATTAAATGAAATTTGAATTGGGTTAGGTGGTGTCTAATCTGGATGGAGGGATGTCTTCGTGCTAACCTCACGAACCTCTTACCCCATGATCGAGAGGCTGGGCCACCGCTGGTCGGCCAGAGCCCCGTAGCGGGCTGTCGAGCCACAGGACAGGGTAGGTGCATAATCAGAAGCAAACGTTACTGATTTGAGACTATTGGTATTAAACACACAATAATTAATTATGTTAAGAAAATCCATTTTTAATTCGTACTTTGAATAAAAATATATTGAAGTTCGAACAATATTAGTTCGGATTTAATGCTGTATTTTATAAAAAAAGGAATTGTAATATTAGTTAATTATGGAGCTTCCGTTTTTACACAGCTTTTTAAAAAGAAGGAACCTGAAATAATGTTCAAGAACACGTTGTCAAAAAAGTACTCCAGAGTAATTTACGTACGAGAGACAATTACGTAAATTTATTAGGTGAGGCAGACACACTAAATAAACCTCAAATTTTCACTCACTGAAATTTCAACCAATTTATAAAATTAAATTTTGTTCGTGTCATAGGATAATAATTACAATAATTTGCACTTTCGAGGAATGACACGAAACACTAATGAACATCAACATGAGTTGGTCATGTGCACGGAATGTATATTACATTAATTAAAACTATTTATATTTCCATCTAAAATAGTTAAACCATAAATATAGATAAAATGTTAGTTCTGTTAAACGTATCGAAATATTGCGTACTACTCGCAATGGATAGCTTTGTCGTAACGGATAAATCACGTTCATAGAGACGTTGCCAATTATCCTGATGACAAATCTACAAACTCTACATAACACACAACTCTCGAGCCAGATTGAATAATAAGCAAGACATACGCAGCTATCCGACCAGACAACTTCAGTCCATGCACCAGATATCGATTCGGTGCGGGTAATTATACATGACAGCATGCTCACGCAGCGCTGCGGATGTTCTCCCGACTAAAGGCAAGCACGCATCTCCCGCACGCATCCTACATTTCTAATGGCCAGCGTATACATCGCGGGCGACCGCGATTAACGGTGGAGAGGCTTTAATAAATAATCGACATTACAGCACGCGTCCATTGGACAAAGCGTTCGGCGCTCGGAAGTCCGTGGAGACCTAGTGCCCACTGGAAATAGGTCAAAGGATTGAGATCGCGTAAAGGGAGATTTGCGTCACGTTAAGATGTCCCTTTTTAGACAATCCAAACGATGTAACTCTTTTACACAAAACGCAAGAACCTTTAAGAGGTAGTTCGTATTTTAAATGTGCGAAATGTCGAAGAAGTGGAAATTTAGATGTAGTTAAGAAACCAACAAGCGTTTTTTTGAAAATTTATTTTGTTTTGTCATCGGTATTACATCTTTCATGTAATCTTCCATCGTGTCTTGTAAAAATCTATCTGGTGTTGAAGTACATTCGTTTATAAACAATTATAATGTTAACCAAAAGACATCGTATTCTAAAAACAACGTAATAAATTAAAAGAAACAAGTTGTTTCCGTAATTTACCCAATGCAAGCGAGAGAGGTTTTTAAAAATTATCTTTTTGATATTAGGGACCCCCAAATCGAGGATTTTGAGTATGTTACGTATACAGTAAACTAATATATTACGTATAGGAACCAGAAAAATTCCTTTTTGATTTCATAGACCAAGAAAATGTGTCTTTCTATTAAAAAAATGGAAATTTCACCTGGAATAGAACAATAATTTCTCTACACTTCGTAACCGAGGAAGCAATCTAACTTTTGTGTAATAAAAATAAATTATCTAAAACATATTAAGGGTTAAAAATTTTTCGAATTTGTAAAAACAAGGGCACCATATGACACACAAAATTAAAAGCAAGGTTCATAAAATTAACTCATTGTTTTGTCATTGCTTTCTTTTAAAAATATCCGCTGCACGCCTCAGCTTCGGATACCCAACAGATACATTCTCAAAAACTTATGAACAGTCGTTCATTTACGGGTGAAGAGTGAAAAATTTAAATAGTTACGATTCAAATTAAATAGAAAAAAGTTTCAGCTAATGTCGAAAAACTGCCACATCCGTCGTAGCTAAAACCAAGCGTTCCTCGATCTCCGTAGCTTCAGTCGTAGGCTCGACAGTGCATGCACTAACTCACTCTGCCGGCCGCATTGTCATGCCATTGCTTCTCGAGCCCTCTCAGCTTGTTCGCGTCAGGCCGATGGTCTGCAAAGTCCCGGTACGTCTCTCAGCACAGTGCATCGCCTTTAATGTTCGTCCCGTGACCATCAGTGCATTTCAAAACCCGTCGCGCGATAACGAGCGCTGTTTAATTGCACCGGCATCTTCAGACGAAGCTCTAAAAGACTTAGAGGGCGGTAGTTACAACCCTATTCTTGAGATGAACCTAATGAACATATTCAACAACAATGTAATCACTAGTCGTGCGTAAATATATTAATATTAAATTATAAAACTACAAATATTATACAACTAGCTTATTGGTAGCTAATAAGTAATGTATACGTTCTTGGAGGCGACTTCTTTCCTTATCAGAAATGTTACCAAGTAGTCTTCTACGTGTGACAATTGGAATGCATGGAAAAGTCTCGTACCTAAAATATTGTAAACATTCCTTGCAATTTACAATAGATATTCTATGTATATTTTAAACCCTAGGACATCTTCATGGTTACAAGCACACAGTATGTGCAATTTACAAAGAAAGAGTTTTGCGTAATGGCTGAGATAACTCTGAATGATAAATTATGATCACTGCCTTATGAGCTTCTAGTAAAATATCACTGACAGAGGAACGATATCAATTTTATATAAATCATGGTGTTTAAGTCTTTTGTTTAGAGTAATTGGTTCAATTTTTTAAAAAATATTATTATTTTGTTTCATTTTATTTGACAGTACAATGCTATTAAAGTTTTTATCTTACGCACTGCTAATGGCCTCTCGCGAGTTTCGACGAATCGGCTCTCGCTGGCCGAATAATCAGCGCTTCTGGTGCACAATTACACGCTCACAAACTCTGGTGGTTCACACAACCACATATGGCAGCATAACACAGAAATATGTGCCATAAAAAGACAAAATAACTAGTTTTATTAAAATACGATTTGTGTCTATTAACCATAAAGTAATTGTATAAGGTATCGAAACAGTAAACAAATTATACGATAATAAAAAAATGAAAAAACCTTCGGCGTAACTGAGTTTCTCCAGTCGATACTCCAAGAGTAAAGCTGGTAAAGACGGGGCAGTTTGATACGGCACTTACTTCCTGACGAAGTGCGCATTGCGGTAGTTGGTGGGAAAGGAATGGCAAGGAAAGATTGAGCGCGGCTCATGGCCCGTTGCATAGGAGGCTTCTCCCGCAATCACCTGGAAGGCATCAGCGAAATTATGGAAACACCCCATGTCAATTTGGTTTACCATTCACGGTAGATGACACACATACATAACTACATACACACACACACGACACTGTGTGTTCATTTCTGCTCCTCAATTGATTTAAACGCGCCAGCCGAAATCCCTAGCACGCTCCAGTCTTAACCCTCGTACCACATCTTGGGCCTTTTCGGATTTCACGATCATTTTTTAAAAATATTTTACTGAATATTTGCAGGATAAATTCCGTGGTGGTAGCGGATATCTTGTGGTAATCTATGGTATTGTAAAGGAAATAATCTCCACAAAGTTTTGGAAACACCACACCATGGTATTGTAAAGGAAATAATCTCCACAAACTTTGTGGAGATTATTTTCTTTACAATACCATGGATTACCACAAGATATCCGCTACCACCACGGAATTTATTCAACACGCTGATCGAGCGTCTGTAGAAAAAGAAACTTTGTGGAGATTATTTCCTTTACAATACTATTTGCAGGATAATTTCAGTCTTCTAGATATGACTTTGGACACTTATTAACCAGGTACTAAAGTATTTTCACATATTTTATTAAAGAGTTATTAAGTTTTTTTTTGTTCAATGGGACCAGTTTGACCTAAGTTAACTTCCCCACTTTTATTTGAAACATATTGTCATTAACTTCAAAAAATGTGTCTGTGTCTGGCTGCCATTTGCATCTGATTAATTTCTTTCGAAATAACTTTCACACACGCTTATAAATATTTCTCAAGCATTATGAATCCACAATAGAGGCTACGTACACTAGACATTATTCTTTACACGAATTTTTTTCTATGAATGAATTATATTCATTATGTTAATGAAAATAATTTTGAAATGGTATTATAGTATAAAATAAATTATTTATATCATGTATATTACCGTACCCACAAGTATATTAATGCGTTTACCACTTCCAAATGTCAGTAACGCTTCGTGTCCAAAAAGACCCAGGTATAGTACTTAACAGAAAAAAGCAGAGGCGGTACGAGGGTTAAAAGGATTTACACTTACACTCTCGGTGTTTATCCCTCGCGTAGCCAGCGCTTCCACGCAAACATATTCACCGCGAGCCTCCGCGTTCGCGATCACGTGACCGGTCGCCCGCCAGGGAGGCGTGTCGCCGGGGCTTCTCCGGCCAACAGAAAAAAAGGAACGCCGCTTCGGAACACAGACAAACGAGCGGCGCCACCTCCCTCAGCGATGATTAACCCTCGCGCGCCGCGATAAATCCCACCCTTCTCTCGCAGCGAGCAGCGCTCAGCCGAGCTCCCCGCCACCCCGCGCCGGGCCGGGCCAGGCCAGGCCGGGCGTTCGCTACATCTCGGCCGCGTTGTCTCCGGGTACATATTAATACACCCGCAGGACCGGCCAACACGCTGCCGCCCGGCTCGACGCGAAGTTACGCAGGTTTACTCGGGTGTGACTACTCGGTGGGGTAATCAAGGCAACTTTGGCGGCGCTGGCGACGCCGGTGGCGGCGTATGGAAACTAACCTCGCCGTGCCGTACCGTTCCGTCGCGTCCCGTCCACTGGGGTCCCGCCGCGAAGAGGACGGTTGGTAAATAAAAGCGTCCAGGCCGCGGCGGGCAAAGTAAAGTTGCCGTAGCGGTCGGCGCGGCGCGGCGGGCGGCAGAATTAGCTTAGTGGCGGCGGGAGAAAATGAAACCAGCAAACAATCCCTGACAAGAATAGATACGTGCGGAGAACCGCCGGTAGGAAGCGTGGGCGAAACAACAGTTTGTGAGCGCACACACATACATACGTACAAACAAAAAAGTTGCGAAAGTGCCGGGCGAGGAAACGAAGTCTGAACCAACTTTCCGCGCGGCGGGCTGCAATGAGGGAGGGGGCGGAACACGCTGGAGCGGAGCAAGGTAGGGCGGGGCGGAGAAGCGTGAGGCGGAGTAGAGCGGGTCATGGTAAGGTCGGGCGGAGAAAAGCGGCGTATAATAAATAGGGTGGGGTGGAATACAGCGGAGCATTGTAGGGAGGGGCGGAGTAGAGCG
>BOPP01000199.1:645708-666307 GCA_017312745.1 Gryllus bimaculatus
CCCCCGCGCGAGCGCCGGCCCGCACACGCCCGCCCGCCCGCACGCCGCCCGCCGACGGCCATCAGGAGCGTCTTGTTGGTTTGCCCGCTATAGGCGGCCATAGCTTGCGACGCATCACAGTGGTCACGGTCCAACAAGCGCGGACGGTCTTCGCCACGGAAGCAGAGCTGTGATGATGTTAGAGGCTTGTGACTTCGTCTGGCATACCTAAGAATTTACCACTATTTACTTAAATTCTCGGTTTAGCAATAAACACTGTTGTAATACTTGCTTACGAGTAAGAAATTCAAACTGATCACCCGATAGTGGCAAACAACTCGTATTTTATCGAGATTTGGAAAAAAGATCGTGTCCACTTGTAAATGAGTTGCAGAGTACCATTGCGTCAAACGTCGTAACAGAAGAGAAAGCTCTTAAAAAGAGACGTTGGAAATCAGAAGGTAGAAGAATGGGAGCTTAAATCACAGTGTCTGATAGTTCGGAGCTCTGACATTTTTGGGCAAAATTTGCTTAGCACAGGCAAACACCTAGGTCATTTCAAGAACTGAAAAATGCAAGATATTGCTTCTCGCTTCCTTCCAAACATTGTACTATAAAATAGATGAGATTATAAAGTTATACAGAGAATACTAAAAGTATAAAATAGTACAGATTAACAACATTTGAAAACCTAGCATTTCAAAATTTTTCTGCATCGGTATACGGGTTTCGTTTTTTATTTTCTTCTATGCAAACAAAAATAGTAACACCCGACTCTGGTTTCTACACTACTAGTAAAAGGGAGAAATTTAGTACATGTTCTCTTTTCCGTTAAATATCAATTAATATATTTCAGATGTGAGATGTGCACTTAAGTTACCACGACACAATTGTCTAAGTCGGGAACCGTGGCCTTCGGACGGAGGCATCCTACAGCGCAAACTTCATTATTTTGCTGTAGCAAGCCATGGATTTATTCGGTTGAGTTACTTCCCTTCAGGCTGGTAATTATTTTTAAGTATATTAGCTACACCTAAAGCCATTCTCGCCAGGGCGAAGACATTTCTCCTATACTTGCAAACAACGATTGTGTGATTTTCGAGGGCCAGCGGATTAACGATTAGTCCCTTAATTGTCGGTATGTATTTCCTGAAATGTTTGCGGTGATGGATGGTCTCAGATCCGGACCGACCTGCAGTAGCTTAGCGGGTTTTTCACAACCAACATTCCGTAGCAGGGGGGAACAGAACAAGCTCTGCTCCCGACACATGACACATGCGGTAGTGTAGTGCATGTAGGTGTGTGGTTGTGTGTGCGAGAGGAGAGGAACTAAAACAAGGAAGGTGCAGGAAAGGATCGGGCCGTTTCTTGGATACTGTCAGACATTCACTGGTCATTGTAGGAGAATCCCCGGAAACTGCGATAAAGAGCGGTCGTAGAATTCTCTCGAGGCGAGCGGCTGGATTTGACGTCACTCGTGGATGCGTTGAAAAATGCTTGGCCATTGGCTCTCGAACTCCAAATATTTGGGTTAAAAGTTACGGCCGTGACATCAGTTGTTGGCCGGGCCACTGCGTTTTCAAATAACTTCAGATGTTGAAACGGAAAACTGCGGTACACGTTTTCCGCATCCCAGCTCTTCATTAACCCAGACACGAGCACATCAGAATTTACAGGACACACTCATTAGACACATTAAGACACCTCATGACAACACTTAGCACATACACTGATACACACATAGTTGTACAGAGACCATAACATACACGCGCACGCAAGGCGCATTCAGCGCACCTTACAGAGCGCACGCCAGACAACACTCAGACAGGACAGACACTAATTATACATACATACATTCATGCATACATACGTACATACTCACAGTCGACTGACACACGAAATACAAACGACAGATAGACCGATAGGACGACACACACGCTCATCCCACACCTACATCCCGTCGGGGTCACGCAGCACTCAGCATTGCGTCACACGACGCGCCGCCCGGGCACTGCGGGTCGCGCCAAGAGCCGTTCATCGCAATTTGTGCCTTCTTAGGCCGCGGCCGAGATACGAGCCCGGACGGCCGGGGTTTGTTAGCTAAGAGTCGCATTTCGACCTCGCTTTCGCATCCTATTTTATGGAAATTGTTTGGAAACTCGCCGCCAGAGCGCAGACGGACGCAGCGGTAGATTCGGGCGACCGCGCCGAGCCCCGTAGAACGCCCGCCCGCCGTTGCGTATTACGAAGGAAAGAAATTGAATTCGTGTTCGAATGGCCCTGTTTCGGGGCAGAAGCTGGTTCGCGTAGCTCTGGCACACCGTGGTGGTGGTTGTGGGTAAATGAGGTTTTGTCGCATTTTGATAGGGAAGCGTTCTTTTTTAACCGCAAGCCCACAAATTTTTCCTCCCGTGTCGTGAAGGGGGGAAAAGTAGGATGTGAAAGAAAACACACGGGAATTGTAGGTTTTAAAAGTAAATAATGTATGGACATCACCCAAAGTGAAGGGAAGCCCAATAAAAGGCATAAAAGCCATGAAGAAAGAAATTCAGAGAGAACGTAACACGAGAACCTTAGTAAAAGATTGTGAAATCAGCTATTTCTGCAAAGGCAGATTTAATCTTAACGGAAATATTCTGGAATTATGAACAGACGTAAGTACAGTCAATACATAATTGATTCTCAACCAATTGTTCAAGAATTTGTCGAACAGTTACTAGAGTGAATTCTAACAAGGAATATAATTACTTTTGTATGTATTCTGTTGCTTTGAACGAGAACCAATATTATTTTGTTTTGGTATTGTTTTAGCTCTGGGTTTTCAAACAAAACTTACTGATCAAACCTTGACAAATCTGTATATCTTCAGAAGCTGTATAGGTGAATAATTCTGTTATTGAGGCACGTTCAAGAATAACAATGTTGTACTGATGTACATTCCTTTAAAAAAAACGCACCAGTGCTCCTTTACACGAAAGAGCTTCAGTAACATATGGTAGAGTAATATTGCAATTTAACATGACACAAATGATTCATGTTGGTTCTCTCTTTTTTAAGAATTTTGATACTTTCCCATCCTATTTAATTTACAGAAACCGTTGATTTTATTCTCTGTGACCGAATTCCTTCATTTTCAAAACTCGTGAAACTCTACAGATTACAACGTTTTAGAGACTTAAACCTCATCATCATATACATATGTTACTCTTGATATACGACGAACTCACCACACATTGTTTTCACAAACCAAAAAATGGATTTAATTTAATGCGTTTACTATTTTCACTAACGCATGAATTTGCTAATTCGATTATGATAATTTATATTAGAGATTCGATACTACATTTCAATTGACACTAAGAATCAATAACGATGTACAACAGGCCGTATGGCCAGATTACGGCGGCGATGGTTAAGCGAGCAAAATTTCAATATTTTAAACGTTTTTTAAACGATACATGAATTACTCAGTGCATTCATAAATGTCAATTCTCGGAGATGAATTTTAGCATACGTTGATGAGAAAAGAGTCTCGAGATTTTAATATGAAATAGTATATTATGTAGATGAGATGGAAATTATATTCTTTAATTTTGGAATGTATAAAAGGAGAGTATGATAAAGTTTTACAAATTTCCTGCATTCAATTTGTGTAAGCATCACATACATTGCAATAAAAACCATCTATACAAATGTGGAACGGAATTTTAGCCCTTGATATATCCACAACAATTTCACCAGATTCCGTTTTCCTTCCAACATTCATTTGCCGAAGTAATATGTTTAAAATCTTTTCCATGTAGAACAACATAAAAAAGGCAGACGCCGTTGTTTTATGTTCCAGGATAACATCAGCCGCCCGTCACTAGTCGCAAGTGCTCTTCGACAGCCTGTTGAACGAGGGGAGGTTCTTCCGCAAGTGAACAACAGGTATCCACTCTGCGGTTGATGGAGGGGGCGATGGTGGTATGGTGGTGGTGAGCGCCGCGCGCGGCGGCGGTGGCGGCGGCGCGGCGGCAGGCGGCGGGTTTGGCGCGCGGCGGCGGCGGCGGCGGCGGCGCGGCGGCGGCGGCGGCGCGGCGGCGGTGCTGGTGGGCGGCGCGGGGCGGTGGCGGTTGGCGGTCGCGGTATGGCGGTGGCGGGGCGGTGGCGGTGGCGGTGGCGGTGGCGGTGGCGTCGGTTGCGGTGGCGGTGGCGGGGCGTGCGTGGCGTGCGGGTGCGTGGCGTGGCAGGTTGGCGGTGCGGTGGCGCGGCGGCGGGCGGCGGCAGTTGGCGACGGGGGGCGGGGGCGGGGGCGGGGGCGGGGCGTGGGGTGGTACGGTGCGCGGCGGTCATGGCGGCTGCGACCGTAAAGGTTGAGTCCGCCGCGTCCATCGCCTTAGTCCTCTACGCAGGCGTAAAAGCTAAAAAACTCTGAGGCATGAAGAGGGGGAGTGGGATAGGGGAACGGGGAACGGAAACAGATGAATGCGAGTCGAGGGAGGCTTGATAAGAAGAGATGTGGATAACATAGAAATAGATACAAGGAATTTAGCGAGAGAGAGAATGTAGTGGAAAGAAAGAAAAGTTAAAGAAAAGGTGACGGAGAAGGAGCGGAAGCAGTAACATCGGTATGAAGGAAGATAAAGATAGCACGAGACATGAATGAGGACGGTGTAATGGACGAGAGATGCGACTAGATATGTGTGGTTGTGAGTGAAAGAGAGGAGAGAGACGAGGGGGCAGAGAAAGAGGAGAGGGAGAGAAAGAGAGAGAGAGGGGGGGGAGAAAGAGAGAGAGGGGGAGGAAAGGAGAGACGGGGAGAGAAAGGGAGAGGGAGGAAAGAGAAGGGGGGGAGAGAAGAAGAGAGGGGAGGAAGTGAGAGGGGAGGAAAGGAGGGGGAGAAAAGAGAGGGGCGAGGAGAAAGAGAGAGGGGGGAGAAAGAGGAGGGGAAGAAAGAGAGAGGAGAGAAGGGGAGGAGATGAGAGAGAGCGGAGAGAGATGATGCAATTAGTACTTAACAAGGAGTGAGCGGAAAAAGAAGAGGAAATACCAATAGGAAACGATGGGAAAAGGAATTTTAAAGAGCTGGAAAGGACGGGGAGAGCAGGTTAGAAGAGAGCGTGCGGAAGTGGGAGATGTGTGTAGCTTGAGAATGATTTGAGACGTTGAGTAGGCTAGAAGACAGTAGTGGTTATGATTAGATAATAATTAAATATAATGCACTATTTTCACACGGAAAACAAAAAGAATATTACAATGGAATATACCAATCATATTTACAAGAAAACACGCAGACATTGCTTTAAAGATTACCTTCCAAAGGATGGACGAGTTGTAGTTCCAATACGGAACATTCAACATCGCGAGTTCTCCTCTGTATTTCTGACAGGATGAGATATTCTCAAAGATATATATTCATTAATATAAGGCTGAATGCGTGAGGCTGAAGTTAGAGCTTTGATCATACGTTCTAAGTATCGCACGTTCGAAACTCTAACGGATCTTTAGTTTTGAAATGGGAAGTGTCTTTGCTACTGCAAAGAACCGCACACTGCTCGTGAAATTAGTGAGTATTGTCACAAGGGAATGTAGAATGGGCCTGCCATGCACGGGTTGGTCGTGATGAGCAAACGTCTCTAACCACAGTGCGGCTAAAGGGAATTTAAGGAGTACGCGTTCTGGCGACGATATGCTGTCTAGTTGATGCTACATCTACTAAACAAACGAATGATTACATTTGCTGGCAAACATTTCGCATATTGTGCACGTAAGGACACTAAATTCTATATTTTTAATTCCACATTCACTTTTAAATGATAAATTTAAAGTTTTAAATTGAGTATGACTACAACATAATCGTTTCATTCATTCGACTGTAATTGGAATCTCCCCAAGATTTTGTCATCTTGTCATAATTTCAGTATGTTCGTTCGTTGACGAAAGCTACAACTCTGCAATTCCTTCGCTTAAATCCCATGTGGAGTTTCAGTCATCACCTGCTTGACAATGCCTTCTTTAGTTTCTCTTATTGTCGTTGGCAATAAGGTAAGCGAAATGTCTTCTTGACATGCGCCAAAGGAGAAAGAGCGAACTGTGAGGTCGGGAACCTAGGAGTCTGTACACAGCGCACGACTAGAACACTCAGTCCTCGATGTGGAAGTTCCTCGTTAGGGAAAACGACGCACATCTACATGGCCAATATGAAGGTCAGATCTTGGTACGAGTTTCTCCATCGCCCTGACGTTGCGCAATAACCCATTTCATATTTCATAACCCATGCATGCTCACACTTCGCCATTTTGGAAACTGACGTTGGTGCATCTAGTGACTCACAAAGCAGGCAGCATATAAGCGAAACATAAGAGAGTTCTGCAATCTTATCAATGTATCCTCATCTATGATGTAATAGTATGTGAATATAATGTTGAAAATACAGTGATTATCACAAGAGCCTGAAGTTTTTGAAAAGTTTTACTGTCTGTTTTAGCATAGTTAATAAATAAGCGTTCGTACATATTTGGTCGCTACTCTAACCCCTCTTTAACCTTCGACACGTTTGGATTTTTGACCCCAGGACACCGAAATATGTCGCAAAATTCTGAATTAATGTGCCATCTAACATCTCCTTTTAGTATTGTTGCGTTGCTTACATATGTTGTAATCTTTAGTTTTCTAAGTTTGTTTCTTTGTTGTAAATATTTTTTTTAACGCTTGAGTAAAAATGGAATTGGCATCTTTTTACAAACAAATCTAAATACGTGTAATTTCCGTTTTGTATATTATGTTGAATTCCTGAGTGATAATTTGGTGTAATTGTTTTTACATTTGGTTAAGCCCTGGTTTCAAATACTTATATTAGATCAGACACCTATGACGATATGTAAAAGTTTTTGTCTATGGAAAACGCTTATTCTTTGTTATTTCGTAAATATAGTATAAAGAAATAAAATATTCACGTTTTATCACAATTTAATAGTTCCAAATAGACCTGCTAGATCTCTAGTTAATTTATTTGCTAACCGTTCGGGGTAAAATACCCCGACGGAGTCCAGTACGGCATCTTCAGCACAGAGGTCGAACGGGTAAATCAGCCCCACCGCACGCTGCACATCGCTCCGTGGCTCTCCGGACTGGCTCCTCTGTCGCGCGCCGCCCTCACGGCCCGCGTGCTGCCGGAGACGCCACGGAGCGCACTCGACGCGCGCCTCGGAATATCCCGTTCTCTGACGTCGACTGTGGAAGGGGGCCACAGTGGGCGCATGCAACTTCCCGGGAAAATGGTCGTAGACAAATTAATGCATATCGAGGAAAGGAAAGAGGAGAAGAAGGGGAGAGATTTTACCATGAGACGGTAGAGACAAGATGGGGATACAAAATGCAAAACAAGGTATAGGAGTCTTTCTGACTAACCAATTTATTTTTATCATTCGTTTGTCAGAGGTACGAAAACTTTAGAGACGATTTTAGTAAGTAAATGTACGATTATGTAACAAGTAATTATTTTATAAGACATCCTATATAACTGACTTTCGTCGCAGTATCTCCTTGGAATGGTTTACTATTTTTGATAATTAATCGGTATGATTGTCTAATTAATGTTGGACGTCGTTACCAAATTAGCAAATAACAACAGTGCTTGCGTTTGTTACACAGGCCTGTTATTTGTGATATAACCGGTGTCTTAACTTAAGTACGTACTTACTACCGTAAGCTTTATAAGTATCCCACTTTCTTACATAATATTACATAATGTATTGTAGGAACTAATGTTTTTCAAAAACATGTTTACAGAAGTACTCTTTATTGGAACGAGTACTCTGGCTATATTTAACTGAATCATATCAATTGATCTAACGAACTCCGACTGTTCAATCCTTAACGGACGTGGGTTGAAGGGGTTTTAGCTATCCTCTTTGGTTGCGTGGAAATCTGTTTAACAGAATAATATTAAGAAAATTTGCTTTGGTTTAAACGTAGCTGTTGTTCCGAACTTCTTACAAAAACTCATTTTGGCACACTTTGAGCCTCTCATTATGCTGAACTTCCCAGTTTCAGTCTAACTCTCAATTAAATTTGCTGTCTTCTAAGGAAAGTTATCCTTTTCAGCAATGTTACGCTGTTCTCAAGATTATACTCTTATTAAACAAGCAATCGTTGGTTACTCATTCTTTACAATCCATGATTTCTGTAATACTTTTTATATCCGTATCTCAACAAGAGGAGAATCTTCGAAACGAGATCTATTTTAACAGAACTAGATACAAACAAGATTCTCACATAAAATATATAAATTTAAAGGGAATTGTTCATCTTGTGTTGCGTGATATTTTTACGCATGTGAGTAACTGTAGCGCTAATTGATGTATCATATATATGAAGTGAATCTCATGAATCAGGCTCTAGCAATTTCACTCTAAGCGATCCTTTGTGTTAGTTTTTCTCTCACCTAGCTCGTGCTTTCCCATCGATTCGGTGGTCAAAGTTAACTCGTATCTATAGAATACATTACGACATTCCAAAGATCATAGCCCATATGATTTGCAGACCATTTTTTCTCTTCTTTCCACTGTTTTGACACAATCGTTCGTTATCTCTAGCTGTTATCTCATTCAGTCGAATTGCAAGTTGTATTAAAGGTGCATTATGGAGAATCCGGAGCCGCAACAGGTCTTTGAGAATTAACTCTCTTATCTGGGTGAAGTGGGTACCGCTCAATGTATAAGCTGCGTTTTATCTCGTTTTTCATTGCGGACCTACTGTCCCGCCGACCAAGTTTTTCTGGTCTAATTGCGATCCGCGAGCACCGCAGCGCCGCGGCGAGGCAGACCAGAAGTACGGAGTCAGGTCGCAAACGTTCGGTAATTGCTGCGCACTTCTTCCTGAATACTCGTACTATGGCTTGCGTTGCAATCTACACTCTCAGTTCACGATCTGATTTCGGCGGCTAAACTCTGTCCTCCGAAATGTGGCGCTTCCTCGTGGCAGTTCTCAAAACTCTAAGCAAGCGAGCTGTACGATGAGAGTGTAACCTCTAATCGTAAGTCGTACCGGTGGCGGGATGCCTCGCCTCGATACCTTGCAACTAATTCTATCCCACTTTTTACCTGTTCGTCACTTATCGATCATTACAATAGCCAACGATATCTCTCAATGGCTGATGGTGACATCTTTGTACTCCCGCTCTCTCGAAGCGCTTAACTCTACCCTCCATCTTATACAATTTCGCTCTACCTGTACCTCTGTGGTTGTGTACTTATTAACTTCAGATTTCGTTCTCCGCCGTGCACAAACTTGACGCAACAAGAAGTACTATTAACTAGATGCTCCGCATACTGTTAAGATGTTCTCTTATGCGCTCTCAGTCACTGCACTCAGTCGTCCACATTTGACTTCTCAGTACGCGTTTTGTCAATGCTCGGCGTCTACTTAAGTCTGTGATAACGGACAAGGCTTTCGATGCGCCAGATCACCCACTACTCTCCCCTACTTGTCTGGGTTTCACGATAAGTACTTAGGCAGACAGAATATGGCTGGGTGTGTTCCTTGTACACTATGCGAAGCTCACTTCTCCGCCCACGGATGTGGCGACCTCGTTTCTTGCTTAACCGGTGTCTTCCCCCCGCCTAGATGGCACTAGAGACATCATTCGGGTGCACACTTTCCATACATTAACCACCACTTACACATTGTAATCTACGTACCTTCCCTCTAGCCTCGCACAGGGGTTATCTCTCTGAATCACAATACTCCCGCTTCCCCTTTATCAACTTCTATCGCTCCGACGTTCTCTTGACAAATTCTCCCACTATACTCTTCGTAATCTCGTAGTTTCGTATAACAACATCCACTCAAGCTCTCTCCTATGCGATATCTCCTCTCTCAGCATCCCCTGACTCGATAAATCGGCATATCGCGCTCTGCGCTACACACAACACATCTCTCTCGCTCGCGCTTTTCCAGTGATCCCAATGTCTGATCGAGACCAACCGTACCCTAACCGTACCGTCACGGCTTTATCTACTCCTCTCCCTCCATCATTTGATTGCAAATGCTCAGAAACTAGACTACCCTCTCTCGCTGCTATTTCTCTCTCCTTGTATTGCATGCGCGCCTTCGTGCCCTCGCGGGGAGAAATTGTACCTTACCGAGCTCCTCGCTCAGCAGTCCTCACGCTTCATGAGCGTCTGCCCTGCCAGCAATCCTGCTGCACCCTGCTCCAAGCTGAACTCTGTATCTGATCTTTGTCCCATCTCGCCATCATTTCCGTGCTCCCTAAGCCATGCCCGCCAGTATCTCTAGAGGCCAACCTCATCTTTTCGTCCCTGTCGCGTTTGGGCTCCCGTGTGCATAAGAATCGCAGTCACGCGTGGTGACATATGACCATATATTTCGCCGATGTTAATTCATCTCCGCTGTCGGCCCACCGTGCGAGCGACTTTCTACACTGGCCGCAGCGCGTCGGGCTCCATATTTCACACTGGCACTTTCATCCACAGTGGGGGGCAAGTAATATGAGATGTATGTGTCACTGAAGAGTGTAATTCATGAATGCTCACACGAGATCGTTCGTGCCAATTATATAGACTATCTGGGGTGCTTTCGGCAGGTCCCTCGTCTGCTCGCGGCGCAAGCCCGACTCACGCTGGTGCCCCTGTCTGAAGAGTGACAAAAAAAAGACGCTAGCTCGGTCTCTCGACCTTGGGGTCGTAAATAGGTTCTCTCTCGGTGCGCTCAGTAGACTATTCGAGATGTGCGTCGTTCTCTACTCAGGAGAAAAAAGCGTAGGTGTGATCACCGCCATGCGTGCTCGATCACGAGCGAAGACCGATGCGCGCACGTTTTCTACCGTTACACGGGGGCAACTCAGCTCCTCCGGTGATGTGAGTGCTTATTTGTACGCGCCAGGAAAACACCAACATCAATCAAGCGCAATCATAAAATACACGTGCTAGTATATCCAATTAAGGTGCATAACGTCTGACCAGCAACCGTAGATTATCTTTGGAGCGGTCGTGCTATTGTAGTCTCGTGCACTCCCGGGCCATTAACTTCGCCAGGAATTTGCGAAGTGAGCCAAATCCCGAGGACATCGATTATAGAACCAAGCAAAAACTCACAGACGCCCCTTACATTTCCGCAGCGAGTGAGAAGTCCATGCCGAAGAGCTTTACGAATAGCGTCTCGTGGTGTGTTTCCGAGCATCTCTGCCAATTACGGCTGGAAAGGCGCAAGCGGCGTGCGCGCAATCATCAGCCGGAAGTCGCATTCCACCGAAGGACACGGGCTTCAACGACCCAAGGAGCTCGGCGCTTTGACGCCAAGTCTTGAGGGGACATCGACCTTCACTGATGTGCGCGAGCGCGCATGGCTGCCCTGGCTGCAGGGCTGCAGCGGCGCACTTAGGAAAAAGCGCCTTCACGATCCCTACCATTCCCGTCAGCTTGTTATCCGAAAGAAGAAAAGAGCTCACGCGTTTTATTTTCAACCGCGTCCGCTGCGACAATAGACCCCGCTGCGATGGCGGAAAAGAGCGAAGTTGGACACGAGGGTGCGCGGACGATTGGCGTCGGCTGAGGGCGGTTTGTGTGATGTGCTTTGAAATTCATCGTTACAAGGGTTATTACGTTATACAGGCAAGTGGAAATGTGCAAATGACCTCTATTTATTAGTTACTTTATCTTTATTGATTTATTTTACTCTTAATCATCTCTGGACGATATGTGCGTTTTGAAAGGATTGGAAAGAGAGATAATGAAAGCAAGAATTCAACTCAGCCATTTTCAGACAAATTTAATAATATATAATATAAGCACAAGACACACTGGCAGAATTGGGCTAATAAGAATTACGCAAACAGGAATGGGCGCAAAAGCGGTAAATATTGTTTCGTATGACGTATCCGTCTGTCAGGAGAAAAGATTGAAATAAAACGGTAACCATTGTCAGCGATAAGTGTGACGGTGATAGGTGTTAACGCCAGTAATGGACCGGTCCGTACACCAAGATATTCCAGTGCGTTTACACTGTTATGCAGGTGATATGTACTTACTTCGAATAGAACGTATGCATTAGAATACGTTTTTTGTCTCGATGTGAGTTCCCACTTTTTTTTGCATTGATGGCACTTTAGCCAAGAATTTTGACTGGCATTCTGAATCTCATGATTTTTTTACACACACTTAGGCGGGCAATGCTTTGCCTCTTGAGTAAGAATATCTGATACAAATCATTCTCTTTAGAAACATACTCTATCTACTCTCAGCCATTATGTAGCATGTCTATCGACGAAATGGATTCCTTCTCGCATTTAATCCCGACTCTGTTGACCTTATATGACGATATGAAACCAAATATTTGAAAAATGTACGGTTATTGCCAGTACAAAATTTTACATTTATTGGTATAAGTATTTTTGCGGCATAAAGAGATATATGTTCCCATACCAGGGTTAAATATAACATTATTTATCGAATTAATCAAGCATTGTCAAAACATTCTTTATATTGTATAAACAAAACCGCAAATTGAATCACAGAATTGTTGAAAGGGTGGTTTTCCAAATCAGGAGCATGTAGCTATTTTTAATGATGAGTCCGAATTTAAAACGCAACGGGACTCAAAGTACGTAGGTCGATCCGTGAAAGCAGTAGTGCAGGACCGAAGATTGTCCCGCACTCCCCTTGACCACAAAGATGCTGCGTCGCTCGGTTCCTCGAAGACTGATTATTGTTCGGAAGAAGAAAAATGTTAAAAGAAGATACCAGCAACAGGGCTCAGGCAAAATGTATAAAACGAGACTCTGCTTAAGAAATGCGCTGACTTACCGAAATACTAGACGGTAGGATTATTGTCTTGATTAACCAGATAAGGTCTCGAATTCAGCCAAATCTGAAGAGACAGGACAATTGTAAGCTGTTTCACAACGAGAAGCACAATTTTTGCCAATGTTCTGATTCTATTCATTGTGTTTGAAAGGCGAGGTGGCCAGCACAAACATTGTTCAATTAGAATTAACTCCATAGATAACTTTGATGTTTTGCGTGGAAGCCGTTTCTGGAGCTTTTGATGGGTTTCCGCTACGGGTACCTTGCAGGCTCTCGCCACCGACATTCAAATAGCAAGTCAAATTCATGGGAGAATTCTATGTGGGACAAGATGCCCACGTTTCAGGCAGGAATTCCTTTCGTTCTGTCTATCCTTTCATCCCATTTTTGAGTCAGCCATTATTCGATTGTCTCCTCATCACATAAATCCACTGCGTCTTGAGGACTCACCTCTAATGGCTACCCGGCACAAGGAATCTACCCCACAGGTAACACCACGAGTGCTTTGGGAAATTATCGATAAGGCCGAGAGCGCAGTGAAGCTACGTTCCTGAGAATGAACCGGAGTCACCCAGCCTTTTTTACGATTGGGCGTGAGTACGGTGGAGATGTGCGGTGTGAGGTATCGCGCGTAGGTGGGATAGAAAAAAACGACTACATTTTTATTGACATAACAAAATAAATTTGCCCTAATCCAGGTAGGTATGTACACTTAACGCTATTGGTTTTTAATTTCGACCCCGAGTGAAATAGTCAAAAATAAACTCAAACACCGTGTGTTTCTCAAGATGAGACATCGATGTCTGCGTGTCACTAACCCTACAGTGAACTAGTTACCTTTAGTTGCGTGCAGAGTGACTGCCGCCCTGAACGGTAGCTGTGTGACACCTACAGGCTTTGTCTATATCACTTTGGGTGATTCGTAGTATGTCTGAAGATTGTATGGAACAGACGGACGACAGAAAAAGTATCACAAAAACAAGCCATCACATTTGGCGCACCCACACACACACACCGCGACGCGTGGTCGCGCGTAGCGCTGGCGGACAACGCCCACAGCATCGCACAGCGCGCGCGTGTGTGGTTATAGCGCGCGGTTGCAGGTAGACCCGAGCACTACCCTGTCCGAGCGCCCTGGCTGTCCCCGCGGGCGCCACACGTCCGGGTTTCTCTCTGCGGCGCGCTGGGGGCTAGACTTTTCAATTAGGAACCTGCCAGACTTTCCCCAGCTGTCCCTTACTAACTTCTCGATCCTCGGCCACCGCCACGGAACCCGCCAACATTAGCTCACGGAAGGGCACTTCGCCGTTTGGGAGGAGCGGTGGGTGGGGCGGCGATGAAACCACGGTGTCCGAAAGCGAAATCTTAGATCCTAAAAATTACTAGTTTACATTTACCAGTGACATACGCAACAAACATTTAAATGGTGTATTTTCTTCCGTTACGTGTGTAGCATGGCTTCTGCCGGCGCGGCATTTTCAAGTTCAAAACATGTTATTTGTGTTATAAAAGTTTCGTAATAAAAATATTAAAAATACTACATTTCCCTGGCTCTCTATATTGGGAGAGAGGAGTATCTATAGAAATACTTTAAAAATTGGTATTCAGTACCAGGAAGAGTTAGTATCAATTTGCACGTCTAATCTACCATGATGGAACAGTTTCCCAATCCCCCCTAAAAACGTACTTGTTGATGACAAGGGTGAGAATCGGCCCAGATGATAAGGTAGAGCTAGATACATAGTACTACTCTCGAGAATTTCATAGTTTAAGAGATAAAGTTTGTGTGCGTTAGAATGGCTTTCATTATTTAACCTCTTTTATAGTTGGCAATTTTGGTAATCATACGAGAAAATAATTTCAAAAATGATTTTTTATATATATCTAGAATGTTTTCAGAGAGCATCTACTGGGTTAGCGCAGATCCGGACATGAGAAATGACAAGTGACCCGGACAAATTCTTCTAGCAGTCTATAATGTCGAAGAGCAGTAAGTGCGGATATTATGTATGATGCTCATTCTTCCTGATAAACATCTCGGTGCACCATCCTTGAGCATCGTCGGAATCTAGTAGATTTTGCCAATACCAACAAATCAAAACCTCTGTTAGATACTCACCTTTCATCCCTCTAATGATGTTTCTCGTTCTTAGATACAGAATTACCTGCCTATATTTGCTTCCTAAGAGGCATCAATATGGTTTAGTGAGCTGTTCACAACTCGAGATTCATTTATCTCCTCTCGAGCTTGCAAGGGCTGACTGCATGGATGCGTTTTTCGACGATTCATCTCGCTTTAGCGACAGTCCCTACGCTGAACTTGTTACGTTTCTACCATCAACCTGATGGCCAAAGACAATTCCTTCTATGCAGGCCCCGATATCTTCAACGGTCTGGATGCGTCAACCGACATTATAATCTACTTGTTCGATGACATCCGTGAGGACGAGCAAACAACCTGTTTTTATTGTCGTCATTAAGACGTCCCCGCCACACATGAGTGTAATAAAGCTCATGATCAATCTGAGTGCATATCAGATCATGACATACACTGTGGACCCAACGATTACGATAGCTTGTTTCAGCTTCATGTTCCTGATAGACTACACATCAGTACAATCATACTGGGACTGCCAAAGGCAATTCTGTACGTAGTTGCCTCTTGGATATATAATCTTCAAAATGAGGAGAACGCTCTGCAACATCTCGGGTTATTTTCCTCTATCGCATTTCCGACACGTACGGTCTCACAACAACGGACTGCATGTGCTCACCGACCACGCAAAACAACAATCAAACAAGTAGTAGAAATATAAGCTGAGTGCGGCCACAACCAAATGCAACCAAACTAGCCAAGCTCGAGATAACACGACATTACTGCGCATTTACCTTGTTCTCCAGTCCCCTACTAAGCGAGCCACGGACTCACCCCTCAGTTCCTTCACTCGTATCTAGAGGCCCATCGCGCGCATAGTATCAGTGTGTGCGCTGTGACACTCTTAACTTTTCATAGCAGATGCAGCGCTCGACAACGGACCCGCCAGTTCGCCACCGTCCCGGCTACACGTCCGCTCCCTCACAAACGTCCGCGCGTCTCGTAAATTTAGCTCAAACTGCTTCTCGTATCCCTCGAGGTCATCCCGACCCGAGACACCGAGTTCCCCGCATCAGATGTGCTCTGGCCCCGGCGCGTAGTTCAGCTCCCGACCCCCGGCACCCATTCTTCCTCCCACCGCCCGCCCAACCCCACAAGGATCTTGACCAGACGAGGTAGTCTCCAGAGCGACGCTGCGTGCGCCTGCCGTCGCTAGCTCGCCGGTGCACGAGAAGATGCTCGAAACCGCCATTTGGACGTTCGCCTGACAATTATAGAATTGAGATGAAATTACTACCCAGTCCAATTTCTGCGGATTACCGATGACCTTACGAGCACAGAACATTCTTATTTACACAAAACCTTGGCTGGCTGTTTTCATTCAGTTTTCTATTACAGCGAAAAGGAACTGCTATATTGGAGATGTACCTATTGTCATTGCCCGGAGAATAATCAGGATACTTTCGTGAGTCTTTGATAGAATATGTTCTCGAGAGTAGATCAACCGCTTGCTCGACTATACATGCGAGTACTACATAGAAGCTCATGGGATTAGCTAATATTTATATACATTGTTATAATCTTACAATAAAGAATTTCTTTATTCCTCTCTTCGTGTGTGGGCGCCCATAGCTGCGACGCATACAGTGATCCACCGGTCCAACAAGCGCAGGACGGTCTTCGCCCACCGGAAGCCAAGAGCTGTTGAGTGATGTTAGAGGGCTTGTGACTTCGTCTGGCATACCTAAAGAATTTACAACTAATATTACTTAAAATTCTCGTCTTGCAATAATAAACTGTGTAAAATATTGTACGAGTAAGAAATTCAAACTGATCACCCGATAGTGGCAAACAAACTCGATATTGTTATCCGAGATTTGGAAAAAAAGATCGTGTCCACTTGTAAATGATGCAGTACCATGCGTCAAAACGTCGTAACCAAAGAAGAGAAAGCTCTTAAAAACAAGAGTTTGGAAATCGAGAGTAGAAGAATGGGGAGCTTAAAATCACAGGGCGTCCTGATAGTTACCGGAGCTCTGACATTTATTGGGCAAAATTTGCTTAAGCACATGGCTAAACACCTAGGTCATTCAAGAGACTGAAAAATGCAAGATATTGCTTTGCACTTCCTTCCAAACATTGTAACTATAAATAGATGAAAGATTAATAAAAGTTATACAAAGAAATAACTAAAAGTAATAAAATAGTACAAGATTAACAACATTTGAAAAACTACATTTCAAAATTTTTCTCTCCCAATTTGTAGAACATTTATTTGCATCGGTATACGAGTTTCGTTTTTTATTTTTTTCTACTGCAAACAAAATAGTAACACCCCCAGACTCTGTTTCTACCACTACTAGTAAAAGGAGAACATTTAGTACATGTTCTCTCTTTCCCAGTAAAAATATAATAAATATATTTCAGAATGTAGAGTGCACTAAGTTACCACGACACAATTGTCTAAAGTCGGGAACCGAGCCTTCGACGAAGAGGCATCCATACAGCCGAAGACATTCACTTATTTTGCTGTAGAAGCCATGGATTTATTTCGGTGAGTTACTTCCCCTTCAGGCTGGTAAATTAAATTATATTAAGTATATTAGCTACACCTAAAGCCATTCTCGCCAGGCGAAGACATTTCTCCTATACTTCAAACAACGATTGTGTGATTTCGAGGGCCAAGGGATAAGATTAGTCCCTTAATTGTCGTGTATGTATTTCCTCGAAATGTTGCGGTGATGGATGGTCAGATCCGGATCCGACCTGCAAGTCAGCTAGCGGGTTTTCACAAACCAGACATCTCCCGTCAGCAGGGCACCAGAACAAGCTCTAAGCTCCCGACACATCGACACATGCGGTAGTGTAGTGCATGTAAGTGTGTGTGTGTGTGTGTGTGTGTGTGTGTGTGCAAGAGGAGAGGATAAAACAAGGAAGGTGCAGGAAAGATCGCGGCCCGTTTCTTAGGATACTGTCAGACATTCACCTGGTATTGATAGGAGAATCCACGGAAAACTGCCGATAAAAGCAGCCGGTCGGTAGAATTCTCCTCGAGCGAGCGGCTGGATTTGACGTCACTCGCTGGATTGCGTTGAAAAATCCTGGCACCATTGGCTCTCGAACTCCATAATATTCTGGTTAAAAGTTACTGCAGTGACATCAGTTGTTGGCCCGGGCCACCTGGTTTCAAATAACTATCAGATGTTGAAACGAAACTGCGGTACACGTTTTCGCATCCCAGCGTCTTCATTAACCTCACACACAGAAGCACACAGACATATAAAGACACACTCATAGACACATTAAGACACCTCATGGACACACACATAGACACATACACTGATACACACATAGTTGTACAGAGACACATACACATACACGCGCACGCACAGACAGCATACAGGCGCACGCTTACAGGCGCACGCACAGACAAACACTCAGACAGAGACAGACACATATATACATACACACATGCATGCATACATACATACGTACATACTCACAGTCACTGACACACAAATACACAAACAGACAGATAGACCGATAGGCACAGACACACACGCTCATCCACACCCTAACATCCCCCGCATCGGGGTCACGCCGCACTCAGCATTGCGTCCACGTACGCGCCGCCCGGGCCCACTGCGCGGTCGCGCCAAGACGCCGTTCACTCCGCAATTTTGTAGCGCCTTCTTAGGCCGCCGGCGGAGATACGAGCCCGGACGGCGCGCGGGTTTGTTATGCTAAGGAGTCGCGTTCGAACCTCGCCTTTCGCCATCCTATTCTTATGGAAATGTTGGGAAAACTCGCCGCCAGAGCGCAGGACCGGCGCAGCGGGTGGTTTCGGGGCGACCGCGCCGAGCCCCCGATAAGAACGCCCGCCGCGCCGTTGCCGTATTACGAAGAAATTGAATTCGTGTTCGGAATGGCCCTGTTTCGGGGCAGAAAGCGGTTCGCGTAGCTCCTGCGCACACCGTCTGGTGGGTGGTTGTGGGTAAATGAAGGGTTTTGTCGCCTATTTGATAGGGAAGGTTCTTTTTTACACCGCAAGCCCACAAATTTTCCTCCATGTCGTGAAGTGGGGGAAGAAAGGTAGGATGTGAAAGAAAAACACGGAGAATTTTAAGGTTAAAAGTAAAAAAATGTATGGAAGTGCACCCAAAGTGAAGGGAAGCAATAAAAAGGCATAAAAATGCCATGAAGAAAGAAAATTAATGAGAGAAACGTAACACGAAGAACCTATAGTAAAAGTATTGTGAAATCAGCTATTATCTGCAAAGGCAGATATTAATCTTAACGGAAATTATTCTGGAAATTATGAACAGACCGTAAGTACAGTCAATCACATAATTGATTCTCCAACAATTGTTCAAATAATTTTGGTCGAAGTACCTAGAGTGAAGTTCTAACAAGGAATATAATTACCATTTTGTATGTACTTCATGTGCTCTTGAAGAGAACCAATATTATTTTGTTTTGGTATTGTTTAGCTCTGGGTTTTCAAAAAAACAAAAAACTTAACTGATCCAAAACCTTTACAAATCTGTAATATCTTCAGGCTGGTCATAGGTGACATAATTCTGATAATTGAGGCGTTCAAGAATAACAATGATTGTACCTGTTGTACATTCCTTAAAAAAACGCACCAGATGCTCCTCTTACACGAAAGAGCTTCACGTAACATATGGTACGAGTAAATTATTGCAATTAACATGACACAAATGTTCATGTTGGTTCTCTCTTTTTAATAATTTTGTATACTTTACCAGCTCCTATTTAATTTACGACAACCGTAGATTTACTCTTGTGACGAAATTTCCTTCATTTTCAAAACTCGTAAAACTCTATCAGATTACAACGTTTCGGAGACTAAACCATCATCACCATCATCAATATAATATGTTATCTCTTGATATACAGACGAATCAACCACATATTTTTTTCACAAAACCAAAAAAAATGGATTTTAATTTAATTGTCAGATACCATATTTTCACCTGAACGCATGAATATTGCTAATTCGATTATGATAAAAAATTTATATTAGAGCATTCGTTACTACATTTCATTGAACACTAAGAATCAATAACGAATGTACCAACAGCCGTATGCCAGATACGGCGGCGATGGTTAAGCGAGCAAAAGTTTCAAATATTTTAAAACGTTTTTAAAAACGACTTAACATTAATTATCAAATGCATTCATCAAATGTCAATCTCGTAGATGAATTTAGAATCACGTTGATGAGAAAAGTCTTTCGATATTTTAATATGAAAATAGTATATCATGTAGATGAGATGGAAATACATTCTTTAATTTGGAATTAATACAAGAAGAAGTAATTGATAAATATTTACAAATTTTCCTGCATTCAATTTGTGATAAGCATCACATACATGCCAATAAAAAACCATCCTATAACAAAATGAAACGGAATTTTAGCCCTTGATATATCACACAACAAATTCACAGATTCCGTTTTCCTTCCAACATTCATTTACCGATGTAAATATTTTAAAATCTTTTCCATGTAGAACACACATAAAAAAGGCAGACGCCGTTTTTTTATGTTCCAGGAATAAATCTGCGGCGTCACTAGTCGCAAGTGCTCTTCGACAGGCTGAACGAGGGGGGTTCCTTCCGCAGTGAAACAACAGAGTATCGACTCTGGCGGTGGAGGGGGCGGCGATGGTGGTAATGGTGGTGGTGAGCGCCGCGG
>BOPP01000199.1:666332-699829 GCA_017312745.1 Gryllus bimaculatus
CGCGGCGGCGGTGGCGGCGGCGCGGCGGCAGGCGGCGGGTTTGGCGCGCGGCGGCGGCGGCGGCGGCGGCGCGGCGGCGGCGGCGGCGCGGCGGCGGTGCTGGTGGGCGGCGCGGGGCGGTGGCGGTTGGCGGTCGCGGTATGGCGGTGGCGGGGCGGTGGCGGTGGCGGTGGCGGTGGCGGTGGCGTCGGTTGCGGTGGCGGTGGCGGGGCGTGCGTGGCGTGCGGGTGCGTGGCGTGGCAGGTTGGCGGTGCGGTGGCGCGGCGGCGGGCGGCGGCAGTTGGCGACGGGGGGCGGGGGCGGGGGCGGGGGCGGGGCGTGGGGTGGTACGGTGCGCGGCGGTCATGGCGGCTGCGACCGTAAAGGTTGAGTCCGCCGCGTCCATCGCCTTAGTCCTCTACGCAGGCGTAAAAGCTAAAAAACTCTGAGGCATGAAGAGGGGGAGTGGGATAGGGGAACGGGGAACGGAAACAGATGAATGCGAGTCGAGGGAGGCTTGATAAGAAGAGATGTGGATAACATAGAAATAGATACAAGGAATTTAGCGAGAGAGAGAATGTAGTGGAAAGAAAGAAAAGTTAAAGAAAAGGTGACGGAGAAGGAGCGGAAGCAGTAACATCGGTATGAAGGAAGATAAAGATAGCACGAGACATGAATGAGGACGGTGTAATGGACGAGAGATGCGACTAGATATGTGTGGTTGTGAGTGAAAGAGAGGAGAGAGACGAGGGGGCAGAGAAAGAGGAGAGGGAGAGAAAGAGAGAGAGAGGGGGGGGAGAAAGAGAGAGAGGGGGAGGAAAGGAGAGACGGGGAGAGAAAGGGAGAGGGAGGAAAGAGAAGGGGGGGAGAGAAGAAGAGAGGGGAGGAAGTGAGAGGGGAGGAAAGGAGGGGGAGAAAAGAGAGGGGCGAGGAGAAAGAGAGAGGGGGGAGAAAGAGGAGGGGAAGAAAGAGAGAGGAGAGAAGGGGAGGAGATGAGAGAGAGCGGAGAGAGATGATGCAATTAGTACTTAACAAGGAGTGAGCGGAAAAAGAAGAGGAAATACCAATAGGAAACGATGGGAAAAGGAATTTTAAAGAGCTGGAAAGGACGGGGAGAGCAGGTTAGAAGAGAGCGTGCGGAAGTGGGAGATGTGTGTAGCTTGAGAATGATTTGAGACGTTGAGTAGGCTAGAAGACAGTAGTGGTTATGATTAGATAATAATTAAATATAATGCACTATTTTCACACGGAAAACAAAAAGAATATTACAATGGAATATACCAATCATATTTACAAGAAAACACGCAGACATTGCTTTAAAGATTACCTTCCAAAGGATGGACGAGTTGTAGTTCCAATACGGAACATTCAACATCGCGAGTTCTCCTCTGTATTTCTGACAGGATGAGATATTCTCAAAGATATATATTCATTAATATAAGGCTGAATGCGTGAGGCTGAAGTTAGAGCTTTGATCATACGTTCTAAGTATCGCACGTTCGAAACTCTAACGGATCTTTAGTTTTGAAATGGGAAGTGTCTTTGCTACTGCAAAGAACCGCACACTGCTCGTGAAATTAGTGAGTATTGTCACAAGGGAATGTAGAATGGGCCTGCCATGCACGGGTTGGTCGTGATGAGCAAACGTCTCTAACCACAGTGCGGCTAAAGGGAATTTAAGGAGTACGCGTTCTGGCGACGATATGCTGTCTAGTTGATGCTACATCTACTAAACAAACGAATGATTACATTTGCTGGCAAACATTTCGCATATTGTGCACGTAAGGACACTAAATTCTATATTTTTAATTCCACATTCACTTTTAAATGATAAATTTAAAGTTTTAAATTGAGTATGACTACAACATAATCGTTTCATTCATTCGACTGTAATTGGAATCTCCCCAAGATTTTGTCATCTTGTCATAATTTCAGTATGTTCGTTCGTTGACGAAAGCTACAACTCTGCAATTCCTTCGCTTAAATCCCATGTGGAGTTTCAGTCATCACCTGCTTGACAATGCCTTCTTTAGTTTCTCTTATTGTCGTTGGCAATAAGGTAAGCGAAATGTCTTCTTGACATGCGCCAAAGGAGAAAGAGCGAACTGTGAGGTCGGGAACCTAGGAGTCTGTACACAGCGCACGACTAGAACACTCAGTCCTCGATGTGGAAGTTCCTCGTTAGGGAAAACGACGCACATCTACATGGCCAATATGAAGGTCAGATCTTGGTACGAGTTTCTCCATCGCCCTGACGTTGCGCAATAACCCATTTCATATTTCATAACCCATGCATGCTCACACTTCGCCATTTTGGAAACTGACGTTGGTGCATCTAGTGACTCACAAAGCAGGCAGCATATAAGCGAAACATAAGAGAGTTCTGCAATCTTATCAATGTATCCTCATCTATGATGTAATAGTATGTGAATATAATGTTGAAAATACAGTGATTATCACAAGAGCCTGAAGTTTTTGAAAAGTTTTACTGTCTGTTTTAGCATAGTTAATAAATAAGCGTTCGTACATATTTGGTCGCTACTCTAACCCCTCTTTAACCTTCGACACGTTTGGATTTTTGACCCCAGGACACCGAAATATGTCGCAAAATTCTGAATTAATGTGCCATCTAACATCTCCTTTTAGTATTGTTGCGTTGCTTACATATGTTGTAATCTTTAGTTTTCTAAGTTTGTTTCTTTGTTGTAAATATTTTTTTTAACGCTTGAGTAAAAATGGAATTGGCATCTTTTTACAAACAAATCTAAATACGTGTAATTTCCGTTTTGTATATTATGTTGAATTCCTGAGTGATAATTTGGTGTAATTGTTTTTACATTTGGTTAAGCCCTGGTTTCAAATACTTATATTAGATCAGACACCTATGACGATATGTAAAAGTTTTTGTCTATGGAAAACGCTTATTCTTTGTTATTTCGTAAATATAGTATAAAGAAATAAAATATTCACGTTTTATCACAATTTAATAGTTCCAAATAGACCTGCTAGATCTCTAGTTAATTTATTTGCTAACCGTTCGGGGTAAAATACCCCGACGGAGTCCAGTACGGCATCTTCAGCACAGAGGTCGAACGGGTAAATCAGCCCCACCGCACGCTGCACATCGCTCCGTGGCTCTCCGGACTGGCTCCTCTGTCGCGCGCCGCCCTCACGGCCCGCGTGCTGCCGGAGACGCCACGGAGCGCACTCGACGCGCGCCTCGGAATATCCCGTTCTCTGACGTCGACTGTGGAAGGGGGCCACAGTGGGCGCATGCAACTTCCCGGGAAAATGGTCGTAGACAAATTAATGCATATCGAGGAAAGGAAAGAGGAGAAGAAGGGGAGAGATTTTACCATGAGACGGTAGAGACAAGATGGGGATACAAAATGCAAAACAAGGTATAGGAGTCTTTCTGACTAACCAATTTATTTTTATCATTCGTTTGTCAGAGGTACGAAAACTTTAGAGACGATTTTAGTAAGTAAATGTACGATTATGTAACAAGTAATTATTTTATAAGACATCCTATATAACTGACTTTCGTCGCAGTATCTCCTTGGAATGGTTTACTATTTTTGATAATTAATCGGTATGATTGTCTAATTAATGTTGGACGTCGTTACCAAATTAGCAAATAACAACAGTGCTTGCGTTTGTTACACAGGCCTGTTATTTGTGATATAACCGGTGTCTTAACTTAAGTACGTACTTACTACCGTAAGCTTTATAAGTATCCCACTTTCTTACATAATATTACATAATGTATTGTAGGAACTAATGTTTTTCAAAAACATGTTTACAGAAGTACTCTTTATTGGAACGAGTACTCTGGCTATATTTAACTGAATCATATCAATTGATCTAACGAACTCCGACTGTTCAATCCTTAACGGACGTGGGTTGAAGGGGTTTTAGCTATCCTCTTTGGTTGCGTGGAAATCTGTTTAACAGAATAATATTAAGAAAATTTGCTTTGGTTTAAACGTAGCTGTTGTTCCGAACTTCTTACAAAAACTCATTTTGGCACACTTTGAGCCTCTCATTATGCTGAACTTCCCAGTTTCAGTCTAACTCTCAATTAAATTTGCTGTCTTCTAAGGAAAGTTATCCTTTTCAGCAATGTTACGCTGTTCTCAAGATTATACTCTTATTAAACAAGCAATCGTTGGTTACTCATTCTTTACAATCCATGATTTCTGTAATACTTTTTATATCCGTATCTCAACAAGAGGAGAATCTTCGAAACGAGATCTATTTTAACAGAACTAGATACAAACAAGATTCTCACATAAAATATATAAATTTAAAGGGAATTGTTCATCTTGTGTTGCGTGATATTTTTACGCATGTGAGTAACTGTAGCGCTAATTGATGTATCATATATATGAAGTGAATCTCATGAATCAGGCTCTAGCAATTTCACTCTAAGCGATCCTTTGTGTTAGTTTTTCTCTCACCTAGCTCGTGCTTTCCCATCGATTCGGTGGTCAAAGTTAACTCGTATCTATAGAATACATTACGACATTCCAAAGATCATAGCCCATATGATTTGCAGACCATTTTTTCTCTTCTTTCCACTGTTTTGACACAATCGTTCGTTATCTCTAGCTGTTATCTCATTCAGTCGAATTGCAAGTTGTATTAAAGGTGCATTATGGAGAATCCGGAGCCGCAACAGGTCTTTGAGAATTAACTCTCTTATCTGGGTGAAGTGGGTACCGCTCAATGTATAAGCTGCGTTTTATCTCGTTTTTCATTGCGGACCTACTGTCCCGCCGACCAAGTTTTTCTGGTCTAATTGCGATCCGCGAGCACCGCAGCGCCGCGGCGAGGCAGACCAGAAGTACGGAGTCAGGTCGCAAACGTTCGGTAATTGCTGCGCACTTCTTCCTGAATACTCGTACTATGGCTTGCGTTGCAATCTACACTCTCAGTTCACGATCTGATTTCGGCGGCTAAACTCTGTCCTCCGAAATGTGGCGCTTCCTCGTGGCAGTTCTCAAAACTCTAAGCAAGCGAGCTGTACGATGAGAGTGTAACCTCTAATCGTAAGTCGTACCGGTGGCGGGATGCCTCGCCTCGATACCTTGCAACTAATTCTATCCCACTTTTTACCTGTTCGTCACTTATCGATCATTACAATAGCCAACGATATCTCTCAATGGCTGATGGTGACATCTTTGTACTCCCGCTCTCTCGAAGCGCTTAACTCTACCCTCCATCTTATACAATTTCGCTCTACCTGTACCTCTGTGGTTGTGTACTTATTAACTTCAGATTTCGTTCTCCGCCGTGCACAAACTTGACGCAACAAGAAGTACTATTAACTAGATGCTCCGCATACTGTTAAGATGTTCTCTTATGCGCTCTCAGTCACTGCACTCAGTCGTCCACATTTGACTTCTCAGTACGCGTTTTGTCAATGCTCGGCGTCTACTTAAGTCTGTGATAACGGACAAGGCTTTCGATGCGCCAGATCACCCACTACTCTCCCCTACTTGTCTGGGTTTCACGATAAGTACTTAGGCAGACAGAATATGGCTGGGTGTGTTCCTTGTACACTATGCGAAGCTCACTTCTCCGCCCACGGATGTGGCGACCTCGTTTCTTGCTTAACCGGTGTCTTCCCCCCGCCTAGATGGCACTAGAGACATCATTCGGGTGCACACTTTCCATACATTAACCACCACTTACACATTGTAATCTACGTACCTTCCCTCTAGCCTCGCACAGGGGTTATCTCTCTGAATCACAATACTCCCGCTTCCCCTTTATCAACTTCTATCGCTCCGACGTTCTCTTGACAAATTCTCCCACTATACTCTTCGTAATCTCGTAGTTTCGTATAACAACATCCACTCAAGCTCTCTCCTATGCGATATCTCCTCTCTCAGCATCCCCTGACTCGATAAATCGGCATATCGCGCTCTGCGCTACACACAACACATCTCTCTCGCTCGCGCTTTTCCAGTGATCCCAATGTCTGATCGAGACCAACCGTACCCTAACCGTACCGTCACGGCTTTATCTACTCCTCTCCCTCCATCATTTGATTGCAAATGCTCAGAAACTAGACTACCCTCTCTCGCTGCTATTTCTCTCTCCTTGTATTGCATGCGCGCCTTCGTGCCCTCGCGGGGAGAAATTGTACCTTACCGAGCTCCTCGCTCAGCAGTCCTCACGCTTCATGAGCGTCTGCCCTGCCAGCAATCCTGCTGCACCCTGCTCCAAGCTGAACTCTGTATCTGATCTTTGTCCCATCTCGCCATCATTTCCGTGCTCCCTAAGCCATGCCCGCCAGTATCTCTAGAGGCCAACCTCATCTTTTCGTCCCTGTCGCGTTTGGGCTCCCGTGTGCATAAGAATCGCAGTCACGCGTGGTGACATATGACCATATATTTCGCCGATGTTAATTCATCTCCGCTGTCGGCCCACCGTGCGAGCGACTTTCTACACTGGCCGCAGCGCGTCGGGCTCCATATTTCACACTGGCACTTTCATCCACAGTGGGGGGCAAGTAATATGAGATGTATGTGTCACTGAAGAGTGTAATTCATGAATGCTCACACGAGATCGTTCGTGCCAATTATATAGACTATCTGGGGTGCTTTCGGCAGGTCCCTCGTCTGCTCGCGGCGCAAGCCCGACTCACGCTGGTGCCCCTGTCTGAAGAGTGACAAAAAAAAGACGCTAGCTCGGTCTCTCGACCTTGGGGTCGTAAATAGGTTCTCTCTCGGTGCGCTCAGTAGACTATTCGAGATGTGCGTCGTTCTCTACTCAGGAGAAAAAAGCGTAGGTGTGATCACCGCCATGCGTGCTCGATCACGAGCGAAGACCGATGCGCGCACGTTTTCTACCGTTACACGGGGGCAACTCAGCTCCTCCGGTGATGTGAGTGCTTATTTGTACGCGCCAGGAAAACACCAACATCAATCAAGCGCAATCATAAAATACACGTGCTAGTATATCCAATTAAGGTGCATAACGTCTGACCAGCAACCGTAGATTATCTTTGGAGCGGTCGTGCTATTGTAGTCTCGTGCACTCCCGGGCCATTAACTTCGCCAGGAATTTGCGAAGTGAGCCAAATCCCGAGGACATCGATTATAGAACCAAGCAAAAACTCACAGACGCCCCTTACATTTCCGCAGCGAGTGAGAAGTCCATGCCGAAGAGCTTTACGAATAGCGTCTCGTGGTGTGTTTCCGAGCATCTCTGCCAATTACGGCTGGAAAGGCGCAAGCGGCGTGCGCGCAATCATCAGCCGGAAGTCGCATTCCACCGAAGGACACGGGCTTCAACGACCCAAGGAGCTCGGCGCTTTGACGCCAAGTCTTGAGGGGACATCGACCTTCACTGATGTGCGCGAGCGCGCATGGCTGCCCTGGCTGCAGGGCTGCAGCGGCGCACTTAGGAAAAAGCGCCTTCACGATCCCTACCATTCCCGTCAGCTTGTTATCCGAAAGAAGAAAAGAGCTCACGCGTTTTATTTTCAACCGCGTCCGCTGCGACAATAGACCCCGCTGCGATGGCGGAAAAGAGCGAAGTTGGACACGAGGGTGCGCGGACGATTGGCGTCGGCTGAGGGCGGTTTGTGTGATGTGCTTTGAAATTCATCGTTACAAGGGTTATTACGTTATACAGGCAAGTGGAAATGTGCAAATGACCTCTATTTATTAGTTACTTTATCTTTATTGATTTATTTTACTCTTAATCATCTCTGGACGATATGTGCGTTTTGAAAGGATTGGAAAGAGAGATAATGAAAGCAAGAATTCAACTCAGCCATTTTCAGACAAATTTAATAATATATAATATAAGCACAAGACACACTGGCAGAATTGGGCTAATAAGAATTACGCAAACAGGAATGGGCGCAAAAGCGGTAAATATTGTTTCGTATGACGTATCCGTCTGTCAGGAGAAAAGATTGAAATAAAACGGTAACCATTGTCAGCGATAAGTGTGACGGTGATAGGTGTTAACGCCAGTAATGGACCGGTCCGTACACCAAGATATTCCAGTGCGTTTACACTGTTATGCAGGTGATATGTACTTACTTCGAATAGAACGTATGCATTAGAATACGTTTTTTGTCTCGATGTGAGTTCCCACTTTTTTTTGCATTGATGGCACTTTAGCCAAGAATTTTGACTGGCATTCTGAATCTCATGATTTTTTTACACACACTTAGGCGGGCAATGCTTTGCCTCTTGAGTAAGAATATCTGATACAAATCATTCTCTTTAGAAACATACTCTATCTACTCTCAGCCATTATGTAGCATGTCTATCGACGAAATGGATTCCTTCTCGCATTTAATCCCGACTCTGTTGACCTTATATGACGATATGAAACCAAATATTTGAAAAATGTACGGTTATTGCCAGTACAAAATTTTACATTTATTGGTATAAGTATTTTTGCGGCATAAAGAGATATATGTTCCCATACCAGGGTTAAATATAACATTATTTATCGAATTAATCAAGCATTGTCAAAACATTCTTTATATTGTATAAACAAAACCGCAAATTGAATCACAGAATTGTTGAAAGGGTGGTTTTCCAAATCAGGAGCATGTAGCTATTTTTAATGATGAGTCCGAATTTAAAACGCAACGGGACTCAAAGTACGTAGGTCGATCCGTGAAAGCAGTAGTGCAGGACCGAAGATTGTCCCGCACTCCCCTTGACCACAAAGATGCTGCGTCGCTCGGTTCCTCGAAGACTGATTATTGTTCGGAAGAAGAAAAATGTTAAAAGAAGATACCAGCAACAGGGCTCAGGCAAAATGTATAAAACGAGACTCTGCTTAAGAAATGCGCTGACTTACCGAAATACTAGACGGTAGGATTATTGTCTTGATTAACCAGATAAGGTCTCGAATTCAGCCAAATCTGAAGAGACAGGACAATTGTAAGCTGTTTCACAACGAGAAGCACAATTTTTGCCAATGTTCTGATTCTATTCATTGTGTTTGAAAGGCGAGGTGGCCAGCACAAACATTGTTCAATTAGAATTAACTCCATAGATAACTTTGATGTTTTGCGTGGAAGCCGTTTCTGGAGCTTTTGATGGGTTTCCGCTACGGGTACCTTGCAGGCTCTCGCCACCGACATTCAAATAGCAAGTCAAATTCATGGGAGAATTCTATGTGGGACAAGATGCCCACGTTTCAGGCAGGAATTCCTTTCGTTCTGTCTATCCTTTCATCCCATTTTTGAGTCAGCCATTATTCGATTGTCTCCTCATCACATAAATCCACTGCGTCTTGAGGACTCACCTCTAATGGCTACCCGGCACAAGGAATCTACCCCACAGGTAACACCACGAGTGCTTTGGGAAATTATCGATAAGGCCGAGAGCGCAGTGAAGCTACGTTCCTGAGAATGAACCGGAGTCACCCAGCCTTTTTTACGATTGGGCGTGAGTACGGTGGAGATGTGCGGTGTGAGGTATCGCGCGTAGGTGGGATAGAAAAAAACGACTACATTTTTATTGACATAACAAAATAAATTTGCCCTAATCCAGGTAGGTATGTACACTTAACGCTATTGGTTTTTAATTTCGACCCCGAGTGAAATAGTCAAAAATAAACTCAAACACCGTGTGTTTCTCAAGATGAGACATCGATGTCTGCGTGTCACTAACCCTACAGTGAACTAGTTACCTTTAGTTGCGTGCAGAGTGACTGCCGCCCTGAACGGTAGCTGTGTGACACCTACAGGCTTTGTCTATATCACTTTGGGTGATTCGTAGTATGTCTGAAGATTGTATGGAACAGACGGACGACAGAAAAAGTATCACAAAAACAAGCCATCACATTTGGCGCACCCACACACACACACCGCGACGCGTGGTCGCGCGTAGCGCTGGCGGACAACGCCCACAGCATCGCACAGCGCGCGCGTGTGTGGTTATAGCGCGCGGTTGCAGGTAGACCCGAGCACTACCCTGTCCGAGCGCCCTGGCTGTCCCCGCGGGCGCCACACGTCCGGGTTTCTCTCTGCGGCGCGCTGGGGGCTAGACTTTTCAATTAGGAACCTGCCAGACTTTCCCCAGCTGTCCCTTACTAACTTCTCGATCCTCGGCCACCGCCACGGAACCCGCCAACATTAGCTCACGGAAGGGCACTTCGCCGTTTGGGAGGAGCGGTGGGTGGGGCGGCGATGAAACCACGGTGTCCGAAAGCGAAATCTTAGATCCTAAAAATTACTAGTTTACATTTACCAGTGACATACGCAACAAACATTTAAATGGTGTATTTTCTTCCGTTACGTGTGTAGCATGGCTTCTGCCGGCGCGGCATTTTCAAGTTCAAAACATGTTATTTGTGTTATAAAAGTTTCGTAATAAAAATATTAAAAATACTACATTTCCCTGGCTCTCTATATTGGGAGAGAGGAGTATCTATAGAAATACTTTAAAAATTGGTATTCAGTACCAGGAAGAGTTAGTATCAATTTGCACGTCTAATCTACCATGATGGAACAGTTTCCCAATCCCCCCTAAAAACGTACTTGTTGATGACAAGGGTGAGAATCGGCCCAGATGATAAGGTAGAGCTAGATACATAGTACTACTCTCGAGAATTTCATAGTTTAAGAGATAAAGTTTGTGTGCGTTAGAATGGCTTTCATTATTTAACCTCTTTTATAGTTGGCAATTTTGGTAATCATACGAGAAAATAATTTCAAAAATGATTTTTTATATATATCTAGAATGTTTTCAGAGAGCATCTACTGGGTTAGCGCAGATCCGGACATGAGAAATGACAAGTGACCCGGACAAATTCTTCTAGCAGTCTATAATGTCGAAGAGCAGTAAGTGCGGATATTATGTATGATGCTCATTCTTCCTGATAAACATCTCGGTGCACCATCCTTGAGCATCGTCGGAATCTAGTAGATTTTGCCAATACCAACAAATCAAAACCTCTGTTAGATACTCACCTTTCATCCCTCTAATGATGTTTCTCGTTCTTAGATACAGAATTACCTGCCTATATTTGCTTCCTAAGAGGCATCAATATGGTTTAGTGAGCTGTTCACAACTCGAGATTCATTTATCTCCTCTCGAGCTTGCAAGGGCTGACTGCATGGATGCGTTTTTCGACGATTCATCTCGCTTTAGCGACAGTCCCTACGCTGAACTTGTTACGTTTCTACCATCAACCTGATGGCCAAAGACAATTCCTTCTATGCAGGCCCCGATATCTTCAACGGTCTGGATGCGTCAACCGACATTATAATCTACTTGTTCGATGACATCCGTGAGGACGAGCAAACAACCTGTTTTTATTGTCGTCATTAAGACGTCCCCGCCACACATGAGTGTAATAAAGCTCATGATCAATCTGAGTGCATATCAGATCATGACATACACTGTGGACCCAACGATTACGATAGCTTGTTTCAGCTTCATGTTCCTGATAGACTACACATCAGTACAATCATACTGGGACTGCCAAAGGCAATTCTGTACGTAGTTGCCTCTTGGATATATAATCTTCAAAATGAGGAGAACGCTCTGCAACATCTCGGGTTATTTTCCTCTATCGCATTTCCGACACGTACGGTCTCACAACAACGGACTGCATGTGCTCACCGACCACGCAAAACAACAATCAAACAAGTAGTAGAAATATAAGCTGAGTGCGGCCACAACCAAATGCAACCAAACTAGCCAAGCTCGAGATAACACGACATTACTGCGCATTTACCTTGTTCTCCAGTCCCCTACTAAGCGAGCCACGGACTCACCCCTCAGTTCCTTCACTCGTATCTAGAGGCCCATCGCGCGCATAGTATCAGTGTGTGCGCTGTGACACTCTTAACTTTTCATAGCAGATGCAGCGCTCGACAACGGACCCGCCAGTTCGCCACCGTCCCGGCTACACGTCCGCTCCCTCACAAACGTCCGCGCGTCTCGTAAATTTAGCTCAAACTGCTTCTCGTATCCCTCGAGGTCATCCCGACCCGAGACACCGAGTTCCCCGCATCAGATGTGCTCTGGCCCCGGCGCGTAGTTCAGCTCCCGACCCCCGGCACCCATTCTTCCTCCCACCGCCCGCCCAACCCCACAAGGATCTTGACCAGACGAGGTAGTCTCCAGAGCGACGCTGCGTGCGCCTGCCGTCGCTAGCTCGCCGGTGCACGAGAAGATGCTCGAAACCGCCATTTGGACGTTCGCCTGACAATTATAGAATTGAGATGAAATTACTACCCAGTCCAATTTCTGCGGATTACCGATGACCTTACGAGCACAGAACATTCTTATTTACACAAAACCTTGGCTGGCTGTTTTCATTCAGTTTTCTATTACAGCGAAAAGGAACTGCTATATTGGAGATGTACCTATTGTCATTGCCCGGAGAATAATCAGGATACTTTCGTGAGTCTTTGATAGAATATGTTCTCGAGAGTAGATCAACCGCTTGCTCGACTATACATGCGAGTACTACATAGAAGCTCATGGGATTAGCTAATATTTATATACATTGTTATAATCTTACAATAAAGAATTTCTTTATTCCTCTCTTCGTGTGTGAGAGATGTGGATAAACATAGGGAAATAGATACAAGGAATATTAAGCAAGAAGAGAGAACTGATAGTGGAAAGAAAGAAAAGTTAAAGAAAAAGGTGACAGGAGAAGGAGCGGAAGCAGTAAACATATGTATGAAGGAAGGAAAAGAATAGGCACGAGATGGAATGAGGAGGTGTTAATGACGAGACAGATGCGACTAAGAATTAATGTGTGTGTGTGAGTGAAAGAGAGGGAGAGAGAGAGAGGGGGAGAGAAAGAGAGAGAGGGGGAGAGAAAGAGAGAGAGGGGGAGAGAAAGAGAGAGAGGGAGAGAAAGAGAGAGAGGGAGAGAGATGATGCAATAAGTACTTAACAAGGGTGAGCGGAAAAAGAAAGAGGAAGATACAATAGGAAGCGATGGGAAAAGGAATTTAAAGAGTGGAAAAAACGGGGAGAGCAAGGTAGAAGAGGGAGGGGTGGGAAGTGAAGATGTGTGATCAGCTGGCGAATGTTTGAGAAGTTGGAGTAGGCTAGAAGAGAGTAGTGGTATGATTAGAATAATAATTAAAATAATAATGACTATTTTTCACGACGGAAAAAACAAAATAAGAATATTACAATGGAATATACTATCATATTTTACAAAGAAAAACTGCAGACATTTTTAAAAAGATTAACCTTCCAAAGAGAATGACGAAGTTTTGTAGTTCAATACGGAACATTCAACATCGCGAGTTCTCCTCTGTGATTCTGAACAGGATGAGATATTCTCAAAAGATATAATATTCATTAAAATAAGGACTGAAATGCGTGGGGCTGAAGTAGAGCATGTTTGATCAGTACGTCTTCTTAAGTATCGCAACGTTCCTCAAACTCATAACGGATGTTTAGTCTTTGAAATGGGAAAGTGACTTGTGTACTGCAAAGAACCGGCACACTGCTCGTCAAATATAGTGAGTCTTGTCACAAGGAATGTAGAATAGGGCCTGCATGCACGGGTTGGTCGTGATGAGCAACAGTGATCTAACCCACAGGTTGCCGGCTAAAAGAGATTTAAGGAGTACGCGTTCTGGGTCGGACGATAATGCTGGTTCTAGTTGTGCTACATTACTAAACAAACACGCATGATGTACATTTGCTGTGCAAACATTTCGCATATTTGTGCACATAAAGGACACTAAAATTCTATAATTTTTAATCTCACATTCAACTTTTAAATGATAATTTAAAGTTTTAAATGAAGTATAGCACACAACATAATGCGTTATCATTCATTGACTGTAATTGAATCTCCCCAAGATTTTGTCATCTTGTCATAAATTTTCAGTATGTTCGTTCGTCATACGAAATACAAGTATGCAATAGTCCCATTCCGCTTAAATCCCATGTAGGAGTTCTTCAGTCATCACTGCATGAACAATGCCATTCTTTAGTTTCTCTATTGTCGTTGGCAATAAAGGTAAGCAAATAATGTCTTTGACATGCGCCAAAGGAGAAAATGAGGAACTGTGAGGTCGGGACACCTAGGGAGTCATGTACACAGCGCCACGACATAAGCATACACCTCAGTCCATCGATGTGGAAGTTCCTCGTTAGGGAAACGACGCACATCTACATGCCAATATGAAGGAGTCAGATCTTGAAGTACGAAAGTTTCTCAATCGCCCTGAAGTTGCGGCAATAACCACAAATTTCATATTTCATAACCAATGCATGCTCCACACTCGCCATTTTGGAAACTGACGTTGTGCATCTAGTGAATCACAAAGCAGGCAGCATAATAAGACGAAAACATAGAGAGTTTGCAATTTTATCAATGTATCACTCATTATGTGTAATAGTATGTGAAATATAATGTTTAAAATCAAGTGATTCATCACAAGAGCCCTGAAGTTTTTGAAACAGTTTTATACTGTGTTTTAGCAATAGTTAATAAAATAAAGACGTCAGATACATATTTGGTCGCTCACTCTAACCCCTCTTTAACCCTTCGACACCGTTTGGGATCTTTTTTGACCCCAGGAACAACGAATATTTCGCAAAATTCTGAAAATTATGTGCATTAACATCTCCTTTTAGATATTGTTGCGTTGTTACATATGTTGTAATCTTTCAGTTTTCTAAGTTTGTTTCTTTGTTGTAAATATTTTTATTTTTAAGCGCTTGGAGTAAAAAATGGAACATTTGGCATCTATTTTACAAAACAAATCTAAATACGTGTCAATTTCCGTTTTGTAATATTATGTTGCAATTCCTGAGTGATAATTTGGTGTAATTGTTTATTACAATTTGGTAGCCCTGTTTCAAATACTCTCATATTAGTCAGACACCTAATGACGATATGCTAAAAAGTTTTTGTCTTGGAAAACCTTATTCTTTGTTATTTCGTACAATATAGTAAATAAAGCAAATAAATATCACGTTTTCATCAATTAATAGTTCCAAATAGACCTGCATAAGATCTACTAGTAAATTATTGTGCTAAACGTTCGGGGTAAAAAATACCCCGAACGGAGTCCACGTAGGCATTTCAGCAACAGAGTCGAAGGGGTAAATCAGCCCCCCACCGCACGCTGCACATCGCTCCGTGGCCTCTCCAGGACTGGCTGCCTCTGTCGCGCGCCGCCCTCACGGCCCTCGCGTGCTGCCGGAGACGCCCACGAGCGCACTCGACGCGCGCTCGGATATCCCGTCTCTGGACGTCCGCTGTGGAGAGGGGGGCACAGTGGGCCGAATGGCCAACATTCCCGGGAAAAATGCGTCGTAGAACAAATTCACATGCAGATAATCGAGAAGGAAAGAGGAGAAGGAAGGGGGAGAGATTTTACCATGAGACGGTAGAAGACAAGATGGGGATACAAAATGCAACAAAGGTACTAGGAGTCATTTCTGACATAACCAATTTATTATTTGATCATTTCGTTTGCAGAGGTACGAAAAACTTTAGAAGACGATTTTAGTAAGTAACATAGTAATTATGTAACAAGTAATTATTTTATAGACATCCTATATAACTGAATTTCGTCGCAGTATCTCATTGGAATGGTTTACTATTTTTGATAATAGAATCGAGTGTAACTGATTAGTTCTATTAATTGTTGACGTCGTTAACCCAACATAAAGCAAATAACAAACGTGCTTGCAGTTTGTTACAAACAAGCCTGTTATTTGTGATATCAACCGAGTGTCTTAACTATAGTACGTACGTACTACCGTAAAGTTTAATAAGTAATCCCACTTTCTTACAAATAATATTACATAATGTTATTGTAGGAACTAATGTTTTTCAAAAATCATGTTAACAAGAAGTATCATTTATTGAAGAACGAGTACTCATCGGCTATATTTAACTGCAACTCATATCCATTGATCTAAACGAACTCCGACTGTTAAATCCTTAACGGACGCATGAAGTTAGAAGGGGTTTTAGCTTCCTCTTTGGTTGCGTGAAATCTGTTTAACAGAATAAATATTAAGAAAAAATTTGCCTTTAAACGTAGCCTCGTTGTTCCTGAACTTCTGTCACAAAAACTCATTTGAAAACTTTGAAGCCCTCTATATATGCTGAACTTCTCAAGTTTCCAAGTCAACTCCTCAAAATTTGTGTCCAAAAGTTCCTTTTCAGCAATGTTACGCACTATACTTATAAACTCCAGTGACCATAACTACAAGATTCTGAAATTTTGTAAATAACAGAATTTTCGACAAATTATTTTACAGAAACGAAAAGTCTCACAAAATTATATTAAAGGGTTGTTCATCTTTTGTTGCGTTGATATTTTACGAGTGAAGTAACTTACGCTGTGTATCTTTGAGACAAATAGGTCTACAATTCCTCAGAATTCCGTGAGTTTCAAAAGCACTGCTTCCAACGTTGGGACGTTTTATCATGACATTCGACTTTCCTACCCAATTAATTCGACCATTTTTCTGCCATTGAAATCGTGTTAACATCATTTTCATCATCAGATCAATCATTAAATATTGATTTGAAATTGTAAGTTCTAATTCATAATAAACATAACTCGTTGCGAAAGAACAGGAATGCGTCACCGACATTGTTGCCAATTTCTTGGCCTGCCGACCACTGTGCGGCGCGGCGCGGCGCGGCGCGACGTGACGCGACGCGCTCGTAACGCGCGCTCCATCGCTCGTTCGATCTATCGACGATCGATCACGCGGCCCCGTCAGTGGCGCTCGGTCCACGCAATCTGCAGCGGCTGTCGATGGCTGCCAGGTCCAGGCCGCGACGCACTCCGTATTAAACCGCCTCCCCGCAACAGCTCCCGCCCCTCACCGCAGCGCCACCTCTCCAACCGTTTCCACCGCGGCCTCGCTCCAAACAGGCTTCGCCCCACCCCTCTCATGGAAGCCACCACGTGTTCTGTTCCGGTCTCACTTGCGCACATGCTCCACCTCCGTTTTGCTTCTCGCTTCCCACCCGCCATCGGCACAAACCGGCCTCCCCGATCTCGACTCCACCTCTCCCTTTCCCCCCTCCCAGACGTTCACACCACTTCCGCGCTTCCCTCTCACCTTGTCCGCCAATTCCCCCTCTCCGATACAATTCCACCCCCTGCTCCCTCTCCTTCTCTCCCCTCACTACGCGCTTCGCTCCCACACCTCTCGCTCCACCAGCCTTGCACCCCCCCTCGTACCGTCCACGTTTCACCTCACCTCATCTCGTGCCATTCGACTACCCCCTCGCCCCTCTCCCCCTCTTAATGCTCCGCTTCGCCTCGCCTCACCTCGCCCCTCCCCTCCTCGCTCTGCCTGCCCTGCACTCCTCACCCCAGCGACCCTTCACTTGTCCTCCCCTATCCGTCTATGCCCGTACTGCCACATTCCTTTTCGCTCCTTTGGCCGTGGCGCGGCATTCGCGTGTATTCGCTGTCGCCCACCGCTGCGAGCGCCTGGCGACGCGTCGGGTCCATTTTACACTGCACTTCACTGGGCGCTGCCCTGAGCTCAGCACCGACGGCGCATTGAATTCTGGTCTTCGCAGGTCCCCTCCGGCAGCCGCCCCGCTGCCCCTCGGAAACTCAAAAAGACGCATGCTTCTACCTTTGGGCTATATTTTTTTGTGCAGTAGATATCAGTTGGGTTAGCTCAGGGACAACATTGCTGCGTCTCTTACGGGACGTGCTACGTTTCGAAACACGACGGTGATGGATTTGAGACACTAGGTAGATACCTAGGTCTAAGTCAGCCACTGTTTTGAGGATAATTTTAGCGGTCGGGTGCGTTGATTGGCGTGGATTATAAGATCAAAATCAGGCTAAAGGTGGAGCATAATCATAAATCTGGGACATCGACTACGACGACTAATACATTCTTCATTATAATTGTTGCCTTCTCTCTCCTCACTCACATATACACACGCAGTGCAATACCATACAAGTCAGGAGTCTATTTAACGCAATAGAGCTTTCACCGACTGTGCACCCCGACCGTCTTGTAGGTGGTCTTGTAGGTGTCTCTTCGTCGTGTAGGTGGGCGCCGTATATCACCATTCAGCATGGAAGCCATTTCACGAAAAAAACACTCACAACACTAATAAGCTAATAGCAATTAACGTCCCTGGAAATTCCAATCAATCGTTGAAGAGGTGGAACTCATGTAGTGCATTAAAGTACCCAGTATGTTGAGATAAAGTTGTTTAGATTTTTCATTATTTAACTTTTGCATTTAACAAGAAAATTTATTTATTTGGTAGTACACACGAGAAAGGGAGAAAAATACTTGCAGAAGAGTAGTAGTATATAGTCTCCGACATCTCGCAAATCCTCATCGAATCTGACATTGCCAATACACAAAACCCGGCCGCCTTCATTCGATTGTTTTTGCCAATCGATACAGCCTATATTTTGCTTCTAGAGGAGACAACGATCATTTCGCGCTCGATGACTCAATGGGTTTCGACATTCCCTGACGTCCTCGCCTTGTCTTCACCATCACACCTTGCTCGCCAATCCTTGACCCCTTCGTCAACCCTGACGCTCACGACATTTCTGCCACCCTGGACGACCTTATCGTTCTCGTCGCACATTAGCTCAATCATCCAAGAACGTCATGACACGTCCACATCTCTGTTGTAATCGACATCAGTAAGAAACTGCTGCCCGCATCAACGTTCTTGTCATTATAATTAATGCCGCTCGTATTTTCTCTATCGCTTTCGACACGTCGCCAACAACCTTGTCGCCACCAACAACACTGTCGCCAACAGCAACCCTGCCGCCAACAACAACGTTGTCACCAGCTGCCCCGTCGCTCTTCCAGTTGCGAATTGCCTGCAGGCAATTCAGGCGTACCGCAAGGTCCCCGCCATAGCCGCCTCCGCCACTTCCTCCCCACAACTCCCGTCTTTCATTTAAGCTCAATCTGCTTCTCCCCGGCCGCCTGGCACGGTCCCCGATCGATTCTCCCCGGGGGCAGCCCGACGCACCCTTCTTCTCCCCCCCCCCCCCGCCGGTTTGAGAGGTCTCCGGCGACGGACGCCGCGCGCAGCTCCGTCCAGAGCGACCGCTTTGACGTTCGCCACAAAATGGATATCACCAGCCACGGAAAGGAATACACACGACATCTATCAACTGCCTGGCGATCTCAGATTCCTTCTATTGCGAAGGACCTTTATTGGAGATATCTTTCAACGAAAAATCGGTACGCTGTTTTGAGATATTGTAAAGTAAAGTTTTCAATGATACTCGAAGATACAAAATATTTATATACACTTGTTTAATTCTTACAATAAAGAATTTCTTTTGCTTGATTACTATAGTGGTATTTTAAAAATATGGAAATGTTTCCATAGTATTCGTAGTATGAGAACGCAAAAGATAATATTCTTGTGATATTAAATGTTTTTACAAAAATTTCACGTAGTAAGTCACTCATAATTATGCAATTTCGACTGAAAACAAAATGAAAATGAATGGTTCAACTACACCTACTACAATTATCAAAACACTTGACTTAAGTATATTATTAAGAACGTGACAACATTAAGAAATTATGAATCAAAAAATGCGAGTGAAGCTGGTACATATCAAGGACAACAAAATCGAATACGTCTTTCAGCTTCAATGCAATAAATAATAGAGCAGCTAGTCGCGGGCTCGGTTGATCAAGAACGTTCTAAGAGAGGATTTCTAGTGACTGTTATTGCTCCTCTTCCCGTGAACGTGTAATCTCTTCTGCTTCTTGCCTCGTTCTCCATACCAGTACCATCTCGGCCTCCACAGTTTCTCCATTTAATTACATCCCTTTTACCGTTGCGCAGTTGCGAGTGGGGTCATAAACTGCAGGCAGATAAAATTCATCAGGAGTGATGAAACAAGCGGCTCGGCGGTACGACCTCGAAATATGGTGGAATGCGTCGTGCGTCGGCGCAGGCACCCACGCGCCAGGGCCCCCGCCCGCCCGCTCGCCGCTCGCCCAGCGCCCTCACGCTCACCAACACTCCCACCACATTCGCTCGAAGAAACTCCCTGTTCTCTCGGGAGCTACTTGGCCACCACGCAGACGTCGTGTTTTACGCTCGGGTGACGTGGTTTCGGCCGCAATTCTGAGACCTTCCTCAAGGCAAACAGTGTTACATCACTAGCATTTTTAGCCTCGAGGAAGGTCGCAGAATGGCGGTCAAAACGTTGGCACCTGTGCCGACGACGCGGCGTCTCCCGGACAGCCAAATAGCTGTATCCGGCCCACGCTCCCATTCTGCCTTGTAGCATGACACCCATCTTGTTTCTCTATTCTCTTTGGCCGCTGTCCTATCCAACTGTCCGTTCACCCAACCTTTCTTTCAACCACCTTTCACTCTCTCGTCACTTTTTCATCTCCGGACACATGTATGAGTCATTTACCCTGCCGTCCTTCTCTCCCTCTTCCTACACACAAGCACATTCATCCCGAATCTCTTCCCGCGTGGTAATTTTTCGCCCTCTCCACTCCCATTGCTGTCTCGCTCACCCTTATATACACTATTTCATCTACTCCCCACGCGCTGCGGTGAGTGGAGCGGGTTGGCACAAGGCCGGGCGTAGCGCTGTGGAAATGAATGGCGCGAGAAGACGGGTGAAAGACGAGGTTGGTAGCGAAGTGGGTAGCGATATGGGTAGCGAATTTTGTAACTAAGTGGGTAACTAAGTGGCTAACTAAGTGAGTAACTAAGTGAGTAACTACGTGGGTAACTACGTGGGCAACTACGTGGGCAACTATGTGGGTAACTACGTGGGCAACTACGTGGGCAACTACGTGGGTAACTAAGTGGGTAACTAAGTGGGTAACTAAGTGGGTAACTAAGTGGGTAACTAAGTGGTAAACTAAGTGGTTAACTAAGGGCGGATAACTAAGTGGGTAACTAAGTGGCGGTAACTAAGTGGGTAAAGTCTAAGTGTGGTAACTAAGTGGGTAAACTAAGTGGGTAACTAAGTGGGTAGCTAAGTGGGTAACTAAGTGGGTAGCCAAGTGGGTAGCAAGTGGGTAGCCAAGTGCGGTAGCCAAGCTGGGTAGCCAAAGTGGGTAGCCAAGTGGGTAGCCAAGTGGGTAGCCAAGTGGGTAGCCAAGTGGGTAGCCAAGTGGGTACCCAAGTGGGGTAGCGAAGTAGGTAGCCAAGGGGTAGCGAAGTGGGTAGCCAAGTGGGGTAGACAAATGGGTAGCCAACCGTGTAACCACGCGAGCAGCAACGCGGGTACCCAAGGGGGTACCCAAACGCATAGCCAAGCGGGTGGTCAAGGGAGTGGCCAAGCGGGTACCCAAGCGGATAGCGGGGTGAGTAGCACGGAGGACTGCGGAGTGGGTGTGGATAGTTGGTGGGGTAGGCAGCAAGTTGTGCAGCGGGGTGGGTATAGGGTTATGTAGCGTAGTGCGGATCGAAGTGGTCATGTGTAGTGGGGACGGGGTAGGTGGCGAAACGGGCAAGGGGGTGGTCCGAGGAGGAAGGGCGGGCGCCCTTCGCCTCAGACTCAATTTACTGTGGGGCATTCCAGGCGCGTCGCATATCCTTGCAGCGCCCAACAGCGCCGCAACATATCTTTCTTTGCCTGACGTTTTTATAGGCCGCTGATATAATAAAACACGCGGTTCTCGGCGCCACGGTGGCAGCGGAGGGGAGCGTGCGGGCGCGGAGGCTGTGGGTGGAGTGGCGGGGAGGGGGCGTGGGGATTGTGTACCTTGAGGAGGTTGTAGAAAACAGGTCGGGGATGTGTGGTTTTGAGTGGCAGACTCAAATTATCTCGAGAAAAAATTTGTTTCACGAGGTGGTGATGCTATTGTTCGAAGATGCAAAATGAACACGTATGCGCGTGAAGGAAAAGATAAGAAATGTGCGTGGAGTATGTTCGCTTTGAGGTGGGGAAAGGGGGGAAAAGCTCGGTGATTGCAAGTGTGATTGATTAGCGAAGATTTGGTTCCGATGTAAGGCAAGAGTTTATTCGTAATCAATGTAACACAGTCAAGGTTATGCAACGGAGAGAGAAAATGCCAAAGGAATATGGATAAGGTGGGTGCAAAATGATCTGATTACCTGCTTACGGCGGTGCAGCGTTGGCCCGGCTGCCAAGTCCGTAGACTCTTTAAAGGGAGACATGCATGATAGGGCTTATTCTCGTTCTAATACTGCATTGAAACACACGGCATTTTAAATGTAGATTTACCCATTGCATGAGGTGAAGCCTTCCGTTATACTTATTCTTTAACACTATCTTATAACTAACTTATCTTAAATTCGACCGTACAGGCCAGAGTTCATTGTTGGAGGCAATGCAACATCCTTCCCGACAGTCACGACCCCGGTTTCGACCCCTTCGCTCTGGTGCTTGGTTCTGGTGCAGCGCGGTCAGGCGGCGGCTGTGGCGGCAAGTGGCGTGGTGGCGTCCACGGGCACCAGCAACTCTGTTCCGGGCATCGGCGGCGCGGTTCGCGGCAGCGGCGGTGCTCCTCGGCTCGTCGTCAATCCTGGGTTGGCGGTCGGGCACTTACGGTCATTGTCCGTTGCGTTTGTCTTTGAGTTAGCGACCCTAGTTTAGAATTAGTTTCCAGAGGATCTCTTTAGGAGATGAGTGTTGAGAAGGGATTCGAGAGCGAGATTGAGAAGGTCGTGGAGAACTGTGTCGAGAAGAGAGTCGAGAACGATTTTGAAAAGGGACCCAAGAAATGAGTTGAAAAGGGAGTCGAGACAGGAGTTGAGATAGGAGTGGAGAAAGGGGTAAAGAAGGGAGTTGCCAGCGGGGAAGAGGAGGGAGTCGAGAGCGGTGTCGAGAAGGGTGTAGAGGGCGGTATCAAGAAGAGAGTCAAGAGCGTTGTCGAGAAGTCGATAGTGGTGTTGAGAAGTCGCGGCGCCGAGGAAGGGCTGCGATCAAAGTGAGAGAGCCGGTGGGGTGAAACGGGCGTGAACTGAAGTGAATCTGAGCACAAAGAGGGAACGGAAGAAATCTAGGAAATACCACCAAGCAGGGTCGAACGATCGGGGCAGAAACGAACACTAGTCGAAGACGGAGGTCTAGAAGGACAGTTCGGGAACGGGGTCTGCAACTGAAGGGGGTACACAAAAATCAGGGAGCTGGATGCAAGGCAAAGAGAAAGAGGTGCCGGGAGGGAGTGCAGGGAACTGGGAGAGCGGGAGGTGCTGGGGACGTCCGTGCGTGCCTTCCGATAACGTCCCGTCCCTTCTCCGAGAGAGAGAGAGAGAGAGAGATGCTATCGATTTATGCCTCCGATACAAGACGGACTCGACGTCAGCGGAAAAAAAGTTAACGCACCCCCTGCGACTCCATCGACAGGCCCATCCATCCCTCCGGCTTTATGTATGAATGCGTTTATTTCGCTTCTATCGGACCGGCGCGCGGTGGAGTTTCTATACTTGTCAACAATATTGCCAACTTCTGGAATCGGATGCCTGCGGGTGGGCCCATTGTTATTTGTCTTGCGAGGGAATTCGTTCTACGTTTTCTATTATTTCTTTCCCTCCGGGAAATTTTCAAGTAAGAGGGAGAAGCAAATTTACTACTTCATGTTCCTGTATTGAAGAGCGTTATATAATATTCTGCAATGTAAAGTCGTTAACTTCTGGTATTTTATTGAATAAATTAATACAATAAAATAGGAATGATTATTAAAATAAAGTTCCTTGCACAGAAAAAACAAATATTATACGTCGAGATTTCCCCAAAAAAGTTCCGTAAATTGTGTACTTATCGATAAATGTTTAAATGCGAGTAAGGAAAAATCGTCCACAACACTCACAGTTATATTAATTGCAGCATACGCAAAGTTAACTTTCCGAAAACACCTTTCCCATCTTCAGTGGATCTATAACAGCGAGTAGGAAAATATGAGAAAATTACTATGTATGAGAGTAATTAGAAAAAGGGTTAAATTACGATATAAAAATGACAAATAAAATTAAATTAATCAATAAATAAAATTAACAAATATGTATTCTTAATTTAAATTAGTCATTTTTATATCGTAAGTTGTTATATTTTTATTTGCTTCCATACTTATTACTTATACTTATTATTCCATACTTATTATTATTAGTAAAGTATTTACTCTTTTTTCCTTCTCCATGTTAGAGACCCACTGAATATGTAAAAGTGTTTCCGAAAGTTAACTTTGGGTATGATTGCTGAGGTTGGTTATTTCCTAACAAACATTAAGGATTCCCACAAGATTTCTGCTACACCACGGAATTTGATAAACGTTTTGTGATGACGATGAGAATGATTTATGCTCATTGAATCCCTAAAATGACGGGCCCTCCTGTCAGAACACAGGGGAGTGGTTGTGCTTATGTATTTAGGTGAATCAGTCCTTAAGAGAGATTTATTTTGATCACTAAAATGTTTTGGTACCAGCAACAATGTTCACCGTCAATAATTGTACATCTACCAATTCAATTTCCTCCCTTATTCGACAACGTTACTAGACTAAGAGTTGCTCCATAACGCTCAGTATATCCGCAATATTTAAATATTAAATTACAATAATCAGACCTACTTCCTTCAGTACTTCATGAGTACTTTGTGCGCAGTTTACGGGGCACTCAATTTTATCGTGCTCGAGATGAATCTGCCCCCCCCCCACGAAAAAAAATATTACAACAAAAAAGCGCATCGGAGAAGCCCTTGAGCATAAAGGCTACGGCTTACACATGATTCGTCAAACTCATCTGCACTTTCTTCCGCGTCACTTGGCTCGGGAGCCGGCGCGCGGCGGCCTGCCTTATTTACGCCCCTATCTCCATTCTTCTCGCGCCCTTCACCCCTCGTTTGTTTTCATTACTTCCGTCAACTCCGCTCGTTTCCTCGCGAAGAGAGGCCTGCTCTCGCTCGCAGGCGCCGCGGCGGGCGGGCGGCGCCGTCCTGCGCCGGGCGGCGTCGACGCGCGCCTCTAGATTGGCCCGGCTGCCGCCAGGAGCGCCCCGGCCTGCGCTCACGCGGCACCTGATGAAATTTCTCGGGGAGCGAGGAGCGGCTCACGGGGCTGGATCTAAGGGGAACTATCTAAAGAGAACTTTCTCACTGTTGCTCTTAGAACGCTAAAACAAAACTATCTCGATACGCTAAGACGAAATGGAAACGATCTGAGAGAAACGATGCAATTGAAATTGCCTTTGGAGAACGAGCTAAAGGAAACGATATAAGAGAAACAATGCAATGAGAATCATCTAAGGACAAGAGATCTATCTAAAGAGAACTTTCACAATGTTGAACTAAGACAAAACTATCTACCTTGCTATCTGTATACACATACACACACACACACACACACACACACACACACACACACACATATATATATATATATATATATATATATTTATATTATCTATCGCAAAATTATCTAAAGGTGAGCGATCGGAAAGGGGAATGATCTAAAGGAGTATTATCAAAAGGAAACAATCTACTTGCGCGCGATGAAGGCCGCGACTTCCGCTGACGCGAAAGTTGATGGAATTTCTCGCGGAGCGAGGAGCGGTTCACGAGACGACGAGACGGTGGATCTAAGGGGAATAATCTAAAGAGAACTTTCAAACTATCATACTGTTGCTCTGAGAACGTTAAGACAAAACTATCTCAAAACGCTAAGATAAAATGCATACAATATAAGAGAAACAATAAAATTTGATTTATCCCTGCAGAAAGAACTAAAGGAAAAATTATAAGATGTTGACTGATCGATAGTGATTTCAAGTCCATCAACTACTACGGTTAGTTCCGTAAGTGTAGTGCATGTTCTTCCTCGAGAAGTGGCGGTGGTCTTCTACCACTATAGTGCGAGATTCAGCGCTAACCTACCATTGGCTAAAAAGTTTTCCCTAACCAGGAATCTCCCACCAGCCCCCACCCCAGCTGGGGCAAGCTCTAGGCTCCCGACCGGTGCCCCAGAAAGTGTAGTAGTTTAGTGAATGTAAATGTAAGTGTGTTTGCGGGATGAGGACAGGATAAGGAAGATGTAGGAAAGATGGCTCGCGGACCGTGGCCCGTTTGTTTGGGCACTGCTCCAGCATTTGCTTAGTGCTGATCGGAGAAACCATGGAAAACTATCAGAGCAGCCGGCCGCTAGTATTCTCCTCCAGACAGCGTCGGAATTCAACCTAGCTAACAATCTAGTTTTGAAAATCCTACCACCGTCAGGACTCGAACCTCAGACTTCCCAGTCAGAGGGACTGCAGTGACATCACTTAATACCCTGAGACATCTCTCCCGGTGGAGGTGTATTCGTTCTACCTGACAAACTAGCGGTATAAGAAAAATAATGGACTGAAAATACTCTAAGAACAACCCTCAAAGATTAATGATCTGAAGGAAAATTATTAAAGAGAAATTATCAAACGGAAGAAATCTGAGAGAAAAGGATCTAAAGAGAAACCACATGAAGGAAACAATCTCGATGAAACGATATAAGAGTACCGATGTAATATAAATAATTAATTAACGATTAATAAAAGTTAACCATGTAATATAAATTACTTAAAAGAATGACGTAAAGTCAGCTTAACATTCCCATAGATTTAACCAGAGGATAGTAAACTTGTGAACAATTCCTACCAAACTGCAATGCGGATACAATTAATTTCTGCGAATTAAACCGCAACGTTCAAACGGACATAGCAGACAAACCCGAGAGCATTCCAAGCCGTCTCGGACAAATGCTAACGCTGCGTGGCCCCGGCCGAGGGCGAGGGCGAGGGCGAGGGCGAGGGGAAGCCCGGCGTCGCGCCAGTGACAACCGCAGGTGTCGCCAGGAGGGTCAGGCGCTCCGTTTCCGCGCCACAGCGCACCGCCCGCGACGCCGCGTGGATGCGAATTTGCGCGTCCGGCCGAGCGATCTCCACTCCAGGAATGAGCTGTTTGGGAGAGACCGTCTGGCCGTGGTTCTGCTTCAATGTGGGCGAGCGGATTGCAAGGCAGAACCGACGAAAGGTAAAGGCCAGGGAAGATGGACAGATGCCAACTAAGGATAGTAACGATTGTGGTACTGGTTACCTAGAGATAATTTTGGTGATATAAAATTTGCTAAGTGCTTAAAGATCAGTGATGCAGAGACATCTCAATGTTGCAGAATAGTACACTGAGATAAGGAGATTTTGAAGCCGTAACAATCCTATATGTATGAAGTCAGTTTAGATGCAGCATTCAAGATATTTGTGACAAAACGAAATAGTGCCACATTCAATATATGCTTTGCCACATATTATATTGATAATGTACTTTATCGTTAATGTACCTTTATATGACTTCCTACTCAAAATTTATATTCTTATATAGTTTTAATATTTTATTGTTATGATTATATTATACAGTATCGAAAAAATATCAGAACAATTGCAATGGCATGGGCCCAAGTTCACACGCCCATCTTTTTGTGACACCTGCTTAAAATGTGTAGATTTTCATGTTTTTCGCATTATTTATTACGCTCTAAGAGAGCAACAGGGGTGTATTATCGAAAGGTTTGGAATAATAATTCGAAATCTGTGAATTAAAACTGCCCGTCGAAACGCCGACTATTTCTCACGGGAAACAGTGCATTCTCTCACTAGAATTGCGAGGGTGTCATATTATTTCGCACGAAAGAATGTCACCAGCTAGCTCAAGCTTCAGAAGAACCCATTTTTAGGTGTAATGAACCGTGACGAGATGCTGAGTCGTTGCAACTACGAATTCACAATGCACTCGAGACGAATTGTTTACGTAATTTAGAGAAGTATAATAGAATCGGATCTCTTCTGACGTTCGTTTTCGATGGCTTTCATTACTGCTTGGTCGGCTGGTCGTGGAAATCCAAACACTGATTAGAAAATGAAAACAGAAGTGCAGCTACTGTTTGGCGGTCACAAACACCAAATGTTATCATGACGGCAAACCTATTGAATGCCGCATTCTGAAATATAGTTTGGATATTAGAACAGTTTTCTTTCCCTTGCAAGAAACCAAGGAAGTGTTCAGTGGTAGATGAAATAGAAATTAAATAATTTTGTTTTAAAGTTTTTTTTAGTTTCTCAAGTTTTCGTCTAATATTAAGAATATTTTGATGAAAATAACATTCACGAATATGTGAATATTTCATTCTATGAAGTGCTATACAATGTTTATTTTTATGAAATGATATTACTGCAAAAAAATAATCAACAAAAATAAAACAATGACTTTTCGTTTCTGAGTTATAGAAAATGTATTTGCATCGGTACACGAATTGTAAGTATAATTTTTTAGCATTACTAACAAAATAGCAACTCGCCCTTGCCTCTCTTACCGTTACAAGCAAAAGGAGAGTTCAACAAAACGTGCGCATAGTGAAGCTACATTTACTTCCAGAAGCAAAAAAAGGGGGGCAACTCAGAATTTGCTCAATGTATCACGGATACTGGAAAAAAACCTTATCGAAATGGGGGTCATTGACCCGGAAGCTGAAATACATTATTTGTTACAAACATTTTAAGTATTTTAAAAAACAATTATATAGTACAAATGTAAGCTAATTTATTATATATCACTGTTTTGTTAAAATAAACATTATTTTTGTTTTTGATAATCAATATAGTCTCTAATTGTATACAAACAGTTATGCAGCAGATAAGATTTTACTTTTAACTTAAATTTGTGAACCGACTTTAAATGTTTAATGTCATCTGGCAGTGCGTTTCAATATCAAACTCAGTAAACAACACAAAAACAATGAAGCAAAAGGCAGGGATCTGATAGCTCAGAGCTAACCAGGCTTCTTCAGGGCCGGGGAGAGTGCCCCCCTCGCCGCTTATCGATTATTCGCAGGTCCCGTGGCGAGCCCCTTCCGGAAGGCCGGTGGTTCTTCCCGGGCGCGGAAGATCGCGGTGCGGCGCCATGAATAAGCCAGGGCCTCCGCGAGGCTGCGGCGCCCGCTTCACCTCACGCTTTCGCTTCATGCTCGCCCCTTAACGACCCACTCACGGCGACGCCCCTCCCCACACACAACACGTTTCCTTCCCTTTCACAACACGGACAGAATTTTGTAGGTAGAGTAACCATTGAAAAAGTGAAGATGCATGGACTGTTGAGATGATTGTCATTAAATGGAAGATGGAGGCCTTCACCAGACCAGGCCGCGAGGCGCGCTGCCGCTTCACCTCACGCTTCCGCTTCATGCTCACTCCGCGGCCCGTCCACGACTCACGTCAACGCCCCTCCCCATCCACAACACGTTTCCTTCCCTTTCACAACACGGACAGAATTTTGTAGGTAGAGTAACCATTGAAAAGGTAAAGATGAAATGTTGAGATGATTGTCATTAATGGAGATGGAAGCCCCCCCCCCCACTGACCAGGCCGCGACTCGCGTTGCCCGCTTCACCTCACGCTTATTTATTTAAAAAAACATGAAATCCAAGGTTTTTTTCAAAAAAGAAAAAGAAGTTCTGCAGTCTCACGGACTCAGTGGGAGAATCTGCGGTAGGGAAATCAGGTCTGAAGCTTAGCTGGCGTTAAGTTATAAAATATTGGTTACAGAGATAAACGAAGTAAAAGAACAAATTGAAGTAATTAACAAACCAGGGATGAAATATTGTGTTCATTTTAAATGTTCTCAACTTCTGTATTAACTGCACAATATTCCTCTTCATAACGTGAAATGCTAATTTAATATTCTTAGGAAATAATGTAAAAAAAGTATCTTGTTGTACACGTTCACAAGCTGCGAAAATACGTCAGACACGAAAACAAAGACTCTCCGAACGACCGAAGCGCGGTTTCGCGTACAAATTTATTTATGCGATACAAAGGGAGTATAGCGAAAATCCTCGGTTTTGATACAAATACCAAAACTGGTCCATACAAGCATGTAGAGGCTGCGGACCAGAAGCTGGTCTGTTGAGTCACATTTGTCCAGAAAACGCGAAATGGGAAAATTATTTATTTATCGTTTGGCTCGCACTGCCAGGAGAGGATAAAATGGTCACTGAGTCGCAGCCAAAACCTCAAAATAATCATGATTTGAAAGTTTGTAACGTGAAGTAAAATTGTAACGACGAAAAGGTGGTTAAAGGTAACGTTAAATGATGTGGTGAGTACTGATAAAGGGGACAGAAAGACAAAAGAGGTGATAGCGAAAGTGAGAAAGCCTAATAAAAATGTTTCATTCTATTTATTATACAGAGTGTCTGGGAATCAATGTTACTAACTTTATGGAGATGTAGAACAGTCACTTACTAACAATGAAGTTAACGTAAAGGTTCTGGACGGATGTTAAAGATTTGCTCTTCACAGCAGAAACAAAATCTCTGATTTTATAACTACCTGATCTGCAGAACACTCGCAGTTTCAGCATAATCCGTTTTGTATCAATGTGGGACAAATGGTAAATTTGTAATTACGTCTCATGAACTTTGATTAAATGGTGACAGAACAAACGACATTTTTGACATCTCTACATCTTCAAAAATGTAATTTTTGAGACTTTTTGTACAATACAAAAACTGCAAATATATATAATGACATCATACAAATCAAAAGATATTTGAAAAAAGTGTGAAAAAAGTGTTCTCTCCCTAGTCAGCGTTCTTGTGACAAAGTACACAAAAATTACATTTCTATTAACAATTGTTCATGAAATTATTCCGAAGTCTAGTTATATGTCCGATTTAAAAGTGATGGCATTCATTCGTTATTTGGTTCACATTATTTTTTTAAATGTTTGTATCATTTATCCTTCAAACGTTTGGCTACGTATCGTTGCATATGATGCAAGGAATCCTGAAAAACCTAGCAGTGAATCGACAATCACTGACCTGAATTGTTGATTCATTGCCCTGATCATTGTACTGAATCCTATCCTTAAACCCCTTGTTTTCTATTCTTATAGAATCTACTACGTAGCTCATGACTGCACAGATTTAGCTAGTCTTCTTGACTTGAATAACAGACATGTTTTTGCTGGGTGAAATCCTGGTGCACCTACTATGTTACATTTATGTGGAAGCTCTACCAGTATCACACCTCCATCATCTCCCCTCTGAATTCGCCGTAGCTTCCGCCACCCACGCCCTCGCTACCTCCGCCGCACCAGCCGCGGGCGATGTCAGTGGTGGTCGGCAAAAACTGGCCCGCCTGACGTGCAGCTCGCGACAGGCATCAGCGCCTGCCGCCGCCGGGTACGCAAGCCCGCCGAACACACAAGTACAACGGAATGCCTCTGCAGGGGAGTATTGATTTTCCAAAGGAAGCCTATTGGCATAAGTTCGATAAGCAGATATTTTACGTATATGCAAGGAAATTCCATTGATGCGTTAGTCATAATTTGTCCAGACGTCCCAGATGATAATTTGTCCAGGTTTGGCTGCCCGTAACAGTCATGAAATATTATGTTAATGGTTTAAAACATAATGACATACTAATACGCGAGCAGTTTTGTACTAAATTGTTTATTTCAGAGGGGTTTATTCAAATTTAATAACATTTCACAAACAAACTTATTATATGCCACTATTAGTGCTTGTGATCATTGCATTAAACGGTGTTTTCTAGAAATTGTAATATCTTGTTCTGAATTCCATTGCATTTTTTATCGTAAAATACATATTTAATTCTAAATTATACAGTGACTGGAACTTTACTTGTTTATTATATTTCTTTCGTACCCAACAATTGTATGAAATGTATTTTCGAAATGTATGTACGAAAATCTATGACAAAACAGTGAAACATTTTCGTAGTTAGATTAAATCAAGTATTCCATCCTTAGCGCGATTTGAAGTATTGAGGAGAAATAAATTTAAATATTATAGTTTAGCGGCAAATGTGTTTAAATACTCAGAGTTAATAAATATTCAAAACAACAAGGTACGAGTACGTCATAATCAAAACTCCAATATGACTCTTAAATGTGCTAATAATCGGATGCTGTGGCATTCTGTGGCTGCGCACTATCAATTGCGGCGATCCCCGCATAACAGGAATGCCAGTCATATTTCATTCGAATTTGATGCAAACTAGATAAATGCTGGCGTTGATATTACGAAATACAATATCGGAAAACGCACAAATCTCCAAACACCTCACTTTGACTGAATCATCCGAAAGCAAATACACACAAATTATATACTGTTCAATCATGTGATAAAAAACGAATTAAAATAGTAGCGAACTCTTCTAGAAAAGGGCTGCATTATAAATAATTTAACATAAAATGTGGTAAAAACTCCTTGTGTGCTGATAAAAGGAAATACAATAACTGAGATAATGGACTTAAAGTAAACGAGACAACATAAAGGAAAAATAAAACATCATAAAAACCTTTTTGTTATTGTGTCTAGATAATGCAACTAAGCAGAAAACGAAAAAAAAATACTTTTAATATGGAATTCAGAAATCAATAAAGATATGAGCGTAGTAACCCGGCTAATACAAGTCAATCACGCAGTCGGATACAAAGTACCCATAGCGAAAACAAGATCGCAAACCATGTTCACAGAAAGAAACTGGACTCGGAGGCAGAAGTGCGGCATGCACACAGAAGTCAATCATAGATGTAAATGTAGGTGGGGGAGTAAGTGTGGATGGGGATGTAAGTGTAGATATTGGTGTAAGAGAAGATGTGAGGTAAGTGTGGATGAGAGTTTAAATTTGGGTGTGGCTGTAAGTTTGGATGTAGGTGTAAGTAAGGATGTGGGTGTCTGTGTGAATGTATGTATAAATATGAATCTGGGTGAATGTATGGATGTAAATGTAAGTGTGGATGTAGTTTAGTGTAAGTGGATGTGAGTGTAAGTATAGATGAGGGAGTGAGTGTGAGTCGGGTATAAATGGGTGTGGGCGTGTAAGTTTGAGTGATTGTATAAGTGGGTACAATTGCGGGTGTTGGTACCAGTCAGTGTATTGAGGAATGTTTAAATGTTGGTGAAAGCCGGAGATTTAGAGATACGTAAACTATTGTTTATTCATATGATGAAATAATGGAATATAAAAAGACACGTGTTAAAAAAATTACCTCGTTGAAATAGTTTAAATATGAATTATACGACGGAAATATTTGAACGAAAAGAATAAGTAACAAATACACAAAAACCGTCACAAAAACAAGTACACAATTAGCAATATAGTGCGTAGCTTATAGAAAATTATTATTGAATGCTAAATCAGATGCTGCAGACAATCAGAGCCAGCCAGAGAGAGTGTTATGAAATAGTGAAGTACGAGTGTAGGTGTATTAAGTAGTGGGTATGTAATATGAGAGCGACTGTGCGTGTAAATATGAGAGTAAATGCTGGTGTAAATAGACGTGTTGTTGTGAAAGTAGGGGTATAAATGGAAAAGTATTGTATTAATGCTGAAAAACCGTTGTAAATAAAGAATCACGAAGGAGTTTGAAAATAAATTAGACGGACATCGGTGTACAAAATAACCAGTAACGAGCTAACTAGTAAATAAAACAGAAACAAGCACGCAATTAGCTACCAAGACGTGCGTAGCACAGAGACCACGAGTAAAGATAGGGGACTGTGATGCCGAGT
>BOPP01000199.1:699854-716049 GCA_017312745.1 Gryllus bimaculatus
GCCCAGCGCCCTCGACGCTCCACCAACACTCCCACCACATTCGCCTCGCAGAAACTCCCTGCTCTGCTCGGGCTACTTGGCCAAACCACGCCACGACGTCGTGCTTTACCGCTCGGGTACGTGGTTTCGGCCGCCATTCGTGGACCATCCTTCACAGGCAAACAGTGTTACATCACTAGCATTTTTTAGCCTCGAGGGAAGGTCGCAGGGAAGGCGGTCAAAAACGTTGCACCTGTGCCGACGACGCGGCGTCTCCCGGACAGCCAAAGAGCTGTATCCGGCCCACGCTTCCCATTCTGCTTGTAGCATGACACCCATTTCTTGTTTCTCTATTCTCTTTGGCCGCTGTCCTATGCCAAACTGTCCGTTCACCCAAACCTTTTCTTTCAACCACCTTTCACTCTCTCCGTCACTTTTTCATCTCCGCGAACACAATGTATGAGTCATTACCCTGCCGTCCTTCTCTCCTCTTCCTACACCAAGTCACATCTTCATCCCGAATCTCTCCCGCGGGTAATTCTTTCGCCCTCTCCACTCCATTGCTGTCTCGCTTCACCCTCTATATACCACTATTTCATCTAACTTCCCACGCGCTGCGTGAGTGGAGCGGGTTGGCAACAAGGCCGCGTAGCCTGTGGAAATGAAATTGGCGCGAGAAGACGGAGTTGAAAAGACGCAGGTTGGTAGCGAGTGGGTCTAGCGAGTATGGGTAGCGAATTTCTGTAACTAAGATAGGTAACTAAGTGCGCTAACTAAGTGAGTAACTAAGTGAGTAACTACGTGGTACACTACGTGGCTAGACTTTACGTGGGCTAACTTACGTGTGGTAACTACGTGGGCAACTCGTGGCAACTACGTGGGCAAATACGTGGGTAATACGTGGGTAACTACGTGCGGGCAAACTACGTGGGGCAACTAAGGGGGTAACTAAGGTGGTAAACTAGAGTGGTAAACTAGATGGGTACTAAAGTGGTACACGAAGTGGTAACTAAGTGGGTAACTAACGTGCGTAACTAACGTGGTAACCTAAGTGGGTAACTAAGTGGGTAACTAAGTGGTAACTAAGTGGTAAACTAAGTGGTTTAACTTAAGGGCGGATAACTAAGTGGGTAACTAGTGGCGGTAACGTAGTGGGTAAATCTAAGTGTGGTAACTAAGTGGGTAAACTAAGTGGGTAACTAAGTGGTAGCCAAGTGGGTAAGCCAAGTGGGTAGCCAAGTGGGTAGCAAGTGGGTAGCCAAGTGCGGTAGCCAAGCTGGGTAGCCAATATGTGGGTAGCCAAGTGGTAGCCAAGTGGGTAGCCAAGGTGGGGCTAGCCATCTAGTGGCGTAGCCAAGTGGGGTACCCAAGTGGGGAGCGAAGTAGGTAGCCAATGGGGTAGCGAAGTGGGTAGCCAAGTGGGGTAGACAAAGATGGGTAGCCAACCGTGTAACACCGAGCAGCAACGGCGGTACCCCAAGGGGTACCCAACGCGTAGCCCAAGCGGTGTGGTCAAGGACGTGGCAAGACGGGTAACCCAAGCGGATAGCGCGAGTTGAGTCAGCACGGGAGGAGCTGCCGGAGTGGGTGTGAGATAGTTGGTGGGTTAAGGCCCAGCAAGTTGTTGCAAGCGGGTGGGTATAGGCTGATGTTAGCGTAGTGCGGAACCCCGAAGTGGTCATGTTGTAGTGGGGACGCGGGTAGTGCGGCGAAACGGGCAAGGCGGGTGTCCGAGGGGAGGAAGGGCGGCGCCCTTCGCCTCAGACTCAATTTACGTGTGGGCATTCCACAGCGGTGCGTCGCATACCTTGCCAGCGCCGCAACCAGCGCCGCAAACATATTCTTCTTTGCCTGTCGTTTTTATAAGGCCGCTGAGTATAATAAAAACACGCGGGTCTCGCGCCACGGGGTGGCAGCGGCATGGCGAGCGTTTTGCGGAGGCGCGCGGAGGCTGTGGGTGGAGTGGCGAGGGAGGGGGCGTGGGGATTGTGTACCTGCAGGAGTTGTAGAAAAACAGTCGGGGATTTGTGGTTTTGCAGTGGCAGACTCAAATGTATCTCGAGAAAAATTTGTTTCACGAGGTGGTGATGCTATTGTTCGAAGATGCAAAATGAACACGTCTATGCGCAGTGAAGGGAAAAGATAAGAAAGTGTGCTGAGTAATGTTCGCCTTTGAGGTGGGGAAAGGCGGAAAAATGCCGTGGTGATTGCAAGTGTTGATTGATTAGCGAAGAGTTTGGTTCCCGATGTAAGCAAGAGATTTATTCGTGAATCAATGTAACACAGTCCAAGGTATGCAACGAGAGAGAAAATGCCAAAGGAATATGGATAAGGTGGCTGCAAAATCATCTGATTACTGCGTTACGGCGTTCAGCGTTGGGCGCGGCTGCCCGAAGTCCCTAGACTCTATTAAAGGCGAGACATGCATGAGTAGGCTTAATTCTCGTTCTTAATACCTGCATTGAAAAACACACGGGCACTTTTAAATGTAGATTTACCCATTTGCATGAGGGTGAAGCCTTCCGTTCATATACTTATTCTTTTAACACGTATCTTAAATAAACTAACTTCATCTTAAATTTCGACGCGTACAGGCCAGAGTTCATTGTTGGAGGCAATGCAACATCCTTTTCCGACAGGTCCACGACCCCGGTTTCGCACGCCGCTTACGCTCTGCTGTTGATTGGTTCTGGCTTTTTTTGCAGCGCGTCAGGCGGCGGCTTGTGGCGGCAAGTGGCCGTGGTGGCGTACCACGGGCCACCAGCAAACTCTGTCCGGGCATCGCGGCGCGCGTATCGCGGCAGCGGGCCGGTGCTCCTCGGCTCGTCGTTCAATCCTGGGTTTCGCGGGTCGGGCACTTTACGGTCATTTGTCCGTTGCGTTTGTCTTTGAGTATAGCGACCCTAGTTTCAGAATTAGTTTCCACAGGATCTCTTTAGGAGGGAGTGTTGAGAAAGGGATTCGAGAGCGAGATGAGAAGGTCGTGGAGAAACTGTGTCGAGAAGAGAGTCGGGAACGATTTCTGAAAAGCGGACAAAGAAATGAGTTGAAAAGGAGTCGAGCACAGGAGTTGAGATAGGAGTGGAGAAGGGGTAAAAGAAGGGAGTGCCAGCGGAAGCAGGAGGGGAGTTCGAGAGCGGTTGTCGAGAAGGGTGTAGAGGGCGGTATCAAGAAGAGAGTTCAGAGCGTTGTCGAGAAGTCCATAGTGTGTGAGAAGCGCGGCGCCGAGGAAGGGCGCGATGCAAAGTTGAGAGAAGCCGGTGCGGGCTTGAACGGGCGTGAACTGAAGTGGAATCTGAGCACCCAAAAGGAGGGACGGAGAAATCTAGGAGGAATACCACCAAGCAGGTCGAACGATCGGGCAAAACGGAACACTAGTCAAGACGGAGGTGCTAGCAGTAAGGACAGTTCCGGGAACGGGTCTGCAACTGAGGCGGGTAACACAAAAAATCAGGGAGCTGGATGCCAAGCAAAGAGAAAGAGGTGCCGGGGAGGAGTGCAGGGAACGGGGAGAGCGGAGTGCTGGGACGTCCGTGCGTGCCTCCGCATAACGTCCCGTCCCTTCTCAGAGCGAGAGACGACGAGAGAGAGAAGGGAGCGAGAGAGGAGAGAGAGAGAGAGATCTATCGATTTATGCCTCCGATACAAGACCGGACTCGACGTCTCAGCGGCAAAAAAAAGTTAACGCACCCCCTGCGACTCCATCGACAGGCCCATCCATCCCTCCGGCTTTTATGTATGAATTGCGTTTATTTCGACTTCTATCGGCACCGTGGCGCGCGGTGGGTTCGTATACTTGTCAACAATATTGCCAACTTTCTAGGAATTGGATGCCGCGGGTGGCCAATTGTTATGTTGTTTGCGAGGAATTCGTTCTACGTTCATATTTCTTCCCTCCAGGAAATTTCAAGTAAGAGGGAGACCAGCAAATTTACTACTTCATGTTCCATGTATTGAAGAGCGTTATATATATCTGCAATGGTAAAGTCGTTAACTTCTGGTATTTATTGAAAAAGATTAATACAATAAAATTAGAATGATTATTAAAATAAAGTCCTTCGCACAGAAAAAAAACAGAATATTATACGGTCGAGATGGTCCGCCCAAAAAAGTTCCGTATAATTGTGTCATTATCTCGATAAATGTTAAATTTGCGAGTAAGGAAAATCGTCCACAACAACTCCACAGTTATATTAATTGCAAGCATACGCAAAAGTTAACTTTCGAAACACCACCTTCCCATTGTTCAGTGGATCCTACAACAGCGCAGTTAGGAAAAATGAGAAATTACTATGTATGAGAGTAAGTTAGAAAAAAGCGGGTAGAATACGATATAAAAATGACAAAATAATAATTAAAGTTAATCATAAATAAAATTAACAAATATGTATTCTTAATATTTAAAATTAGTCATTTTATATCATTAAGTTGTTGATATTTTATTGAGCTTCCATACTTATTACTTATACTTAATTATTCCATACTTATTATTATTAGTTAAAGTATTTACTCTTTTTTCCTTCTCCATGTTAAGAGCCCACTGAATATGTAAAAGTGTTCCGCAAAGTTAACTTTGGCCTATGATTGCTGAGGTTGGGTTTATTTACCTAACAAAAACATTAACGGATTCCCACAGATTTCTGCCTACCCAGCCACCGACAATTTGTAACCGAGTTCCATCGAAATATCTATAATCACCAAGGACACAAAGAGACGGATTCCATGCCTCATATGCAATCCTAAAAAGTGAACCGGGCCCTCTCTCAGAACACAAGCAGGGAGTGGATTCCCACGCAGCTGCATTAATGTCACTTACGGTGAATCAGCGTCCTTAAGAGCGAGATTTATTTGATCACTAAAACATGTTTTGGTCACCCCAACAGCAACGCCGAATTCAATGATCTCACCGTCACATAATTGTACATTATTCCCGTGACCTAAATTCAATTTCCTCCACCTAATATTCGACACAAACGTTTACGTAGGACTAAGGTTGGCTCCATAACGCTCAGTTAGTATTATCCGCACTATTTAAATATTTAAATTACAATGAATGCCAGACCTACCCGTCCTTCTACCACACATACCTAACAATCAACGTCACTTTTCCGCAACGCCAAGCCTACGGCGCGGCCACTCAAATCACCCTTTCTCATCGATCGCTCGAGATGAATCTGCCCCCCCCACGAAAAAAAAATATGTACACAAAAAGCGCATCGGAGAAGCCCTGAGCATTAAAGGCTACGGGCTTAACACATGATTCGTCAAACTCATCTGCACCTTTCTCCGCGTCACTTGGCGCGGGAGCACGGCGCGCGTGCGGCCACTGCCTTAATTTACGACCCCTATCTCCATTCTTCCTTCCGCGCCCTTCACCCCTCGTTTGTTTTCATTACTTCCGTCAACTCCGCTCGTTTCTCGCGAGAGAGGCCCTGCTCTCGCTCGCAGGCGCCGCGGCGGGGCGGCGCGCCGTCCGCGCCGGGCGGTGCGTCGACGCGCGCGCCTCCAGATTGGCCCGGCTGCCGCCCAGGAGCGCCCCGACCTCGTTCACGCGGCCACCTGATGAAAATTTTCGGGAGCAGGAGCGGCTCACGGGGCTGGATCTAGTGGCGAACTATCTTAAAGATAACTTTTCTCACTGTCTGTGCTCTTAGGAACGCGTAAAAACAAAAAAGACGTATCTCGATACGCCAAGACGAAATGGAAACGATCTGAGAGGAAACGATGCAATCGAGAATCATCTAAGGACAAGAGATCTATCGTCTAAGAGAACTTTCACAATGTTGCACTAAGACAAACTATCTACCTTGCTATCTGTATACACATACACACACACAAACACATGACACACACACCACACACACACCATATATAATATATATATATATACTAATATATATATATATAAATAATACTATATATATATATTATCCTATCACAAAATTTATCTAAAGTGTTGAGCCGATCGGAAAGGGGAATGATCTAAAGGGAGTATTATCAAAAGGAAACAATCTACTTGCGCGCGATGAAGGCCGCGACTTCCGCTGACCGCCGAAAGTGGATGAATTTCTCGCGCGGATGAGCGAAGCGGTTCACGGGACGACGAGACGGGGATCTAAGGGGAACAATCTAAGAGAACTTTCAAACTATCATACTGTTCTCTGAGGAACGTTAAGACAAAGAACTATCTCAAAAACCTAAGATAAAAATGCAATACAATATACGAGAAACAATAAATTTTGATTATCCTGCAGAAAGAACTCAAAAGGCAAAAAATTATAAGTGTTGACTGATCGATAGTGATTTCAAGTCCATCAATACTACGGTGTTTAGTTCCGTAAGTGTAGTCGCATGTTCTTCCTCGAGGAGCAGTGGCGGGTGGTCGGTCTACCACATAGTGCGATATTTCAGCCGCTGAACCCTACCATAGCTGAAAAAGTTTTCCCTAACCAGGAATCTCCCACCAGCCCCACCCCAGCTGGGCAAGCTCTAGGCTCCCGACCGGTGCCCCAGAAAGTGTTAGTAGTTTAGTGAATGTAAATGTAAGGTGTGTTTGCGGAGCATGAGGACAGGACAAGGAAGGATGTAGGAAAGAATGGCTTCGCGGACCGTGGCCCGTTCTGTTTGGGCACTGCTCCACGCATTTCTTGCTTTATGCTCTGATCGGAGAAACCATGGAAAACTATCAGAGCAGCCCGGCCGCTAGATATTCTCCTCCAGACAGACGCGGAATTCACACCTACTAACAATCTAGGTTTTGAAAAATCCTATCACCAGTCAGGACGTCGAACCTCAGACTTCCCAGTCAGAGGGACTGCCGGTGACATACCACTTACTTACCCTGAACATCTTTCTCCCGGTGGAGGTGTATTCGACCTACCTGAAAACTAGATTATAAGAAAAATAATGGACTGAAAATACTCTAAGAACAAACCCTCAAAGATAATGGATTTGAAAGGAAAAATTATTAAAGGAGAAATTATCAAACCCGGAAGAAATCTGAGAGAAAAGGATCTAAAGAAGAAACCACATCTGAAGAAACAATCTCGATGAAACGCATATAAGAGGTACGAATGTAATATAGCAATAATTAATTGAACGATTAATAAAAAGTAACCAACTGGTAATATAAATTTACTTTAAAAGAATGAGCGTAAAGTTCTCAGCTTAAACATTCCCATAGAATTTAACCATTAGGATGAGTAAACTTGCTGAACAATTCTCTCACCAAACTGCCAATGCGGATACCAATACATTTCTGCGAATTAAAACCGCAAACGTCTTCGAGAACGCGACATAGCCAGACAAACCCGAGAGCATGTCCAAGCCGTCTCGGACAAATCTGCTAACGCTTGCGTGGCCGCGCCCGAGCGGCGAGGGCCGAGGGCGAGGGCGAGGTAAGCCCGGCGTCGCGCCAGTTGACAACCGCAGGACTGTCGCCAGGCGAGGGTCGGCGCTCCGCTGTTCCGCGCCACAGGCGCACCGCCCGCGACGCCGCGTTGGATGCGAATTTGCGCGCCGGCCGAGGCGGATCTCCCACTCCAGGAATGAGCTGTTTGGGACGAGACCGTCTGGCCGTGGTTCTGGCTCTCTACATGTGGGGCGAGCTCGATTGCAAGCAGCAACCGGACGAAGGTTAAACGGCCAGGAAGATGGACCAGCATGCCAACTAAGGATAGTAACGATTGTGGTACTGGTTACCTAGAGATAATTTTGGGTGATAATTAAAATTGCTACAGTGCTTAAGGCGATCAGCTGATGCAGAGACATCCAACTGTTGCAGGAATAGTACACTGAGTATAAGGCAATTTGAAGCCGCTAACAATCCTATATGTATAAGTCAGTTTAAGATGCAGCCATCAAGATATTTGTGACCCAAAAACGAAATAGTGCCACATCTAAATATATGGCTTTGCCAACATATTCAATATGATAAATGTACTTTGAGTCCATAAGTGTACCTTAATATGACTTCCTACCTCAAAATTGTAGGTATTCTTACTATCGTGCTTTAATATCTTTAATGTTGCATGATTATATTATTACAGTATTCCCGGTAAAAAATATCAGAACAATGCTAATGGCATGGGCCCAGTTCACACGCCCATCTTTTGTTGACACTGACTAGCTATAAAATGTTGTTAGATTTCATTTTTTGCGCATTATTATTACGCTCTAAGAGAGCAAACAGGGGGGTATTTATCGAAAGGTTTGGAATGAATAATTTCGAAATCTGCTGAATTAAAAACTCCCCGTCCGAAACGCCGACTATTTCTCACGGGAAAACCAGGGTTTGGCATTCTCTCACTAGAATGCGAGGGTGTCATATTATTTTCGCACGAAAGAATGTCACCAGCTAGCTCAAGCTCAGAAAGAACCATTTTTAGATGTAATTGAACCAGTGACGAGATGCTGAGTCAGTTGGCAACCTCGAATTCACAATGCACTCGAGACGAATTGTTTACGTAATTTAGAGAAGTTAATAGAATCGGATCTCTCTGACGTTCGTTTTCGATAGGTCATTACTTGCTTGGTCGGCTGGTTGTTAGGAATCCCAAACACTGATTTAGTAAATGAAACAGAAGTGCAGCTACCTGTTTGGCGCGTCACAAACACAAATTTATCATGACCGGCAAAACCTATTGAATGGCCGCATTGCTGAAAATAGTTGGATATTAGAAACAGTTTTCTTTCCTTGCAAGAAACCAAGAATGTTCAGCTGATAGATGAAATAGAAATGAAATAATTGTTGTTTTTAAAGTTTTTTTTAGTTTCTCAAGTTTTCGTCTAAGATAAGAATATTTTGATTGAAAATAACATTCACGAATATTGTGAATATTTCATTCTATGAAGTGCTATACCAACTGTTTATTTTTATGAAATGATATTACTGCAAAAAAATAATCAACAAAATAAAAACAATGACTTTCGTTTCTGAGTTATAGAAAAGTATTTGCATCCCGGTACACGAATTGTTAAGTATTAATTTTTTTAGGCATTACTAACAAAATAGCAAACTCGCCCCTGCCTCTCTTAAGCCGTTACAAGCAAAAGGAAGCAGTTTCAACAAAACGTGCGCATAGTGAAGCTTACATTTACTGTCCAAGAAGCAAAAAAAAGGGTGCAACTCAGAATTGCTCAATGGTATCACGGATACTGGAAAAAAAACCTGATCGAAATTGGTCGGGTCATTGACCCGGAAGCTGAAATACATTATTTGTTTACAAACACTTTAAGTATTTTAAAAAACAATTATATAGTACAATGTAAGCCTAATTTATTATATATGCACTGTTTTGTTAAAATAAACATTATTTTTGTTTTTGATTAATCATATAGTCTCTAATTGTATACAAACAGTTATGCCAGCAGATAAGATTCTTACTTTTAAAACTTAAATTTGTGAACCGGACTTAAAATGTTTAATTTCATCTGGCAGTGCGTCTTTCAATATCAAACTCAGTAAACACACCAAAAAACAATGAAGCAAAAGCAGGGCATCTGAAGCTCAGAGCTAACAGGCTTCTTCAGGGCCGGGAGAGTGCCCCCTCGCCGCCTTATCGATATTCGCAGGCCCGTGGCGAGCCCCTCCGGCAAGCCGTGTGGTTCTTCCGGCGCGGAAGAGATCCGCGGTGCGGCGCCATGAAATAAGCCAGGGCCTCCGCGACAGCGCTGGCGGCCGCCGCTGCACCTCACGCTTCCGTATCAGTGCTCGCCCCTAAGACCCACTCACGGCGACGCCCCTCCCCACACACACAACGTTTCCTTCCCTTTCCACAAACAACGGACAGAATTTGTAGTAGAGTAACCATTGAAAAAGTGAAGATGCATGGACTGTTTGCAGATGATTTGTCATTAAAGGGAAGATGGAGGCCTCGTCAGACCAGCCGCGAGGCGGCGCTGCCGCCTTCACCTCACGGCTTCCGCTTCAGCTCACTCCGGCGGCCGTCCACGGACTCAGCGTCAACGCCCCTCCCATCCCACAACACGTTTCTCCCTTCACAACCACGGACAGAATTGTTGTAGTTAGATAACCATGAAAAAAGCGGTAAAGATTGAAATGTTGAGATGATTGTCATTTAAATGGAGATGAAGCCCCCCCTCCCCCCTTGACCCATGCCGCGACTCGCGTTGCCCGCTTCACCTCACGCTTATTATTTAAAAAAACATGAATCCAAGGTTTTTTTCAAAAAAAGAAAAGAAGTTTCTTGAGTCTCACGGACTCAGTGCGGAGATCTGCGGTAGGAAATCAGTCTGAAGCTTAGCTGGGTTAAGTTAAAAATATTGGTTACAAGAGATAACGAAGTAAAGAACAAATTGAAGTAAATTAACAAACCAGGGATGAAATATTGTAGTTCATTTTAAATGTCTCAATTCTGTATTAACTGCCATTTTCCTCTTCCATAACGTGAAATGTAATTTAGTATATTCTTAGGAAATAAATGTAAAAAAAGATCTTGTTGTACAGCGTTCACAAGCTGCGAAAATACGTTCAAGACACGGAAAACAGAAACTCTCCGAAACGACCGAAGCGCGGTTTCGGCTAAAATTTATTTAGCGATACAAGCGCAGTATTAGCGAAAAATCCTCGGTTTTGATACAAATACCAAAACTGGTCCATACAAGCATTGTAGAGGCTGCGGGACCAGAAAGCTGGTCTGTTTGAGTACATTTCTCCAAGAAAACGCGAAATGGAAAATTATTTATTTATCGTTTGGCTCGACACTGCCAGAGAGGATAAATGGCACTGAGTCCGCAAGCCCAAAACCTAAACAAAATAATCATTGATTTGAAAGTTTGTAACGTGAAGTAAAATCGTTGTAACGACGAAAAAGGTGGTTAAAAGTAACATTAAATGATGTGGTGGGAGTACTGATAAAGGGACAGAAAAGACAAAAGAGGTAGAAGCGAAAAGTGAGAAAGCCCTAATAAAAAATGTTTCATTCTATTTATTATTCAGAGTGTCTGGGAAATTCAATAGTTTACTAAACTTTATGAGATTAGAACAGCCTTACTAAACAATGAAGTTAACGTTAAAGGTCTGGAGGATGTTAAAGATTTGCTCTTCACAGCAGAACAAATCTCTGATTTTATAACTACTGATCTGCAAAACACTCACAGTTTTCAGCATAATCCGTTTTGTATCAATGTGGACAAATGCGGTAAATTGTAATTACCGTCTCTATTGAACTTTGATAAATGGTGACAGAACAAACGACATTTTACATCTCTACATCTCAAAAATGTAATTTCTTCGCCTTTTCTGTACAATACAAAAACTGCCAAATATATATAATACATCATACAAATTCAAAACAAGATATTTGAAAAAATACCTGTGAAAAAAAGTGCTTCTCTCCCATGAGTCACGTTCTATGTGACAAAGTACACACAAAAAATTTAACATTCTCTATTAACAATTGTTCATGAAATTATTCCGAAGGCTAGTTATATTGTCCGATTTAAAAGGATGGAGCATCTCATTCGTCTATTTGCGTTCACATTATTTTTTTAAATATGTTTGTATCATTATCCTTCCAATACGTTTGGGCTTACGTATCGTTTGCCATATGGATGCAAGGAATCCTGAAAAACCTAGCAGTGAATCGGACAATCACTGACCTGGAATGTTGATTCATTCCCTGATCCATTGTACTGAATTCCTATCCTTAAACCCCTTGTTTCTATTCTTATAGAATCGTATACGTAGCCTCAGACTGCACAGATATTAGCTAGTCTTCTTGACTTTTGAATTAAACGACATGTTTTCTTGGCTGGTGGATGAAAATCCTGCGTGCACCTACTATGTTACATTTATGGTGGAATCTCTACCAGTATCACACCCCCATCATCTCCCCTCTGAATTCGCCTAGCTTCCGCCACCCACGCCCTTCGCTACTCGCGCCACACCAGCCCGCCGGCGAGTCAGTGGTGTACGGCAAAAAACGGCCCGCCTGCACGTGCAAGCTCGCGACAGGCTATCAGCGCCTGCCGCCGGCCGGGTACGGCAAGCCCGCCGCCGAACACACAAGTACAACGGAATGCCTCTGCCAGGGGAGTATTGATTGTCCAAGGAAGCCTATAGGCATTAAGTTCCGATAAGCAGATATTTTAACCTTATTGCCAATAGTGACAATACCCCATTCTGATGCGTTAGTCATTAGATTTGTCCAGACGTCCCAGACACAATCGACTAATTTCGTCCAGTTTTGGCTGCCCGTAACGGTCATGAAAATATTATGTTAATGCGTTTAAAACCAATAAATGACACATACTAATACGACGAGCAAACGCTTCTTGTAACTAAATTGTTATTTTCAGACGGGTTTATCTTCAAATCTTAATGAACATTTTCACAAACAAACTTATATATATGCCACTATTAGTGCTTGTGATCATTGCATTAAAACGGTGTTTTTCTAGACAATTGTAATTTCTTAGTTCACTGCCAATATCCATTGCATTTTTATATCGCTAAAAATACCATATTTTACATTCTAACATTATACAGATGCACTGGAACCTTTACTTGTTTATTATATTCTCTCTCGTACCCCAACAATTCGTAATGCAAATGGGATTTTCGAAATGTATGTACGAAAATCGATGACAAAACAGTGAAACATTTTTCGTATTAGATTAAATCAAGTATTCCATCCTTAAGGCAGCAGACTTCTGAGCGAAGATACTTTATGCAGGCAGAAAATACAATCTTAAAATATTATAGCTTTAGCGGCAAATGTGTTGAATACACACTACTCAGAGCTTTATAACATAATTCAAAAAACAGGTACCGAGATATGTCATAATCAACAAACTCCAATATGACTTCTTCAAATGTGCTAATAATCCGGCCAATGCTGTGCGCATTCTGTGGCTGCGCACTAATCAATTGCGGCGATCCCCGAAATAACAGGAATGGCCCACGTCATATTTCATCTCGAAATTTTGATTACCAAACTAGATATAAATGCTGTGCTTGACTATTTACAAATACAATAACTCGGAAAACGCCACAAAGATCTCCAAACAACAGCCCCACTTCTGACGAATCCATCCCGAAAGCAAATACCCAACACCAAACTCTATACTGCTTCAATCATGGAATAACAAAACGAATCAAACCAATAGTTAGCGAACTCTTTCTAGAAAAAAGGGTAGCATTATAAATAATTTAACATAAAAATGTACTGGAAAAACACCCTTGTGTGCTGATACAAAGGGACAAATACCAATAAAACTGCAGATGATGCGACTTCAAAGTTAACACGAACAACATAAAGGAAACATAAAAAACATCATAAAACGTTTTTGGTTATTGTAGTGCTAGATAATCAACTAAGCAGAAAACGAAAAAAAAAATACTTCATTAATATGGAGACTTCCACGAAAATCAATAAAAAAGATATGACGCGTAGTAACCTCGGCTAATACAAGTCAATCACGCAGTCGGAACAACAGTTAACCCAAGCGAAAACAAAAAGATTCGCAAACACCACTGTTCACAGAAAGAAAACATGGACTACGCGGACAACACCACGGAGAACGACCTGCGGCAATGCACCACACCAGAAGTCAATCATAGATGTAAATGTAGCGTGGCGGGAGTAAGTGTGGATGTGGAATGTAGTGTCAGGATATTGGTGTACAGAGAAGATGTGCAGGTAAGTGTGATGTGAGTTTAAATTTGGGTGTTGCTGTAAGATTTGATCGATAGTGTAAGTAAGGCATGCTGCGCTCGTCCTGCTAACAGTCGCGCACCAACATGCGTCTACGAACGTACAATAAATCATGGAATCCACTGGGTGAATAGAGTATCGGATGCCGTCAAATGCTACCCAGCGTGTAGATAGTAGTTTAGTGTAAGTGGAGTGAGTGTAAGTACTAGGATGAGAGGATAAGCTGAGTGTGACTCGGGAATAGAATGGGTGTGGAGCGTCGCATAAGTTTGAGTAGATTGTATTAAGTGCGGATACAAATTCGCGTGTTCAGGTACCAGTCAGTGATATTGAGGAATGCGTTTAAATGTTTTGGCTGAAAGCCCGAGAGCTTCACGCAGATACCCGTAACACTATTGTTTATAACATATCGATGACAAGATAACTGCGGAATATCAAAAAGAACACGATAGTTCCAGAAATAACATATATAACTCCACATAGCAGAGAGTTAGAGCCAACTAGTTATAAATTCACATGAACTCATACGCCCCGGCAACCACTAAAATTTGAGCGAAGCCCGAAACCAAAAGAATCAACCCAACCAGCCAGTAACACAAATACCACACACAAACAACCGGTCCCAAAACAAGTACACAAATAGCCAATATAGTTGCAGCACCATAGCATCTCATCTATGAAAATACATTACTGAATGCTAAACAGATGCTGCAGACAATCCAGAGCCAGCCTCACGAGAGTCGAGAATGTTATGAAAAGTGAAGAGTACGAGTGTCTAGGTGGATATTAATAGGTATGGCTCGGTAGTTGTAATACTCGAGAGCGACCCTGTCGCGCGATGCTAACACTATGAGAGTAACATGACTCAGAGCGAGCGTCTCGTTAAATACGCCCTCCACCGTGTCTCGTGAAAAGAATACGGACGCGCGGCGGCTACCATACAAAATGGAAAGTACTCACGCTCATCATAAATCTGCTTCCGAACCAAACACCCGTATTGATACAATAAAGGAAGACGAAGGAGTATTCTTGGCAAAATAAACCACCACTCATAGCGACGGACAATCCGGCGTTACCAAAATAACCCCAAGTAACAACACGGCGAACCCTAGGTAAAAACATACAAAACACACCAGAAGACAAAAGCGCGCACGCGACAACCACGCCCCGATTCGAACTACATCGACAAGCAAAACACACACGCAACCAGCGCCACAACGACCACCCGTGGCCGATCGGATCACTCAGCGCCACCAGGAGGACCACAACTAAATAGGATAGGGGACCTCGATATCAGCACTGCAAATGGCCCACCACACAAGCAACACCACACACCAAAATGGGGCGGGGGCGGTGCGATTTCGCAAACAACAGGCCCTTATAGCGGCCGAGCGAAGCGCTGAGCTCCGCATGGCCCGCGGACAAGATGGCAGCGAACCCCCCCACCTCCGCCGCCGCGCGTCTCGCGCAACTCGCCAGACACCCGAACCCACAAGAGTATAAAGACCAAACTGAAATGACAGCGAGATAGACGGGCCGCTGAACAGCGCGACCGCCGCGACCTCGCGAAAGACCCCAACGCCGACCAGCGCCCGCCCCGGCAAGATCACACGAAATCTTATCATGTACAGTGGGCCGGCCCACTCCGAGCAAGCTAACCGTATCGTCCCCACCACACCGCGCCCCACAGCACGGGCGCCGGAGCGAGACGAGCGGCGGGGTGGAGGCTGGGGTTTACCCAGATCGAGTGGGAGGAGGGCGCGCAAGGCCGGCGCAGCCTCGGAGGGGAGCATGGAGGGCGGCTACAGAATGGGGAGGGGCGCAAGGCGGGGGGAGGGAGAGAGAGGGCGAGAGAGAGGGAGAGAGACGGTGGAAGAGAGAGGGGAAAGAGAGGTAGGGAGGGATAGGGGAAGGGAGAGGAGAGAGGAATTGTGACAGAGAGGGAGGGGTGGAGAGGGAGAGGTGTGTTTGGGAAAGGTGCATCCGATGGACGTGGGGACGGGGAAGTGATAGAGAGCGACAGATTTTATGTGTAAAATGAAGGGAAGAATAGATAGCAGACTGGCAGCGGAACGGCTGAGAGAAAGGAATCATTGAAAGGATAGAGTGAGTTCAAGACGGCGGGAAAGATGATACATTTGTGATAGTGGCAGAGGATTATGTTGGAACAACGATATAGTTAGAGAACAAGATAGAGATAAATATAGCCAGAGATAAAGATATTCAGCGACAAACAGATTAGTTAGAGAAAGATAATGCAAGAAACTGGATGATACTGGCGAAGTCCGATAAGGGAAAAATAAAATGAGAAGAAAACCGAAGAATAAGATGGGGAAAGACGAGGTTAGTGAGAGACGATAGGAAAGGAGCAGACTAGTGAGAGAGAATCATAAATAATAGGAAAAGAACACTAGAGATAGTGAGTATTAGAGCATGAAAACATAATAAGCATAAAATAAATCAAAACGAGAGAGTCATAGCAAGTATCAAAATGAGAGCATAATAACGAGGGGCAGGATAACGAGAGTGTAGGATGA
>BOPP01000199.1:716362-726927 GCA_017312745.1 Gryllus bimaculatus
ACGCGACACGTCCCCACACGATACAACACACAACACTTCACATGACAGAACACACGTGAGTGCGCGCGGTCAAAAACCGGAAGTCTCCATGATGTGATGCAGCGTCATGCACTGTGAGGTTTAAAACACGCGCCGCTTGCTGTGTAAAAAGCTTTGACCAGCACTCCGCTTTCGGGCCGGGCGACCGATAATAATAATAATGCAATTTGCCAAATCGGTGCGACGGGTGCGCGCTTGTTGTCGCCTCGTACAATTTCTTTAGTGATTTTTAAAAACTATAATAATGAAAATGAAATGACCACTGAGGATGTCTCGCATAGGTCCAGATGAAATGTCTAGTAAAAGAACACATAATTCACAACTTCAATGCTTGTTTATATTATCAAGCGTGACGTCGTCTGGCGCGAGTAAAATACAGACACGGAGTTGTTCTGTACAGACTTATTGACATATTTTCTATACAATATGTACACTCCTGGGAAACCAGAGCTGCACATATGTGAGCTATACCCGCCTCAGCTTGACGCAGGCCCCAGCGCCTTAGCGCCGCTCCTGGTCTCTCGTCCAGTGGCAACCGCCACACCACGCAGCGGAAGCTCGCGATAACCCCTGGCGGGTGAAAAGTGCCTTCCGCACCGCGATTCGGTTCAAAAACGAATGGCCGCGGCTGGTTACTCTCCAGCCGCCTTGCGAGGGGTCACGTGACAGACCTCCCATGCCGGCGGCGTCATCTCATTCCGAAACGTGGGCCTGTTGCAATTTGGAGCCTAGCTGACCCGCGGCTGGACTCACCCATTATCTCCTTGACACCCGCTTTCCGAGACACGACCAGCCCGGCCTTCCAGAAGGCCCCGCTTATGGTGGCTTTCCCCTTGCCGCCAAAGGACTTCCCCCGCCCCCTCGCTGACCTTCCGGTACGTGTTGTTCTTCCGACCCATTGGCACGACGTTACACAAGTATTCCATCGAGTTGGTAATTTTTGAACTATGTGAATAAGTGGAAAATAGTGATCCGCATTTGTGTGTTTTTGACATGACAGGTGAGCGAGTTAAGGTGGAGTGGTCAATACCTATTACGATTAACATGCATTGAAGGGTGAGTTTTTGCATTCTTTGATGTAATGTTGTACGATATTGTACGGCATTCGATTGCGGAATTAGAGAAGGCAATAAAACGCCTGCATATTTATTATCGTGCGTATAAATCCATTTTATCAGTTCCCCTGATGATGGCAGATGCAGGATTTTTCTTTGGATAAATAATGATAAATATTTGTTTACATATTTTATGATGTTTATTATATACAACATACGTATACCTACCGTATATAGTAATCTTAACCACAGCCAATTTAAAGGAGAAAAAATATAACTGTACCAATTCCTTGTACCCACGTTCTCTCGAAGGCACGAACACATTACATTAACTATCAATTTCTTAACAAAATAACATATTCAATCAAATCGTATGATCATATGTCATTTAAGGTTATCCCCCTAGCTAAAACAATTTACATTAAACAGTTTCTCAATTTCTCTCTACACACAAAACAATCCTATGTTTAAGCAGGGAATTTTGCAACATGTGTAACTAGTTTTGTTTATATCAAACTAGGCCATGCGTAGTAAATTCAGTTTATTGTGAGGTCTCAAAGGACTAGTATAGCGCTTACGTCAACAACATGGGCTATTTCTATGCAAGGGTTAATGAAGAGCAAGTTTGCTTTGGGGTCCAAATTAATTGAACTACCAGACTAGCTCCATCAAAGTAGTCTACATAGTGGTTAATTTCGGGTGAATAGGTTTTTCTAGTAGCGACAAGTATTAAGGAGAAAATACAGGGAAAATCACGGTTCAGCCATGCCTCTCTCTTCATACAACATAAAGCCGTCATTAACTTGAATGCAATTTAAATATCGTTGCGATTGAAATTAAAAACGGTCATTACAATAACCTTTTAGATTACACATTTTATTAAGTAAAATGTAAGGTTATAAAACCTGTGATTTCGTTTTCATTTTGGTACCCGTACGCAATTAAAAAAAATAACAAACAGAATTTGACGGAGGTCATTGAGAAAAAGAAATCAGGTATAATGTTATGAAAAGCATCTCTATCAGATGTTCATAACCATACAATCCTAGGGATTGTAAAGAAGGTCCACAACAGACCCGATAGCGTTTAATCACTAATGTAGACAAGAAAAGGAGAGTCTTGTGTAAATTCAAGTAGTCAAAGTTGCCAAAGTGTCACTCACATGAAGTGAAATATACCTACGTCGAAACTCAATGTATTCGATAACTGGAAGGACTCAGAATATTTAACAGAAATTTAATTTTTTTCGTAAATTATTGATAATCTAGAAAGTAATCTATGAAATATTACTAAGCTTTGATAAGACTATAAACACTACTTTCTTAAATTTGTAATAAATAATAATATTTTGTGATACTGCACAATAACGGTAGCTTTAATAACATTACTAACTTTTTGTAACAATTTGTAATACAAGTATTCAAGTAAAGTCCATTTAATTTATAGACAGTCATGTGTATTAATGACTAAAACATATGTTTTAGTGGTTAATAAACATGACTGTTAGACTTTGAGTAATATATCAGCTTGTACCATATACATATTAGGAGTCCTTAATTATTAAATTTATCATTTAATTAGCTATAGCAATTGATGGGGAAAAGAGGAATACGAGGCGTTTTATTTCTCAGAAATGAGAATGCATTCATCGGAACAGTTTAGAAGAGGAGGGTGAGAATGCGGCAGCGCAGTTAGCGGGTGAAAGATGACAGATTGGTTAGCAGAGGGGAATGAGACGGGGGTAATGTGACGTGGCATTGTTGAGAACTGTAGTGCGTGGAGTGAAGGCAGCGATAGATGGATATTGCTAGGCAGGGGGTCGAGCAGTGAGAGAAGCAGGGTGAAGCAGGGTGCACGTGGCAGCATTAACGCCTGAATAGCCATCTTTGATGAACTACAGTACTGGCAGCGTACAAGCGACACCAACAGTTCGATGCGCTGTTACCGTACATTACTACGCACACGGCATCATCTACGTGTCAGATAAATGAAATCTCAAAACATTTAACTCCTACCGACAGGTAACGACGCGTATTACTATCATGTTCATATCAGTCGTGAGAGCCGCCTCAGCGACTTCGTGCGAGTCAGATGAGCGACAAATCCGAACCCCGGCTGTGAGAAAGTAAACAAATCCCGGCAAGGTGATTGCTTCTGAGCAGATCACATGATGTACCACAGTACGTGACGAGAGAGCAGTAAACGTCGCTAATACGCTGCTGACACTGTGTTACAAGCCCCGTGCATTTTATTCAGGTTAACGCAGAACTACGATATTCGTAAAATAGCACTTCGATACGGACGTAAGTTTCGTCGCGAGAAACAGTTTAAAGATTGAGTATTACCAGCCTCTCAGCACGCAATGACTTCCCTCTAAAGGCTTTCAATGTTATGGTTCAAAATCGGTGGGTCAATGTTAGAATTACCCCATTAATTTAACCCGGAATGGACTCGCGTCCGCCCTTCCCCCTGCTGGCGGGCTAACACGCGTCATGCGGTAGGCGAGTGCTGATTGGCGGCTGCTGGGGCCATGCGCTGCTTCGTCCGGCTCATTGGCGCAGCGCAGGGCGGAGCGGAGCGGAGTGGCGCGGAGCTCGTGGAATGCAGTGGTCGGGTGCCACCGCTGCCGCCGCTTCCTTATGAAATTCCTGCCAAGTGGGCGCCTGTCAGGTCGCGGGCGTGGGCGGAGACGGGAGGCGCGGAGGTGGGTGAAGATGGGCGCAAGCGCTGAGGGGAGGTGGGAGAGAGAGAGAGAGAAGAGGGCGAAGAGAGGCACCTGTGAGGATACAATGGCCTGGGAGAGAGTGAGAAAGAGCTGGTGGAGGGGGAGGGGAGGATGAGGGGGTCGGCGGTGGTGAGACATGGGTGTGGGTGGCGAAGGAAGGGGAGGGACGGGATGTACCTAGACATCTCCTCCTGCACCCACTTCCACCCCACCCAACAGGTCCTGCCCCATCCGCAATTGGTATACCCTGTCCCGTGTTTTTCATTCATCCGAGCCCCGGGGCACCCTCCCCTCACCAACCACTACCTCCCTTCCCTCCCATTCCTTACGCGCGCCGAACCCCTCTCACTCCATCACCTTCTCCCCCTCCACCAGCTCCCTCCCCTCCTTTCCCCACCCACCCGCCGCTTTGGGAGAAGCCTGGGTGTGGGCACGCATATTTTTACGGCAGCTACTTGCCCCGACCCCCCTCTCTTCATCTTGTTTGTTGCTTACCCCGTCCCAAGCTATCGTTCTGGCAATTAGAAGATGTTCTCTTGTTTTCGTTGTGTGCAACCTAATTCTTGTTTTATTTTATTTTAGTGGTCTATACGTCCGGATTTGATGTTGGTTTTCCTGTCTTCTGTAGCTTTTGGTTTCTTCATCTTTTCGGAATTCCCAAATTATAAAAAACATAAAGAACTGTGCCACCAGGTTTCTTAGACGATGATATTTTGTTTCCACCTTTTCATCTTTTCGGAGACTTTCTGAACTTCCGTCTTAAAATGTACTGAGGAAACAATAACGAGAAAAGAGAGATGCTTGAAGAGTTTGAGAGAGGGGTGGGGGGTAGCGAAAGTTTGGAAGGTAAACTTCACGGCTGCGGAAGGGATAGGAGATTCGCATAGTGGAGATGGAAGAATGAGTGGAATGGAAAATCTGTTTTGGGCCCGGAAAGGTGGGGGTTGCAAACAAAGAAAAAGCGGGCTTGTGTTTCGATGTTGTCTTGAATGCATTATACACTATTGTGGCACGTTATATAATCTCTTATGCAACATTTTGTGTTCTTATCCTTCCTTTTTTTTTCTTTCTAATTAATTATTATTTGCTCTCTCTCAGGCTTGATCCCAATATTAATTTCTCAACAGTTTGGGCTTGCCTCCTTAATTGCTTTTGTTTCGTTTATCTTCATAAACAAATTTACTTTTGTAATTTTATAACGATAGTTTGTAACATCTACGCGTAAAAATTTGATTCTTAAAGTCAGAAGAGAGTAGAACCGATGTCTTACTGGCAAAAGGAAAACAATCGTATCTTTAAAGTATATCTAAGCTTTCCTTGGGATGCACATTTCGACAAAACGTTAGATTACGAGAAAAAAAAACTTTCTAAGAACATTTAAATTACAAGATTCATGCATGAGAGGAATTCTGAAAGTAATTTCTTTTTTTCCGTCACCCTTCCCTTATATTTACGACTGGTGAACCACCTGCGCACTGATATCCGACGGTATACGCCGTGTGTGGACTAGAGAAAATATATTCTTTATACGCGCTATATATCACAGATGATGGCAATAGTCAGTCAGTTTAAATTGCATAAACATTCCTGAATCGCATTGCACTAACATGACACGTTAGATGGAATATGTCATGTTCACCGGGTAGTTATAATTGGTGATATATATAGTATTCAAAAAAAGATTGAATAAGAGGAGCAGCCCGGAATAAGAGTGACAGTTCTACAGTTTGCATTTCTTAGGCAGCAATATATTCCTAACTAAACCCCTACGGAAAACCAAAATCTGGTATTTCGGATGGTTAGGAGAAGATCACGTGTAACTTCGATGGGTGTGATTGCACTACTTTGTTATCGTACTCGATGTTCGTGTATTTCCAGAGATTTAGACGTTGAATGCTTTTATTCAATTTTACTCCCTTCTCAAAACATTGTTATCCCGGATCTCTATTACTATTTAAATCGTAATATAGCTGATTTCTTGAATATTTAAGAAAGGACAACTTTCCCTTCTTGTCTATTCTCTGACGAAGAGTCGACAGTCAACGAAGACTTGTTTACAAGAGCTACATAAAGTCGATGAGAGATATCAGACATCAACAAATGTCGTCAGTGCCTGCTGGTGGTGGAGTCCGCATCCGGTCGGCCGAATTTTTCACATTGAGCTAGAGATAGAAGGTCAAATTCGGACGGCATGTCGCTGAAAAGCGACCAGCTGTTTCTGATCAGTATAGTTTCCGTTATTCTCCTATCCAACATCAAGGTTGAGTTCTAAGGGGAGCAGGACGTTCGGGAAGCGAGACGAGAGTACCAGTAACACACAACGGGGCCCCGACCCAGCAGACGGAGTCCTTGTCACCACCAATCCCCTTTGTCTTATCACCCTTACACTTACACATACACTACCTTTTCACTACACTACCTAATGGCCCGACGAACCCGGTCTAGACTTAGCGAATGATGTCCCCGGCTATAGTCGCCCGCCCATTTGATGAGAGGGAAACAAGAGAAGGATGCCGGGTTACCTGGTTTGAGAAAACCCCGCTAAAGCTAACACGATGCGTCGGGGATCTTGGTGTATCCCGCTGGGTAAAACGAACGGTAATTTGGGGGTTGCACCTTTCGACGAATAGACACTATGCAACGTTGTCAACGCAATGCGGAAAAACGGAGGGAACAAAATGACGCCATGGCACGGTTGGAACGCACTATAGTCCGATAATCAATCAGAATTTTTACGCAAAGTCAATCACTCAATTCAGTTCGTGGGTGTAGCCGAACAACCGCGAAATAGGGGTTCCTATTTGGGCGAAAACCCAAGACCGAGAGAGCGTGAGGCCTAGAGAGGGCCGAGCGGGACACGGAGAGCTTCCGAAGACGAGGTTTTGGCGTGTAAACGAAGGGGCAGAACCTGTGGTAGTAATGTTCGGTAGGTTTATTATATTTTTGAGAGCGTCCGCCTGCGGGGAGGAAGAGGGAGGTGAGTGCAGGGCCGAGAGAAACTTCACGGGAGTTAGTAGTTGTCTTCTCCGGCAGTGACCAACGAGCCGTAGCGGAAGCCAGAATAACCTATGTAAGGCCTGAAAAGACTTCCTTTAGCCAAAATTGCTAGCTCAGCGTGAGCCCTCGGGGCTTTACGCGACAAAGCAGGGCGAGCGGGTTACCGTGGGGAATCTGGTCGTGTGTGTGGGGGGGGGTGTTGTAGCCCCCTCTTAAGGATGCTAGCCAGCAGCCCTCGCTTGCCGACAGCAGCGCAGTGCCATCTTTAGGGAAATTTGTTGTCAGGGTTGACACTAGAAAGGCGAGGAGACCGAAAGATATGAATCAGGAGTTCGTGGTGAGTAGCGGGGGTCCGGGTGTGTGTGAGAAGTTCCAGTCCAAGCTAGTTTAAATCTGGGAACGGAACAGACAACTGCTCCAACCGTTTCATTCAGTTTACATCCGAAGCCGTTGACCGATCTAAGGAGTACAAAGCGAGAGCTGATTAGAGTGTGGAAGAAATGTCCGGAGCGTAAAAGGGCCAGACGATCTCGCATGCTGTTAGCACACGTCCGCCCATGACGAAAGCCGGTTTTTAAATTTTATTGCCGGCAAGCCAACAAGCTGTCACGCAGGTAATTGCTCAACGGGGGACGAAGGCTCCGTGGACAGCTTCGCATCACGGGGCCGGCTTATTAATATTTTTTGTTCGGTGCGGTGGGAAGAAGACAGACGGGGGGCAGATTGTGGGCAGCAGGGCGGAGCCCGGATGGTAGTGGAGAAGTGTATAAGCTTTTTGGAGGGCAGGTAAAGAGGAGAAGAACAATGCGATCCGTTTTGTAGTTAGGAGCGGAGAGCGAATTGTGCTTAATTTTTTGATGATGGCGAATTTTATTGTCAACTTGTCTATAAACGTTTAGACACGGAATTTGAAGTACTGATATCAATACATGATTTATGTTCAAAAGCTTGGATTCGTCTTTTCACTAGCACGTTCACAGTTCGTCCCCAGCACCCGGCGGTACCTCTGCATGACGTTGAGCCCCTGGACGGGTCAGGGTGGGAGTGAGCAGGGGTGGGGCGCAGTGAGAGAGTGAGGTGAATGTGTATATGAGAGCGGACAAGGATCGGATCAAGATAGGTCGAGGCGCGAGAGGGGAGGCTGGCGCGCCCACGAGCTCCTCAGGAGTGGACAACGACATGCGCACGACGGCCGCCCGGAATGCGGCCGGCGCCGTCCCCGGCCCCACGTTGTTTTACTGCGCCGCCCCTCCAGAACCCGCGTCGGGGAAGTAGATTGTCGGCCCGTTTTCCAATCTGATGGTGCAAGTGCTCGACGGTCTTAGAAGCAGCGGGAGGCCGTGCAAATGAATACCTGCTAGTGGTCTTGTTTTTGTTTGTAGACGGACATCGCCACCCATCAGACGTTCCTTTATGTCTCCTAAGAACGCGTATTCGATCTAGATGAGGACACCAACACACTTTGCAGCTTTTCGATTCTGTGTCAGAAGAACGCGAGCCTCCGGACAGCACTCATAGAACAAAGGAAACGATTATGTCCAAGGGCCGATCGGAACACGCGATTCGTGGCCGAAACGCCGAGTCTGTACACGCTTTCAGACACCACAGATCGCTAATTCTTACGTTAATTTAAATATTTTTTCTTACGATTTGTAGCTGATTTTGTGTATATAATCAGTACAAATAATTCTTCAATTTTAGAACTAGCATGTGGTTGGCCCCATTAGAGCTGCATAAAACAATGAAAGCTAAACACAATTCTGTACATGCGATATTTTTTCGTTATGTTTGACATTACTGTTCGCCTCATGTATTTATAGTTGGAAATGTATTTCTGATCTATAGTTATGACTTGTGAAAGGACGCTGATATATTATTTTATTATTATTATTATACTCGAGGTCCTTCTCTTGAGAATATCTCCTTTTGGTGTGTTTGCAGACTAGATAAAAGTTCATTTTTGTAATGGAATATAACAACAGAATTAGCCAATACCTCAAGTGAAAAACTTCGTATATAAAAAGAGTAATCAGACGCATAGGCTCAAGCTGTATCATTGCGTTTAAGTTTCATAATTTGCAATCCTTATTACGCCAGTATAGGACTTTCAACTATTATAAAAAGTTACCGATGATAGCGTAGACATCGTATTGATCTAAATGAATGTTTGTGAAGTTTTTCGTTTTGCGCTCATATTACTTACAGAAACTGAATATAAATGAGTTGAAATATTTATAATAATTCTATAATAAGAATGCTAATAAAATTTGCATCGAATTGTGTAGTTCCTTAACCTCTATCCAAAATATATTCGATCTTTACTGAATTACTGACGAGTAATATTGTCAATGGTATACGTGTTCAAATAAAATATTAACGTTTTAAAATATCCTGTGCTACCCACTTTTGTAATAATTTTATATACAAACACACATTAGCGGTGAGTCCATGTCAAACTTTCCATTAGTTTATGACAAGTGTAGAATGCGTACCCAATGGACTGAACATCTATATGAGTGTTGAAGAAACCATTATTTGGCTTAGCAGCCATGGGAAAAAGAGTGTACGTAGAAGGTAGAAAAAAAATCCGACTAAGGAAGACTATCGAGACCAGATCGAGATGCCCGCTCGAGAGTTGGATGAACGTCGCACTGTACATAGTTCATACCTAGTGAAACATAAGAGGTTACCATAAATTTTTATTATGATGAAGACCGTATTGTCGATTATTTATGTCCTTCAGAACTAATCAAATCCGACATGTCTGGTGACTTTCAGCGCATAAGTTGAGACAGCCATGCATATTATAAGCGAATTGTGAAGTTACAGGTGAACACGTGTATGCTCAGCAGCGGCTATGTTGTTAGGGTGCTCGTGGCCGGAGGCGCCAGCTTTGTTCACAAACCCCACTCCTCTGGCCATGGAGAACGAACGGGTACGGACAGCGGCTATTTGACACCTCTCGAAGGGAGCCCTACGCGCTATGTAAGCACGATGTAACAGGCAGCGCGCTTCCCCTCTCTCTCCCACGCACCCAAGCGCTGGCCAAACGCGCTCACCATCGGCCCACCACTGCGAAGCACTCTGCACTCCTACCCGTCCCGCCCCGCCTCCGCTCCAGCGCAACACCCAAGCCTTGGCGCCTTCGCCTAGCTCCACTCAGCGACAGGCTGCTTAGTCGCGCATATACCGCGTACATCGGGCGCTCCGCACGTCGCAGCCCGACACGCTTCTCCCTTCGTGCGACCCCTAGATCCCACCCGCTCGTCCTCTTCCCGCCTTGTTTCACTCTATGACTTTCATAGCCGATATCCTTTACTGAAAGGCTCTTTTGACCGCCACGTACCCCTGTCACCTTCGTGCGCCCTTCGATCACTTATCTGTCACACCAGGCCCACCTCACCCCACCGGCCGCGACTACGACTCAGTCGTGACGCATGCGCCAACCAGCTACGCCCCTGTCTATCAGCGAACCACACACGTCTCTCCAGCCCAGCCGCGCTGCGGCTCGATACACCGACGACGTCGCCCTCCTCGTCTCTAGCCCTTTGTCAACTCTCGCTCTCACCGCGAAAGCTATGCAACACCACGCTCGCCAATAGCTACACCTCCTGCTGTCTCTGCCGGCGACGCTCAACCGCCCTCCACGCTGCCCTTCGCGTCAGCCCCCGTCCATCCAACTTTCCCCCACCCCCCCTCTGGAAGGAGGGAGGCGGGGTCGCAAGTGCTAGACAATACTCGCGACCCAT
>BOPP01000199.1:726952-752379 GCA_017312745.1 Gryllus bimaculatus
CCCCTTCCTCCCCCGCAGCGCACTTTCACCGACATAACGGTTCTGGCCCTCGTGTTAACAACGCCACACAACCCTCGCGCGTGCCCTGGTCGCGGCCCGGCCCCCCGCGAGGGTTTCGCGAAGGACACATCGGGTGTGCCACAAGGCTGACTGATTCGCACTGACTGATGATTAGGAATTCCCAGTGCGTCAACTGCCATGGTCATTTGTCCCGTAAGTGAAGTGCATAGTTACAGGAAGGTGCCGGTGATATTTCCCAGCGGGATAACAAGATCCGACGCATAGGTAAGCTAGCGGGGATTTCTCCAACCAGGTACCTCCCTCCAGCAAATCGCCGGCATAGCCGGGACAATCTGTAAGCTCCCGACCGGTCTCTCGGCATTTATGGTAGTGTAGTGCAAGGTAGTGTATGTGTATGTAAGAGGTGATGATAAGACAAGGGAGATGTCGGAAAGATCGTGTGCGGTCCGTGGCCCGTTTGTTACGGTACTGCTCCGACATTCTGCTCCTACATCAACCTGATGTTGATAGGAGAAAACGGAAAACTACCGATCAGAACAGCTGGTCGCCTTTCCTCCAGACAGCGTCTGAATTCGACCTGGCTATCTAGCTAGTGTGACAAATCCGGCCACCGGGATGCGGACCTCCCAACCAGAGGCACTGCACCGACATCTGTTGATGTCCTGAACTACCTCTCGACTTTTGAGTCTTGTAACATTCGTTGACTGTCTTCTCAGATAAAGACAAGACAGGGAAAGTGTTTCTTAAATAATACAATTGATCAGATATTATGCTTTAAAATAGTAATAGAGATCCGGAATAAACACTATGTTTTGAGAAGGGACGTAAAATTGAATAAAACGCATTCACGTCTGAGAAAGTCTTTGAAATACACGACAACGATACGATCAACATAAGTAGCTGCAATCAACTCGAAGTTACATGACCAACCATGAAAATAGATTTGGTTTCCGTAGGGGTTAGTTAGGAATATATTTGCTCTAGAATGCACAATGTGAATTGTCACTTCATCTTTAATAATATAATATCAACATTTATAATCGTGAACATGAGCATCATTCTCATCTCACCGTGTCATGTTAGCATGCGCGTAGATGTTTTAGCAATTTAAATGACTTAAATTGGCCATTCTGTGATATATCAGCGTCGTATAAAAATATATTTTTCTAGTACACGCGTCACTACCGTCGTATATCACGTGCGCAGGTGTTCACAGTCGTAAATATAAGGCGAAGGTGACGGAAAAAAACGAAATTATTTCAGAATTCCTCTCATGCATAATTTGTAATTTAATGTTCTTAAGAAAGTTGTTTTTGCTCGATAATTACGTTTTGTCGAAAAGTGCATTCTCCAAGGAAAACTTAGAATACTTAAAGACACGATTGTTTCTTTCTTGCAGACCCGGTTTCTCTCTCTATCATTTTCCGCGCAGAGTTACAAACCTCGTTATAAATTACAAAAGATAAATTTGTTTATCTGAATATTACGAAACAAAAGCCAATTAAGGAGCAAGCCCAAACTGTGAGAAATTAATATTTGGATCAAGCTGAGAGAGGGGAAAATAATACATCATTAGAAAAAGAAAAAAAGGAAGGTCAAAGAACACAAACATGTTGCATAAGAGCATTATAACGTGCACTAAGAGTACCATTTAGAGAGTCTCAGAAGTCTCGAAAGATGAAACCGGTGGAACAAAATATTACGTCTAAGAAACTGTGACAGTTCTTATGTTTTTTATATTTGAATTCGAAAAGATGAAGAAACAAAAGTCAGGAAGAAGGAAAACCATCAAATACGGACGTATAGAACCACTAAAATAAAATAAAAACCAACATAGGTTGCACGAAAACAGGAGAACATTCTCAATTGCCAGAGAGGAAGCTTGGAGGGGAAGCACAAAACAAGATGACAGAGAGGGGTCGGGCAAAGTAGCTGCCGTAAAAATATGCGTGCCCACACCCGCCTTCTCCAAAGCGCGGGGGTGGGGAAAGGAGGGGAGGGGAGCTGTGGAGGGAGAAGGTGATGGAGAGAGGTCGCGCAGGAGGGAGGGAGGGAGGTAGGGAGGGAGGCCCGGGGTCGAGATGAAACCGGATGCGGGGGCGGAAGCGGCAGACGGGGTCGAAATGGAGGAGGAGGCGAGATCGGCAAGGAACTGCAGCGCGGGCGCCACCATCAACCAATTCTTGGTTCAGAGGGAGGAGAGGTGAAGGGGACGAGGCGGGGAACAATAACAGGAAATGAGAGATGCTTGAAGAGTTGAGGGGGTAGCGGAGTAAACTGTCACGGCTGGGAAGGGATAGGGATTCGTCATGGGAGAGTGGAAAGAAGAGTGGAAATCTGTTTTGGCCCGGAGAGGTGGGGTTGCAAACAAAGAAAAAGCGGGCTGGTGGTCGAGGAGGGCTGAGCAGAGACGGTGTCAGTGAGGAGCAGGCCCGGAAAAGGTAGGGAGGAGAAGAGATGGGAGTGACGGAATTCGCGAGAGATGGGTGGAGAGAGTAGAGCGGAGAGACACGGCAGGGAGTCGATGGGATACGGGAAGTGAAGGACAGAGAAGATGCCGGGGTAAGGGTTGAAGGAAAGGAGCAGGGGAAAAAAACGCAGGAAATACGAAATCAGTTCGACGAATAGGGATGGGAAGAAGCTGGGAGAGGAGGAGAGGGTCGGAAGGAGGTGGTGAGGAAATAGGCGAGAGCGTCAGGGGAGGAGAGAGTGTCTCGGAGGCGGAGAGGCAAAGGTGGGAAAAGGCGGGTCGGGTGACACTAGAAAGCGAGAAGACGAAAGATATTGATCAGATTCGTGTGTGAGAAAGTCGCGAGAAAGAAGCAGCAGCATGAAGGATGGGAACACGGCGGACCGGATAAGGGGGGAGAAGCGGGGAGGATTGTGGGAGCAGGGCGAGCCCGGATGGTAGTGGAGGAATGTAGAGGGCAGGGAGAGAAGAAAAGGTAGAGCGGAGAGCGATTGCGTAATTTGAGATGGAGTAGACGAAGAGGGAAACAAAATGGAGCGGGGGCAGACAGCGGGACGGCAGGAGGTGAGTAGAAGTGAGGTGAATTAAGCGAGCAAGGTGAGTCTCGAAGAGTAGGGGGGGAGTGGGAGTAGAAGAAGGGAGGAAAGGGGCGGGGCGGGGGGTGATAAGATGGAGATCAGCGGGGCGAATTATAAAAACATGGCGGTCTCGGGGAGTAGGATAGCAACAGAAACGACAGGGAGAGACGGAAGGTGATGAGCTGTGAAGGAATGAGGTTCGCGAGGAGTAGAACAAACAGGAGGAAAACGGGAGGGATGGGATACGCTGGGGAGCCACAAGTAGAGTAGCAGCGGGCAGCGAGGAGACTTACGGGAGCAAGGAGTGTAGGGTAGGAGCGGAAAGGGCTGGGGGAAACGGGTAGAACCGGAATGCGGAGGGGGTCGTGTGGGAGGGGAAGCAGGGAGCAGCCTCAGCGGCAAAGCAGCCGGGCGGCGCGGGCGAAAGAAAAGCCGGTGCGGCGTCGGAGGGAGGGAGGCGGGGCGCAAATCGAATATGGAAATGCGAACTTTTAAATTGCGCCGGCGCGGGTGTAGTGCGCGGCCAGAATGAAGTGTTAATTTGCATATCGAGTGTCTGCCTCCCGCTGCCGCCACCTCCTTGGCTTTCATCCCCGCTGAGCCACTTGGACCCTGCTTCGCTCCTCTGCGCTGGGCGCTCCGCTGCGCTCTCCGTCTCAATACCACACTTTAATCGGCAGATCCTTTTGTCTTCGTCGCCATTGTCTGCTCGTCCGTCTTGTTCTTTTGCCCATCAGCCAAGCTATTTCAACTATAGGCAACGTTTATTTTCCACTTTTGTATTATTCCAGATCGCTGTCTCTACACTGCGCATTTTTCTCTTTTACCCATTCTCATTCCCTTCTCTTCTCTCTCTCTCTCTATTATATATAATATTATATATATATATTTATAGATAGTATTATATATAAATATATCTTTCTCTCTCTGTATATATACATACATACATACATAATGTATAGCGGACTTGATTTTTGGCGGAACGCGTCGAAACAGCGTTCCAGTACCTACAGAATAATTATTAAATTATATTATAAGTAGACAACAACTCCTATTATATTAATATTTAATTTAGGGTGCGTTACGAGACCTAAAATTTTACAATATAACATTCTCTCTCATTATATCTTTCTACTTCTTTGTGTCATTCTCTATCTCATTCTTTCTGTATTTCCCAATCTCACTTTCAATTTATGTAATTCTTTTATATGCGTCATTACATTTCACCTTTCTATTTCTCTATATCTTTCTCTACTTTTCTCCCTCACTTACTCTCAACACACTGTGTCGTTGCAATTTAGCCTTATTTTGGCGTCCTCTTTGAAACGACGTTCCTCTGCCTTCCTGCCTCTGCTGGTCTCTGCGAAATCGCCGTACGTCCTCCGCTTCTATCTTCCCGTTTGCGCCCTCCGCCTTTGCTCCGGGCCCTCTGCGCCTCGCACTGCCACATGTCGCCTCCTGCACCATCTAGTCGCTCTCCGCATCTGTCGCTCCCATGCGCTTCTCTTCCGCCGCCAAACCTCTCTCTCCGTGTCTGCGTTCCGCGAGCCCCGGGGGCGCCCAGCCGCCCGTGGAAATGGTGGGGCTGGCGCCATGTACAGGCGGAATGAAAAACGCCTTCCGCCCTCGATTATGAGCCCAAGGCGCGGAACGGGTCGCTGCTCAAAGGGCAGGGCCTGCCTCCGGCGAAGGGCCGCCCGCGCGCCCGATGGGCGCTCGTGCATATGCAGCGCGCGGAAATTAAAGCCTCTCCGGGCAGACCGGCGCGGGACATCCGCGGCGGAACGCTCAGCGCTAGACGCGGCGGCGAAATCCGCGCGACCGATCACTCCGGAGCGTCGATTATGACTCAGACTTTGGAGACAGATTTCCTCATCCGATAAACAAAAGGAAGGCGAGCTCGATGCAGAGGGGAGCGAAGACTCCCGAAGGCAGGCGGACGTCCACGAAACTCGAGTCGAAACGCGACCGCTGCGATCTGCAGCGATGCTCGCCCGCCGCGCAGGTCTGAACGAAATTTCCACAGCACTCACTCGCGTAGGCTGTAGGTCTTCCGCGCCGGTCTGTGGGGTACGGTTTCACGGGGACTTCTTGGCATTTCCAGTGAGTTCTATGCATTGTTTCGGAATAATTATTACGGACAGCTAAGGCATGTTGATGATGGTTATTTTCATACCATTGAACATGTAGTAAGAAATTCATAATATGAATTCATTAATGTGACTTTCGACCCAGGTTGCAAGGCAACTCATCATGCACTGATGTTTGGCAGGTCCCGTTCACATACAAAAAGCATTCGTATACCCGCCTAAGCGGTAAGAATCGAGTGCAACCGTCTGACCTTGATCTAAGTAAGAAACAGTAATTGTGAGGAAGGCGTGTGGCATGAGTAGTGGATTAATAATATGCAGCAAAATTCATATACTTACGTTTCGCGGAGGACGTCACACTGTTGTGACATTAGTTGATCCCTGAGCCACGTACCGGTTTTGTAAATAGAAAACGGCGTTGCATATAATACGAAAATTTATAAGGATATGTGTCGTTCACTCTTTGCAAAGCGGTTGTCGGCATAGAATCCGATATCTTTAATTTTGTTTGTAAAACATGGTATTATTGATTGGTGGTACATGGTACTACATTCCCCTAAAACATGCCTGGAGTGGCTCATAATATCGTTAAAATAACTCGAATATTATTGCAGACTATAATATTAATTTTAAAGACTCAACGTTTAGCAATTTCTTCATGGTGCGACAATTTGTTTTCCAGGTATTTGTATTAGTATTTACATACCATGATTCCTAAAGTCCATACTTGAGAGAAATGCGTTCGAAAACATTATACGTATCCCGGTTAATATTCTATTCGCGATGTCCTGCACACATGGCAGGTCAAACACAAAATGGAACATTTTCATATAAAATATTAACAAAAAATCAAGAACAATTTCACCCTGTACACGAAGACCTAAACCCAGAAGCATTTAAATTAAAAAGTGGAGTTTTACGACTCGCAATAAAGTCCAGTTTGTGCGAAAGAGTACCTTCCACGTTCTGGCTAGCCTTCGTTATTCTGGTCCCGAAACCCGGGAGCACGTTTATGTGTACAATTAAAATTTACTATTTACAATAAGCGCCGCTCGCCGCGCCACGTTCGCGCCGTGCAGGCAATTCGCGTGAGAGCATTTTTACGCATCTCCGGCGCGTTCCGCTGTTTGCCGAAGGTGGCGCGCTGCCGAGCAAGCTCGAGCCGTGTTTATTTTATTGTTTTTTAGCGGTCGGCAATATGGCGATCACCCGCATTTCTGGCGAATTTATGGGAAGCCGCTCCAAAAATGCCGGCTTTTAATCCCGCGGGTCCCAACTCGCACGCTCAGACACACACACACTACGCCTGCACGCACACACACACACATGCGTACGCGAGCGTTCTCACAGGACACACAATGGTGGTAGGTTTGAACAGGAGTTATCGCGTTCTTTCAACGGACTAGAATTTAAAATAAAACAACCGAGCGTTACTTGCGCCATAAAATAATTTATAATCCGGGAAGGTTATTTCTGAACGTGTTTGTTTTTAGATGCGTCCAGGTCCGGCGGTGTTTTCGAGTAAGACCAACAAAAATATTCCTCTTCAAACTTGATAATCCATTTCTATTTTGATTTACGGTTAACGTGCGGGAGGAGGGGGGTGGCGCAAATATTTGTTCTTACATTGGAGAGTACGAATGCAAATTTGGGGTTTTATTGTTCCCTTCCGCCCCTGCCAGCTCGGCGATGCCTTCCTGTATGTCCATCACCGCGCGCTGACGGAGTGGCCAGGCATTCACTGTGACAGCCCCCATTGCGGAACGCCGACTTTTCGACAGGATCGCCACTCTATTGCCAGTGATGCAACGGTCCACCGACTGGGATTGAATTATTCGTCTACTCCCGTTCATTTGGGCAGAGAACAATCCAAGAATTGTGAAGGGATAATAACAAAAATGAAATCATTTTTTCATAGATAAAATATAGGAAAATGTAAAATATAATTTTATAACATTACTACTGGTTCCAGTTCTGCCAATTTCAAAATCGTTAAAGAATAGTATTATTTTATTATTTCATTAATCTTTATAGGGTTGCAAAATTATTAACTCTCAGCAGTGCGTTGTAGGAATATCTATACTACTAGAATATTGAAGAAAAATTATTAGGTTATATCTTGTTCTTGATCATTAGAATGCCTGTTTTGAATGCATGAATTAGTTCAAGTTTAAACCCAACTCTCTTAGGTTGCATTAGTCCATTCCACACTGTAGTTTTTAATATTCACTTTAATTTCATATTATTTATTTCAGTTCAAGTTTTCCATCATCGCTCAAGAAGCGTCTGAATCGTCTATGCCTCTCGTATATTAGGTATTTATGATTGGATACGTTGAAGCCCCATTTACTAGATTTCTTTTCCAAGAAGATTTGAAATATCAACATTTCTATTTTCTATTTATCAATGAAGAAAGCCTTTTTACCTACTCATCTAATAAAACTTTAATCTATGAGAACTTCAAAAATCCTGCACTTTAACCGCTTCGGAAGTGGTGGAGCTTTGTGGTACAGCGTCAATGTACGCGAAGCCAGTAGCTGTTCCAGTTGCGGAAGATGGATGTCTTCACTATGTGTTTGTGGATTGGAAATATTCACCACTCGTTATCACCCGCGACATTTCTTAGGCTATGGATGTCAATGGCAAGCCTCTATTCTGATCATCTGCCTTGGAAAGGAGAGGATTTAAGTGCATACGTCTCGCCTACATTTCGGAATGAGGGAGATAATTAACATCGAAACACGCAAGTTTCATTACGATCTGGGTTATGTGGATTTCGTGTTGTGTTGAGTTGTTTTGTAACATATCATCTTGAAAATTCACAAAACGCAGACAAGACGGTGGCAATAATGAAATGGAATATAAGTGGTCGCCAATAAACAAAAGCTCTCTGTGTAGTTATTTCTATTATGGAGGTGAACAATGGCCGGCAAACTTGGCGGACTGATTTATTATTTCGCATTTTCAGGCGCGTCAACTGCTATGATTAGCCACGTTAGGGTATGACATTATTTTGTCCGGGAGGTGGCGATGTTCTTCCCCCGAAGAGGATCGGTGCCGACCTCGCATGCCGGCTGCAGGGGTTTTCCTCATCCAGCCACCGCGCCAGACGGAACGCGCTCTAAGAACCGGATTGATCTCCCGACGTATGTGGTGCATACAAATGTAAGTGCGGGTAAGTAATGGGTGAGAATAGTCCAAGAAAGAGAAAGAAAAACTCGCGCGCAATCCGGCACTACTGCCTTAACGATCTCGACCATCCGAACAAGTTTTGATCCACTGAATGTAATTAAACAAATTGATTATTAACACGAAACTATCTTCTTTTCAGCTTTAAGAAGCATTAAGTATTTAATTTAAACAATAAATATCAATAAATATATATTTTATAAATTTTGTAAATGTAATTTTAAATACTTTTCGCCTACATTTTCGTCCAGGATTATTTTTAAAAACGCATAAACTACCATTTAACATACTAATCTATTTTAGTATTTTTGTATCGTCAATGAAAATAGTTTAAATTACTTTTTAAGTATTAATGAAACTATTAAACTTTTTGTTACAAAATTTTGAATTCAAATATTAAAAATACTCGTTACAAAATATTGGATTGCACTTTCAGTTACGAAAGATTAAATTGGATACGGGATACTAAACACGTGCCTCAATTGCTTAGGCGTTAATCTACTATCACTCCTGTTTCATTCGATGTCGCAACTACCCGAGCGCATTTAAAGCAGTTCGCTGGACTCGTCACCGCCCCGCGCGTCGCGTGGCGTCGGGGCCTGCGGCCCAGACAGCGCGCGCCCTCTCAGCCTACCTGGCGGCAGCGGGGGAGGGGAGAGAACAAAGACGCGCGAAAGAAACACGACCCGCCGCGCCGCCCCGCGCGCTGAATTTCCCAAGCAGCCAGACAACACTGCAGCGCTGCAACGGCGCGGCAGATGCTCCCGTCGCGGTGGGGCCGACGCGAATAATGCAGGGCGCGCGTGAGGCCCTGGAGGGGCGGGGGTGGGGGCGGGGGCAGGCCTCCGAGGAGACGCGACCCGCTGGGAGACACAGTCCTCGGCACTGTGCTCACGAACTCCGACGGCCACTTGATGGTGGAAGAGGTTACCTGGTTACGGTGATGATACGATATTGGTCGTAATGTTAGATGAAATGGAGTAATTTATATACATGGTGAAGATTTAATGTTTGACGACGAGGGCACCGAGGCCACTAACCGAAGGCTAGAATGGGCAGGGAGGAGAGGAGAACAAAGGGTGATAAGGGTACGATGCAAGGGGCCAGAAGATGGCGAACGATGGAGTACCGCAGACGGCGTGGCGTGGTTGGGGGTATGGGGGACTCGATGAAGTCTCGGAGAAAGACAGGGCGTAGAGTGAGTAATAAATTTGTGACAAGTGCGGAGTGCCCAGGGGATTGGGGAAGGACTACAATACGAAGTGAGAGGGAGCTGGGTCGAAGTTCGAGGTTGTGGGGGCGTGGGCAGTGGAGGCGGATGACGGCGGGGGTTGAGTGGGCAGGGCGGGGCAGGAGCGGGGGCAGGAGGCGGGCAGGAAGCGGGAGCAGGAGCGGGGCAGGAGCGGTAGGGCAGGCAGGAGGGGCAGGAGCGGAGCACGACGGAGGCTGTGGTCGAGTGTGGCGATGGGGTACAGGTGGGGTGCCGGTGGGAGGAGTTCTGAGTGCGGGACGGGGTTCACCCGCCGTAGGGAAAGGAGCACCGCTGGAAACGACAAATGTTCCCCACCTTTTGCTTCACGCACATCGAGTAGACCAATCCTTTTTGGGACCGCTTAACGCTTTGTTGATGGAAGAGGTCACTTGGTTTGAATGGTGATGCTCAAAGAATAATAGTAGTCCCATGTGCTAAATGGGAAGTAACATTTATTGAAGTAAGTGAAGTTGTGTAAACAGCATAACCAACCCTAAAGACTTACGGGCGGGTGTTGTGTGGCGAATATAGATTGCATAGCAGGCGGATAGAAAAGGAAAAGAGTTTGGTGCGAAAATGGAAAACGGGAGAAGGAGAGAGGGATGGGAGGATAAGATGGAACAATGATTATAAAGGGGTGGAGAGTGAGACATTGAGATCGCTGACGGTGGACAGGTAAGTGGGAAGAGTGGTGCAGAGAGGTGGGAAGAGTGAGAAGGTTCCCAAGCCGAATCCGGTGTAATCATATTGACGCGACCAGCCAAGGATAGTGACGTTTAAGGTGATGGTTTATAATGAATAAAATTAGTATAACATCTGGTAAAGGTGATGATGACGGATTGTGATATGAGCACTGGTGGCGAATACAATAATGTAGAAGATATAAAATGAAAAATAGCAAGTACTGTCAAAATGTATGCAATGATATTTACGGAAAAAACCATAGTGTTAATTGTAAGGATATCGACACAGAAAACAATCAGTATTATAGACAGATTCAGATAGTAAATTTAATAGGGAAATGTGACCACTACAGTAATATAAATATAGTTGTGGTAAAGGTAGCAGGAGCAATGGTAGTGTAGTCGACTCGTTATGGTGGTACTGTTGGTGTGATCGGTGGTTCCTACAGGTGGTTTGTCGAGGTAGTATAAGTTGTTTATGAGATGATAATCGAACAACAGTTAAGTAAGGTAGTGAACGTATCAGCAACGAAAAAAAATTGGCGTTATTTTCACAGCCCGTAAGAAACTAAAAAAGGAAGGAAACCGAGATTTTGTTAGCGCGTTAGGAAAGTTCAGCAACCGCAGATTGTAGAAACCGATTATGTAAAATTACATTAGGAACAATTTCGAAACACTCCCAAGAGAAAAAGTCATATAATTACCTTCCACGCTCATATAACATTATTATGTAAACGAAATGCGATATACAAAATCATGACACTTTCTCTTTATTAGTAAATGATAATAAAAAAAAATACTCATAAATACATTATAAACTTCTTTAATAGGATTCTGATCTTGTGTTGACGTCATTTCAATAACGATGTCTACTGCCACAACATTTTGGAAGTTATTATTCGCATGTAAGGCGATTAATGTCTTTTCTATGCCCTTATTATTGTGGAAAAATCATTGTTCCGCTTGAAACGTTAGCCAACAAATTTTCCGTGCATTCATAGACCAAACATTTTTCATTTTAGGAGGTCATGATTTTCAGCATTGTTATTTAAATTACTGAGATAATAATTACAGACCCGTTTATATATTAAATATGAACAATGCGTTTTTGTTTTCAAGAACTAACAAAAATAAGCACTTAGCATTTGTAAATAATCTTTAATATTATTTTCCTTATCTATATTAATTTTCTTTTCTAATGCACGTAGATACTGAAGAAAAACATAGAGACAGTTCTATTTTCACTTAAAATAAAAAAATAATTATCGTACTCACGTACCGTCTAATTCACATACTGAGCGTGTCACATCTTAGATCACAGCTGACGTCATGCGACGAAGGCCAGAGATATTTCACGTGTACCAACTCCAAGTAGCCAAATTTACTGCCCCAGGAGCCCATTTTGCACACACTCGACTGCACTCTGCCGCTCAAGCCACTCGTCTAAACAAACACATTGTCCGGCCGTGCCCGAGCCGGCCACTCCGCTGCCGGCCCTGCGAAGCCGGAGCCGTCGCGTGCCGCCCTGGGCGGAAGCGCGGCGGCTGGCGACAGGGCTCGGCGCGGCGGCCGGGCGCGCGGACGGCGAAGCCTGTGCGGTGCGGGGGCGCGCGGGATCGGCGCGGCGAGAGCGCGTGGTTCGTCGTCGCGCGGGCGAGCGGCGGCGCGGGGCTGCTTGTAACGTGGGCAGGCGAGCGCGGCGCGCGAGCGAGACAGACTAGATCAGTCAGACGCGCAGAAGGAAAACACGAGTTCGTGGACCTCCGCCGGCACAAGGCTATGAAAATATTATTCAGCCTCCGCTGCGTTCGCGCGAGGAACGGGCTTCGAGTTGCGGTCACGTTCGGCGCGCCGCGACGCTGTTCCATGACGGTCGGTTTGGGCCGCGGCCCGCCCGTCTTTGGAGCAGGCGACCCCCCCAGATGCGTATGATGCGGGTATGTGAAGGGAGACCGGTTTGAGATAAGGTTGAGATCGCCAATACATAAGGGCTTCGGTGACAGTTAGCTAGCATTACGGATAAGGGTTGAGGTCTGCGGATAAGGGTCCCTGGTAACGGAGGCGAAGGCTGAAGCGAAGGGAGGGGGAGGGCAGGACGATGCGAAGCGGAGAGAGAGAATAAAGCAAGGCGAAGCCGATAGAAAATAGTTTGGGTGAGTCGTTTAGTGAAGGCGAGGTGAAGGGCGACGAGGGGCGAAAAGCAAGAGTGTGGCAAGGTGGAAGGTGAGATGGGGCGGGGCAGGATGACTCAAGGCGGAGTGGGGTGAGTCTGGGTCAGTGAAAGGGGGGAGGCTGGATGAAAAGAAGCAGCATGAGACGGGGCGAGGTGAGTCGGGACGAGTGGTACAGCAGAAAGGAAACGGTGCGGTTCGGGACGAGTCCAGCGCGACGATGCAGAGGACACGGGGCGAGTCGAAGTGGGGCGGAGGATGTTCGTACGAATGGCAATGTGGTAAGGAATGGTGCGGGGCGGGGCGAATCGGGGTCAGGGGGCGGAGAGATACGAATAGAAGCCTGACGGGCCGAGGCGATGAGCGGAGGAGGAGTGGCGGAGCGAGTGAGAGCGAGGCAGGCAAGGGCTTCGATGCGAGGAGGGGAGAGGAGAAACTGGACATGGAGGGGCGACGACAAAGTGGGGGGAAGATTGACGGGATAAAATATTGGAAGATGGTGAGGCACCAGATTGTTTGATTGTTTTCAGTGATTCCGAACACGTCATAAACAGTCATTTGTTTCATATGTGTAGTGCATATTTTGCTCGAGAGTTGGCGGTAATCTTTCCCCCGCAATATAGCGAGATCCGGCGCCGACCTACCGTCAGTTACAGGAGTTTCCCAACCAGGTATCTCCCACCAGCGGAACACCGGCCAGCAGGAAGAAGCTCTAAGCTCCCGACCGGTCTCTCGGCATATGTGGTGGTGCAGTGCATGTAAGAGTAAAGTGTGTTGAAAGGGTATGGTTGGGTCAAGAAAGAGGAAGGAAAGATCGCGTGCGGTGCGTGGCTCGTTTGTTAGAGTACTGCTCCAGCATTTACCTGGTATTGATAGAAGAAACCACGGGAAACTACCGATCAGAGCAGCCGTCGGCTAGAATTCTCCTCCAGTCAGCGACTGAATTCGAACTCGCTATCTATGTGGTAGCGAAAATCTTGCCGCTGGCGGAACTATTACCCTGGGTCCTGCCGGTCAGAGAGACAGCAGGGACATCAGTTGATGCCCTGAGCCATCTCTCCCGGGGTGAGGTACAAGCGCTGTGTGGGTGCAGAGGGTGGTAAGAGGGGCGGACCCAGTGCGGAGGAGTAAGACGGGCTGGAGTCGAAGCTGGATGAGAAGGAACGTGGAAACGTGTACAGCAGATTCATTTAGCCAAAAAACAGTGAACGTGACGTATAGGGGGGCATCATCTGCTCGCGTTTTCATGTGTTGATCTAGAAACAGCGTAAAATAACGAAGAAACTGAGTGCGCGAATAGGACTGAAAAAAATCTTTTAATAAAGGTTCACACGGTGGGAGTGACTAAAGATTGTAATTTCCACTTATGGGTACCTATAAACTAATGATAAAACAGTGTTCATAGAAATGTAGTTTTTATTACATATGGACACGACATAAGATATTGTAAAGACAACACACAAATAAAATGCATTGTAAAATACATTTTTAAAAAGAAATTTGTGCAACAGAACATTCATAATTTCACTGTATACGTATACAAGAAGCCTTAAGGAGTGGGGTGTGAGAGAAAAGAAGAAAAAATTAGAAGAATTACAATAGTATCTTTGTAGATCGGCATGTATGCTATTAGTTAAACCTCTATCTGTATTGCAAGTGGAAATTATATAATATATCCTTAATCATAGTGGAACTGGCAAATAATTTTATAGATCGTTAAAGTGATGTTACATTTATTTCATGAAAATTCGCGAGAGTGACATAAAACAAGATAATTAAATTTTCAGCATTACTTTTTAAATTCTTCGAATGAACGAATGTAGTGACTTTACAATGAAACAAATAACTAGAATGAGAGAAAATACATTCACTTTTTCACAAACATGCAATTTAATTTGGATTTCTATTCAAGCATTGCCATCTATTTTGCTCGTTGTACCATGCTAGTATAAATGTGTTAAACACTAGATCACATATTAATTTCTGAGCACTGATTGATTACTTTCACTCCATCACTTCAAGCGAATAATACAGCAGGTAATTAGTGGGGTGTTTTGCTCTCTACACAATACACTCGCTCGTCTGCGGAAAACACGTGATTGCTCGTTAGATGTGATAGGGAACAATTTGCACGCTTTCTGTTAACAAAACATTATGCAAGTACGTGAATAGAGGTGTTTCGTACTAATTTAGTAATGAACGTTTTCATGTGGCTACGAACTTAATTAATTTCATCTTGACAATACAAGCTACACAAACAAATCATACAAAAGTATTAAGCAAACAGTAAATACAAAATGTATGTTTATATAAAATGGGATGAACGAGTAAGTAGAGTTTTATACAGAAAGTATATAATTCTCCCGAGTGAGTAAAGCTTTATTTAATCTCGTGTGATAGCTCCGAATTTATTTTTAAATCGATATATAATTTCCAGGTTTAATTTTAAAGCACTTAATTGCTCTGAAAACAACGTCATAGAGACTAGTAGTATTTGTTTTCCATAGTTTTAATCAACGACTCTATAACTGGAGAGTACACAGGTGGTTAACTGAATGTTATTGAATGGAAGAAATTTTGAAGGTGGGGTAATATTATTTTGAAGGAGACTGATGTTCTGTGATAACCAAACACGAACCTTACAAAATATATGAACACTTATGTTAAATGAAGAAAAACAGGAATATGGAATTCGTTGAGGAAACATCATTGAAGTGGAATATTTCAGAAATAAATCAGCATGTTTTCACGGCTTTTGACTAATTCAAGCAACTAAAACAAGTCAATTTTGTCAGAAAAGTAAAATATTTGTGTCTACCTGTAACTATTTATGTGGAAATCGTTGTTGTTCCTGTGGCAACAAAATTTGATCCCACCGAATTCAAGTGACACTTGAGCGTGAGAAACGTAATATTGACGGAGATTTGTATATAAGTATAAATGCATACCTATACGAACACGAGCACTATTTGTGGGTTGAAAGCATTGATTTTGCGTCAAATGGGATCCTGAACTATCTATTAGTATGTGGCATTGTCACTGGAAGTCCAAATTCACAATGATTGTGTATTTCATAAGCAAACCCTTAAGAGCGTGGATTACAAAACTGGAAGGAAAGTATATAATTTTATCAACATTATTGTTTTTTCCACATTGAATCCAATGAATTTAAATCACTTCAATAACCAGTAATCACTAGGGGCATAAAACTAGATAACGCTACCCCACATGCACAGACCTCGCTGAGGGGGGGGGGGTACTGCCAATTAGTGGCACTGAGTTTTAAAAATCCTTCGTACGCCTTCCTTCGGAGGGGAAGTAAAGCCGGCTGTCCCATGTTAGTAGATTTATTGCATGTAAAATATTCTCAAGCTTAAATGTCGCCTCTAAGCTAAATTCAAATCGCCTGTTTCTCGCCCAAGAAATATCTCCTTTTCCCCTCCAATTGGTGAAAGGAGGGTAGTGAAATTTGCGTGGTGAGACGGAAGAGAAGGCCTCATGGCCTGAGTCTCGCCACGTAAAAGAAGGCATCAATTCAAATCAATTCAATTAGTATTCATCGGGGTGGAAGTGTGATATAGTTGTCTGCATAAAGCAGCTTTCACAGCAGCTCTACCTTCAAAGACTGAACACGTTTGTACTAAAGAAACCGCATGCAAAGGAAAAGGTTGAATAATATTATAATAAGACACCCGCACGCACATTAATATTTTTTTTACTCTGATCGAGAGGAGTTAGCAGATACGTTTATTGCTTCTAGCGAATGGCACATGTCAATTTTAAGTCCCAACACGCAATTCACATGCGGTAGTTTGCGATATTGGTCAAGGTAATTCATATTCGCTTAAACAATCTGGCCTTTCTTAATCTAATAACTGCGCCTAGTGCACTTCAATAAATGAATGAAAAATGCGGCTTCAACTAATTTTTGCGCTGGTTCTAGCATATATTTCACTTTCTTTCAACACACCTTCCTCCCCGAAATTTGAAGAGGGGGAGGTACCCACGTTCTCATTAGAGAGCGGAGCAATAGAGTTCTTTATATCCTGCCAAACAATCAGATAAATCGCGATATTCCCAACCTGTACCAGCTTCTTAACAGATCAAAATCGTTTACAACCAAATTACACGAAAAACCGGTTCGAAAACTTCAGAAATGTATAATAACTTACTAATACTGATTAACTGACGTAATATCTCTTAATTACGAAAATTTAGCATACAAAATAAATGTTTATCAACGAAGCAATTTTTAATCAATTTTACACACAGAAAATCCCAATAAACGGCACCTTTATTCGTTCCACACTGTTTCCGGAAGGGGAAGTGAAAAGAACGATAACTTAACTCTAGCGTACCGCGTACGACCATTATATTCCATTACTGGAGGCTATTAGATCGTTCCGGTAGTGGTTATACGGGGTCTCTCCTAGGAGTATCGGATTCAAATTCTATTTATCTATCGGCTGCCGGCTCCTAGGCATCATTAGCTAGAAATTGCAGTTATCGCTCTGATTGAGAACGCCAATTATTTTGCTATCGGCCCGGCCAGCCGCTCGGGGGCCAGGTAGGTCGACGATTATTTCGTTAGCAAGGGGACGCGGCGGCGACACATTGGCTATCACAGTCACAATTACGCCCTCTAATTGTATATCTCGCGCGTGGCCGCTTATCGGGGCGAGTCCCTCGCCCGACGCGCCCTCTAGGGCGATCTGAGAGCGCCCGCGGCGGCCAGGGCGCCAATGTTGCCACGCCGGCAGATTGTCTATGTAATTTGAGGTGTTCCACAGGGTCTGCGACGTAATTAAAAACTAAAATTCGTTTGGATATTTTTTTATTTCATACCGTTCACATTTTCTCGTAAACGTGGCGTAGCGAAAGTAATGTAATGCTTCAAAAGTCGACTATGAGAATTTGAGATCGATGCACACTTTAGAAATCCCTAACACTCAAAAGAATTGTTAAAAAAGTTGTTCGTCAGTCTGTCCGTTCATCTTTTTATAAACAAATTGTTTCCAATAAACACAGAAACATGTACGTTTCTGCCAATAGAAAGACTTAGACCGTGTCTTCGTATCACCGTAATGTGACGAGTATTGTTTGTGAAGCAGTTATTTTGAAGGATTGCGGATATATTCGGAGAAAATATATCTGTTACAATTCTACACTTCCTGCTCAAATACTACGAAAATATTCTATAGTATGCTGTACTAGAACTAGCATTCTTTATTCCTTTAGTCGTAATTCAGCCTTCTTCGTAATTCGGAGATTTTTTTCAGGATATTGTAATCATTTTTTATACAATGTCAGGTTTATTCTTTATCAATAGATTATAATTGAAATATTGTGCTGTAATTTATCTAATGTTATATTAGACTAATGAAGTTGTCTAGCCAATTCGCCATAGCGTTCATTCCTCTGCTTAAACATATACTAGAATACAACTAAAAGTTATGCGTACAACACCACAATACGTTTCACAATAATATCTATATGCGTTGACAGGTAGTCAACTTTGAGAAAATATTCTAAACTGAGCATGGACATCTTGAATTATCAACCAGAAAATACATCCTCATTCATCAACTCATAAAATTCAACCGGCAAACAAAACTAAATTCCACAAAACTCTCCGTGAACTAAAATATAGAATTTTCTCACGGAATACTGGTAAATTATATTTAGGAATCAAGAAACACGGAAATTTAATTTCCAGAAAAAAATACGATTTTACGTTTTGACTCATACAGGAGTTTTGAAGAATAATTTCATAATATTTTACCATTTGTAATCAATTATGTTACTCTTCAAGATAACTTATGATAAAAAGACCATTTTTACACATTTTTTTCTACTCCGAGTTCATTTTTAATTCACATTCTATAATATTCCATTTTCTTCGTACTATGTTTAATAGACGAGGGAATGACGAAAATGAAGCAGTAAGAGGCATGTCTAGAGAGAAACTGTGGATAAATCGGTTCATAAGGAAGCAGAAAGATATTGACGACCGTCTCCGACTTCTTTAACCGAGCGGGGAAGGAATTTAAAATATTAACATTTTAGGCTAAAAACTAACAAATTCAGAGGTTGTGAGAGTGGTTTTAAAAAAATAGCCAGAACTAGTGGAGCTGAGAGGTAAGAGTTTAGAGTGTTACGTGAGACTGACATAATTTTTTAAAGCGTTCTTTTCTCAATCCGAAGGAAACATTTGAAAAAAACTTAATGTGTCGGTTCGTTAAGATATTCAATACGTAAACATCGTTTGAGTAACATTCTCATGGACCGAAATGAAGTCTAAGCCAAGATAATTGTTTCTAATGGTAACAAACGGAATTGATTACACAAAGGTGAACATATTAGTGTTATTATTCTTTGGATAGGAATTGATTTTCTTAACGTACGTAAGAACTCACAAAATAATCCAATATTTCTAGTATACAAATAATTTTTCAATTTTCTCACCACAGCTGGTTCCATGTCCCTCCAAAATCCCTTTATTCCCCATTACAAATCCAGTAAAGTTAAATAATACTGCATAGAGTAGGGTTGTACTTGCCCAAATTTTCACATGGAAAACTTTACTTGGCTTTCTGAAGAGTAAAAACCTTTTCTAATATTTGTGTACGTAACAAAGAAAATCTAATAGTCAAGGAACTATCCATGTTTTTAAGGAAGTGTGAATCGTTCGAAGAACATATTTCTATAATACTAAATACACATTTTTAAAATTTTTTTTTTGCAACATCAATTGCATTGTTTTTATTTTAGTTTGATATTACGAAAGGACGAAGTTACATTTATACATTTTTAACAAATAAACAAGTTTCATTACCAACTTTACTACTTAATGAAAAGGATAAGGAAATGGTGGGGATTCACATGCTAGAGCTCAAGTACAGGTTCGCTTGTCAGTATTATTGTTGCAGAGAGAATGACACGAAGATTGTTGAACAATTGTAACTTCGAAAATTCAGAATTCAGCGACACTTAGACCTGCGCTCATTTTTTAAGCATCTTGCGCTGTTCCTGTTAATTAGAAAAAATTGAGCCATTTTTGAAAAAAGTTAGAAATTGTTCACATGTTATGTGAAATAACTCCAAAAACAAAAGTTTCTTTTTCAAACTAGTAGAGTCTTGACTTCGGCAAAATCAAACGGGGAATATTAAATTTCAAGAAAATAATATGAACGGTTTAGGCCGTTAGCCCTGCCCACAGTCGGATGGAGAACATTTTAACGTCACCATTTTTTTCCGGTGTCACGGACAAACAAGACTTGGTTTTCGGTCTTCCACACATGTTAGAGGCAGTAATATACTACCTAAAGAATAAAAAGTATCCTCTTTTTCGACATCAAGGCTCTCTAATAAGAGATTTTCTATCGAAAAATTGTCCACTCTTGTCGTAACATTCTTCGCTTTCTGTTACTATTTAAGTACGTATAAAGTGAGAAAATACTCGTAAATGATTAATAGGAAAGAATTATTTTATTTTGAATAAACTCTGTATTAGTTAGTAAATGTAAAGTATAGAGTAGTACAATCATGCTAGGAGCAGTAGGAAGCTTCATTATTAGCACGGGAGGTGAGTGATATATTTAAATGCGTACCAGGGTGAGCGATGCTTATAGATTTAGGATGGATTCTCAGTACGTATGATGAGAGCAGTAGTAGCAATTTATTGTAAAAGACGATAATGTGTATTTTCTTACGGGCGTGCCTAAACTCAACCTTTTACGGAAATGACATTAGTGTTAAAAAAGTATTCTTAGAACACTTAGTGTTGTAAAAAACCCATGGCCTTCTATTCTCTCATTAAGAAATAACAATCTGAGAAACGAATTTTTCAAAAGTGGATTAAATGTTGCAGATTTGCGTATGATGTTTATGAAACTCTTGCTTGACAAATCCGTAGCAAACTCGCATTAACAGATAGTTCCTTGTCAAATGGCTACTATGCGTCGTGGTGTAATATTATGTTTTTCAAAATGATTTCTTCACTTAAAGTAAATTAATTTCGCGAAACACTAGAATTCAAGATTTTGATTTCTAAACCCCGGAACCACCAAGGCGAAGTTGACGGCTGAATGCTTGTATGCAATAAGCGTTTCTCGGCCGTGTGGACACTCCTCGCCCCTTACCAAGCTGCTCCCCCTTGCGCCGCCGCCGCCTCCCCCCGCCCCCACCACCGCTCCATGCTGTGCCCCGCGCCGCGTGGCAGACTCCAGCCGGGTCCCGATGGCCGCCGGGAAATCGCATCTTACACATTCACGTGCCGGCCGCGTCGACGCACGCCGCTAACTGGCTCGTAATAAATTGCGTGTTGTAAACCACCGCACGGGCCACACGACCCGCACGACGGTCTGGCGGGAAGGAAGAGGCGGGGGCGGGGGGAGGGGAGCAGCGAATTGGGCCGGAATAGGTTGAGGGAAGATGACTGACGGGAGATCAGGGTCTGTTCGAGACTGCAGGGCATGAGGGGCGACAGTGACGCCCGGGAGGAGACGAGCAGAATAGGATAGAGGTGGGTTGGAAACCATCTGATACATAAAAACAAATGTTTGTTTTGCGTCCGTGCTTAATGCGTTGCCGCTACCGTTATTTTAACTTGCGATAAAACATAGTTAACATATTGATCACACTTCTGGGAAGAATATAGGCATATCACGATGGGAATGTGCATATGCCTTCGCATATAGACGCGCGTTGATGATGATTTTATGTAGACTCAAGGGCCCTGATCAAGGCGCTCTAAGCCACGGCGGTCCGTAAGCAACCCGCCGTACACTGAAGTACGATTATTAAGAAGTCTTCATTGCGTATTCTCCCTTGTGATTGTGAAATTTCTCCCGGGAAAGTCTGTTTCAGAGAGAGCCAGAGGAAGACAGAGACGCAGGGACAGAAAGAGCCAGAGACGTGGAGAGAGACAGAAAGACATGGAGAGAGAGAAGGAACAGCACTCACAAGAAACTCTCGTGTATTAAAATGTTTGAAAAGCGTAGCGTAAAACGTGATTAACAATGTGTAGCGTAGCATGTGATGTGTAATACATTACAAGAGCGAAGCATTGCTGTGTCCACTAGAATGGAATGAGTCCAGGTGAAGGAGAGCGTGGAGGAGCGGTAGGGAGTTAAGAATAATGGTGTGGAGTGTGATGGACGTGAGCAGGTGAGGCGTGTCTGGCCAGCAACTCTCGGCAGGTCTCAATATTACTAGTTTCGACTGACGGTTTTATACAGGTGGGTACGGATAGGAGCTGAAGAGGAGCAATAAGAGGGGACAGGCGGGGATAGGTAGGGGGCGGCGCGAGAAGGGGAGGGTCAGAAGAATAGACCAAAGAAAAACATCCTGAAGGATCTTGCAGCACCAACAGGATATTGATGAGAAGCAATTTTTGCAATAGAAACGGCGCTTGCACGACACATTCTCAAGTCCCTCACATCAGTCTTGTGGTGAGTTGGATAGAGGTAATATGCAATGGAAACTAGGGTTGCGGGGGCGGTGAGGGGGAAGTGGGCCTACACGCGACGGCGGCAGCGGCGGTGGCGGAAGTAGCGCAGCCGACGACTCGAGAACGGAAGGGCGTCAGCGGCGTTGCTGGCGTCAGAGAAGTGATGTAATGGTAGTGTAGCAGCGGAACTATGGATGAATAGACTGTGAGATGTTCGGTTACGATATGAGGTCTTTGGTGATGGTGGTAGAAGCCGAGGCGAAAGGATGGCATTGCTGTTGCGTCAGACATAAATGCGAAAGGGGAATGATTTTCAGTATGACGAAATAGAACTTGAGTATTCTGCTAAATCCGAAATCGATACTTCGTTTATCAACAAGTTCTCCGCAATATTTGAAGACCTACTGTGGCGGCATTTTGACACCGAAAAGGTAACTGCGCAGCAAAGAATCACAATCACTATCATAGCCCAATCACTATCATAGACCAATAGCCTCGTCACAAATTCTGGAGGTTGACTGCTCTTAAACGTCGTGTTCTATTCCGAGAAAATTCATGGTCAAAACCTTCAACGACGCACCACAGACCACGATCGATCCCTCTTTCACTTCGCAACTCTTCCTCGCACGGCGCCAAAGGCGAACCTCAAGCGAATGTCATACGAACGTCAGGCAAGAGATTCTAAGATGGCGGAAGCGCCATCGGCGAAGAAGGCTAATGGAAAGAGACAGAGACCGAGACCACATCTAAAGGTAGAGGCAAAGACAAAGTAAGTGAAACAATGGAGAAAGACATGAAAAGGGAGAATAAGAGAGAAAGAGAAGAGAGGCGAAAAAATAATAAGAGGGAAAAAGAGGGACAGGGGGAAAAAGAGGGACAGAGGGGAAAAAGAGAGACAGAGGGGAAAAAGAGGGACAGAGGGGAAAAAGAGGGACAGAAGGGGAAAAAGAGGGACAGAGGAAAAAGGAGGGAAAGAAGGAGAAAAAGATGGAAAGAAGGAGAAAAAGAGGGAAAGAAGGAGAAAAAGAGGGAAAGAAGGAGAAAAAGAGGGAGAAAGAGAGGAAGAGAGAGAGACAGAGAGAGATAGAGAGATGAAAAAGAGACAGAGAATGCACAACAAATGCCTTGGGGAAGGCGTGACCGGCGACGAAACAGCGATAGAAGAAAGTCGAGTACGAGTGGCACCGAGGTGCGCATTCACCTTGGTTTGACGGGAGAAGTTTAAAGCTGTCATCGGCCAAATTGGTAGAATTGCACCTTCATATCATTTGCATCACAATTATCACTGCCGATAAACTCTGTGTTATTAAAGCATTATATTTTTCTCTGAACATAACATTTGAATGCACGTAGAAATTATGAATGTATTTTCGAACGTATTATCCTCACAGTTCTAATCACCTATAATGCCACAATACACTATAGGCGGTTATAAGAAGACAGGATGATTCATTGATGGCTGTGTTCGATCTACACCGTACTTGTGCTTCGAAATATCGAAGTTTACATAAAAGTGCTGTCATTGCTTTATTATTCAGAACTAGTTAAATATAAACTGTTGAATTTTCAACAAGTCGTGCAGATGATAGAATTATACAGAAATATAAGAGTGAAAACGAAGTTGGATCTACATCATATGTAAAATGCTGGATGAACACACAGTCAAAAGAAGAACTTTGCGTTGATCTTTGGCATTTTCTATTCACTATTAACTATATTAATACTTGAAATCTGCTTATGATCGTAAATCATCTTTAGAAAATACAACTCACGGTTCTCAACAATGGAACAAATAAAAAAGTTCTGAAGGATATTACAAATCAAGTACACAAGTGAACATCTTCAAGTCAAGCTCGCAGCAACGACCGGATATGGATGAAAAGCAATTTTTGTAATAGAAATGGCGCCTGCACGATGCGCACAATGTGACAACTACATGCAGCTGATTTGCAAGTTCTTTGCACCAGCCGTGGAGTCAAACTCCAATAGTTGGAAGCTGTTATATCTGTTGAGACAAGACGCGAAATCTTTGCAAAAGATTGGAAAACTTAGTGGTTTGTGTCAAATGTGTGTACGATAAATATTTACTGTCAAAGTCCACATGCATTACTGGTGAAAAACTATCAAATCTATTTAATTATATTTTAAATAAGGAGTTTTCTATCCTTTTCATAATATAAAATATCGTTTAAAAAAGTGTCAATTTTATATTGCATTATTTTCACACAATGTAGTACTTGTATACGAAGATTCAATTGTAGGAATGGCGTCTTTGATTCGGGTGAACCCAACTCGACCTTCTATCTCTGGAGTAGATGGAAAAAATATCAAATCTAGCCTACTACATAATCTTATGGAAAATGTAGAGGTGTCACGAAATTTCAGGTCTCTAAAAATTCTATAAAAATATAGAAATTTAAAAATACAAAAGTTGTAGCGAAAACACAATTGACTATATTGTCGAAGAAAGGTCAATAAGCACCATAGTATTTGATGCTCACTTTAATGCTCCAGAATCACCAGACGGCGAAGGCTGTAAGGGTCTGTTAAGGGTGTCTGTAAGGGTCTGTAGGAGTCGAAGGTCTGTAAGGGGTCTGTAAGGTCGTTAAGGGGTCTGTAAGGGGTCTGGGTTGTAAGAGGTGCTGGAAGAGGGCGGAAGAGGCTGGAAGAGGGCTGGAAGCAGGGCTGGAAGGGCTGGAAGAGGGCTTGGAAGAGGGCCTGAAGAGGGCTGGAAGAGGGTGGAGAGGGCTGGAAAGAGGGCTTGGAAGAGGCTGAAGAGGGCTGGAAGAGGGCTGGAAGAGGGCTGAAGAGGGCTGGAAAGAGGGCTGGAAGAGGCTGGAGAGGGGCGGAAGAGGCTGGAAGAGCGCTGGAAGAGAGCTGGAAGAGAGCTGGAGAGGAAGCTGGAAGAGAGCTGGAAGAGAGCTGGAAGAGAGCATGGAAAGAGGGCTGGAAGAGGGCTGGGAAGAGGGCTGGAAGAGGAGGACTGGAAGAGGGCTGAAGATGAGCTGGAAGAGAGCGCGGAAGAGAGCTGGAAGAGGCTGGAAGGAGGGCTGGAAGAGGGCTGAAGAGAGCTGGATAAGAGAGCTGGAAGAGAGCTTGGAAGAGAGCTGGAAGAGAGCTGGAAGAGAGCTGTGAAGAGAGCTGGAAGAGCAGCTTGGAAGAGGGCTGGGAAGAGAGAGCTGGAGAGAGGCTGGAAGAGGGCTGGAAGAGGCTGGAAGTAGGGCTGGAGAAGGCTGGAAGAGGGCTGGAAGAGAGCTGGAAGAGAGCTTGGAAGAGGGCTGGAAGAGGGCTTGGAAGAGGGCTGAGAGAGGGAAGAGCTGGAAGAGAGCTGCGAGAGAGCAGAAGCTGGAAGAGAGCTGGAAGAGAGCTGGAAGAGAGCTGGAGAGAGCTGGAAGAGCAAGAGCTGGGCAGGAGAGGTAGAAGGGCTGGAAGAGGGCTGAAGAGAGCTGGAGAGAGCTGGAAGAGGTGAGCTGGAAGAGGCTGGGAGGGGAGAGGGGCTGGCTAAGCAGGGCTGCGAAGAGG
>BOPP01000199.1:752404-770897 GCA_017312745.1 Gryllus bimaculatus
AAGGGATAGTTGACGTTAAAGCGTATTGGTATAATGAATAAAAATTAGTATACGACATGTGGTAAAGGTGATGATGACGGATGTTGATGATGAGCATGGGGCGAATACAATAATGGTAGAAGATATAAATGAAAAATAGCAAGTACTGTCAAAATGTGATGCAATGATATTTACGGTTAAAAAAACCATAGTGTTAATTGTGAAGGATATCGACACAAAGAAAATGGCAGTATTATAGACAGATTCAGATAGTAATTTCAATAGGAAGAAATGTGACACACAGTCAATATAAATATAGTTGTGGTAAAGTGCAGAGCAAATGGAGTGTAGTCGACTCGTTATGGTGGTATGTTGGTGCGATCGGTGGGGGTTTTTCCTAACAAGGGGTTGGGGGTTTTTGTCAGGTAGTATAAGTTTTTATGAGATGAGTAATCGAACAACAGTTAAGTAGGCTAGTGAAACGTATCAGCAAGAAAAAAAATTGGGCGTTATTTCACAGCACCGTAAGAAACTAAAAAAGGAAGGAACCGAGATTTTGTAGGCGTTAGAGAAAGTTCAGCAACCGAGATTGTAGCAACGATTTGTAAAATTTACATCTTCAGAACCAATTTCGAAACACTCCCAGAGAAAAGTCATATAATTACTTCCACGCTCAATATACGATATTATGTAACGAATGCTTGATATACAAAATCATGACACTTTTCGCTTATATTAGTAATGAAGTAAAAAAAAATACTCATAAATACATTTATACAACTTCTTTAATTAGGATTGATCTGGTGTGTTGGACGTCATCTCAATAACGATGTCTACTGCCACAACATCTTTGGAAGTTATTATTCGCCATGTAAGGCGATAATGTCTTTTCTAGCCGTATTGATGGAAAAATCAGTTGTTCCGCTTGGAACGTTTAGCCAACAAATTTTCCGTTGCATTCATAGACGCAAACATTTTTCATTTTAGGAGTCATGATTACAGGATTGATTAATTTAAATTTACTGAACTAATAATTACAGACCCGTTTATGATATTAAATATGAACAATGGTTTGTTTTTTCAAAGAACTAACAAAATAAAGCATTAGCAATTTGTAAATATCTTAAATTTATTTTCCTTATTATTAATTCTCTTCTATTGCACGTAGATACTGAAGAAAAACATAGAGACAGTTTCGATTTCACTTAAAATAATAAAAAATAAATTATCGTAACTAACGTACCGTCTATTCTCAATACTGAGCGTGTCACATCGTGATCACAGCTGACGTCATGCGACGAGGGCGAGATATTCACGTGTTACCAACCTCCAAGTAGCAACAATTTTACTGCCCCAGGAGCCCATTTTGCACACACTCGACTGCACTCTGCCGCTCAAGCCCTCGTCTAAACGAACCACTTGGTCCGCCGTGCCCGAGCCGGCCACTCCGCTTGCCGCCCCTGGAAGCCGGAGCGGCGCTGCCGCCCTGGCGAAGCGGCGGCGCTGGGCGACAGGGCGGGCGCGGGCGCGGCGCGGGCGGTGAAGCGTGTGTCTGGGCGCGCGGATCGCCGGGAGAGCTGTTCGCGCGCGCGGGGCGCGGCGGCGGCGCGGGGCTGTGTAAACGTGGGCAGGCGGAGCGCGCGAGCGAGACAGACAGACAAGTCAGACGCGCAGAAGGAAAACACGAGTTCTGGAGCCTCCGCCGGCACAAGTCTGAAAAATTATAGCCTCGCGCGTCGGCGAGGAAGGCGGCTTCGAGTGTTGCGGGCGTCTCCAACGGGAGGCCGCGCCGGGCGTCATGGGGGGACCCAAGGGGTAGATGTGGTGGAAAGGGCCGGGTGACTCATAGGCTCGGGTGAGAGCTAGAGGAAGGTGAGGTGGGGATAGGGTGGAACGAGGAAGGCTGAAGCGAAGGAGGGGAGGCAGGACCGATGCGAAGCGAGAGAGAGAATAAAGCAAGGCAAGCTGATAGAAAAATAGTTTGGTGAAGTCGTTTAGTGAAGGCGAGGTGAAGGCGACGAGGGGCGAAAAGCAAGAGTGTGCAAGGGTGGAGGTGAGATGGGGGCGGACCAGGATGAACTCAAGCGGAGTGGGGTGAGTCTGGGTCAGTGAAAGGGGGAGGCTGGGATGAAAAGAAGCAGCATGAGACGGGGCGAGTGAGTCGGGAACGAAGTGGTACAAGGCGAAAGGAAACGGTGCGGTCGGGACGAGAGTCCAGCGCGACGATGCAGAGGACCACGCGGGCGAGTCGAAGTGGGGCGGAGTGATGTTCGTTACGAATGCAAGTGGTAAGGAATGGTGCGGGGTGGGCGAATCGGGGACAGGGGCGCGGAGAGTACGAATACGAAGCCTGACGCGGCCGAGGCGATGAGCGGAGGAGGAGTGGCGGACGCGAGTGAGAGCCGAGGGGCAGGCAAGGGCTTCGATGCGAGGAGGGAGAGGAGAAACTAGACATGGAGGCGGCGACGACAAAGTGAGGGGAAGATTGCACGGAGAAAATATTGGAGATGGTGAGGCCACCAGATTGTTTGATTTTTCAGTGATTCCGAACAGTCATAAACAGCATTGTTTCATATGTGTATGCATATTTTGGCTCGAGAAGTTGGCGTTTTTGTAATCTTTTTCCCCCGGCAAAAATATAGCGAGATCCGGCGCCGACCTACCGTCAGTGACAGGAGTTCCCACCAGGTATCTCCCACCAGCGGAAAGCCGGCCAGCAGAAGAAGCTCTAAGCTCCCGACGGTCTCTCGGCATTATGTGGCGTGGTGCAGTGCATGTAAGAGTAAAGTGTGTCTGAAAAGGGTTTATGGATTGGGTCAAGAAAGAGGAAGGAAAGATCGCGTGCGGTGCGTGGCCCGTTTAGTTAGAGTACTGCTGCCAGCATTTACCTGGATATTGGATAGAAGAAAGCCACGGGTAACTACCGATCAGAGCAGCCGTCGCTAGATTCTCTCAGTCAGCGACTGAATTCGGAACTCGCTATCATAGTGAGCGGAAAATCTTGGCCGCTGGCGGAACTAGTTACCCTGGTCCTGCCGGTCCAGAGAGACAGCAGGGAATCACGTTTGCTCTCTGAGCCATCTCTCCCGGTGAGGTACAAGCGCTGTGTGGGTGCAGAGGGTGGTAAGAGGGCGCGACCCAGTGCGAGGAGTAAGGCGGCTTGGAGTCGAAGCTGATGAGACAGGAACGTGAAACGGTACAGCAGATTCATTTAGCCAAAAAATAATGAATGTGACCTATAAGGGGGCATCATCTGCGAGCGTTTCTTGTGTTGATCTAGAACACAGCGTAAAATAGCGAAGAAACTGAGTGCGCGAATAGGACTGAAAAATCTTTAATAAAGGTTCACACGGTGGGAGTGACTAGAAGATTGTAAATTTCCACTTATTGGTTACCTATAAGACTAAATGAATAAACAGGTGTTATAGAAATGTAGTTTTTATTACATATGGACTACGACACACAAATTTCTCAAGACAACACACTAATAAAATGCATTTAAATACATTTTTAAAAGAAAGAAATTTGTGCAACAAACATTCATAACTTAACTTCTGAAACTATAGTATACATAAATCTGAAGGGAGTAGGGTGTGAGAGAAAAAGGAAAAAAAATTAGAAGAATACAATAGTATTTGTAGATCGCATGTATGCTATTAGTTCACCTATCTGTATTGCAAGTGGAAATTATATAATATATCGTTAATTCTAGTGAAACTGGCAAATAAATTTAATAGATCGTTAAAGTGATGTTACATTTATTTCACGAAATTCGCAGGGAGTGACATAAAACAAAGATAATTAAATTTTCAGCATTACTTTTTAAATTCTTGAATGAACGATGTATGACTTCTACCAATGAAACAAATAACTAGAATGACAGAAAATACATTCACTTTTTTACAAACATGCATTTAATTTGATTTCTATTCAAGCATTCCATCTATTTTGCTCATTGTACCATGCTAGTATAAATGTGGTTAAACACTAGATACATATTAATTTCTGAGCCTGCATTAATTACTTTCACTCATCACTTCAAGCGAATAATACAGTAGGTTAATTAGTGGGGTGTTTTTTCTCTCTACACAATACACTCGCTCGTCTGCGGAGAAACGTGATCGCTGTTAGATGTGAATAGGGAACAATTTGCACCGCTTATCTGTTACAAAACATTACGCAGAGTACGTGAATAGAGATGGTTTCGTCTAATTTATGTAATGAACGTGTTTCCATTTGGGCTACGAACTTATTAATTGCATCTTGCACATAAAAGCCACACAAACAAATCATTACAAAATATTAAGAAACCCAGTAAATACTCAAAATGTATGTTTATATAAAATGGGATAACGAAGTAAGTAGAGTTTTATCCAGAAAAGTATATAGTTTCCCCGAGTGAGTAAAGCTTTATTTAATCGTCGTGTGTGCTTCCGAAATTTTTTTTAAATCGATATTTACATTTCCCAGGTTTATTTTAAAGCACTTAATTGCGTCCTGTAAAACAACGTCATAGATACTATTTAGTAATTTGTTTTCCATAGTTTTAATCAATGACTCATAGCTGGAGAGTATACACAGGTGTTAGCTGAATTTATTGAACTGGAAGAAATTTTGATGTGTGTGGTAAAATGATTATTTTGATTTTCTTGTTGATAACCAAAACGAATCTTACAAATATATAACACTGTATGAATAAATGAAAAAAAAACAGAATATGGAATTCGTTGAGGAAACATTCACTTAAGTTGGAATATTTCAGAAATAAGATCAGCCATTGTTTTCACGGCTTTTATGTTAATTCAAGCAGCCTAAAAAGTCAACCGTTTGTCAGAAAAGTAAAAGTATAAGGTGTTACCTGTAAATACTTATCTGTAAATCCGTTGTTCCCATGGCAACAAAATGTTAGATTCTCCGCCAAGATCAAAGTGACCCTTGAGCCTGAAGTAACGGTATATTGACGTAGTTTTATATAAGATAAATGTCATACTATACGAACACGAGCACATTTGTGGTTGAAAAGCATTGATTTTGCTCAAATGGTTCCAACTATCTATTAGTAATGTGCATTGTTCACTGGAAGTCAAATTCCACAATAATTGTTATTTCTAAGCAAACCTAAGAGCTGAATTACACAACTGGAAGGAAAGGACATAATTTATCAACATTATTGTTCTTTCCACATTGAATCCAGATGAATTAAAATCACTCAATAACGAGTTAAATCACTAGGGCATAAAACTGGATAAACTCTACACACATGCACAGACCTCGCTGAGGGAGGGGGATACTGCTAATTAGTGGCACTGAGTTTTAAGAATCTCTTCGTACGCTCCTTCGGAGGGAAGTAAAGCCCGGCTGTCCCATGTTAGTAGATTTATTATGTAAAATATTCCTCAAGCTTAAATGAAGCTCTGAACTAAAATTCAATTTCGCCTGTTCTCGCCAAAAAATATATATTTTTCCCCCCTCCAGTTGGTGAAAGGAGCGTAGCGAAATTTACGTGGTCAGACGCGAAGAGAAAGGCCTCATGGCCTTGAGTCTCGCACGTAAAAAAAGGCATCATTCAAATTCAATTCATTCATTACTATTCGTCGGAGTGGAAGTGTGATATATTGTCTGCAAAAGCAGCTTTTACAGCAGCTCTACTTTCAAAGACTGATCACGTTGTACTAACAGAAACCGCAATGCAAAAGGAAAAAGGTTCGAATGATATATATAATTAGACACCCGCACGCACATCAATATTTATTTACTGGATAACAAGAGGAGTTAGCAGATACGTTTATTGCTTCTAGCGAATGGCACATGTCAATTTTAAGTCCCAACACGCAATTCACAGGCGGTAGTTGGCGATATTGCGTCAGTAATTCATATTCGGTTAAACAATCTGGCCTTTCCCTTAATCTAATAACTGCGCCTAGTGCATCAATTAATAATGAAAAAGCGCTTCACTAATTTTTGCGCTGTTCTAGCATATATTTCACGTTCCTTTCACACACCTTCCCCCGAAATTTGAAAAGAGGGGGAGGTACCCACGTTCTCATAAGAGAGCGGAGCAATTAGAGTTCTTTATATCCTGCAACAATCAGATAAATCGCGATATTCCCACCTGTACCAGCTTCTTAACAAATGCAAAATCGTTTACAACCAAATTACACGAATACAGATTCCGAAAAACTATCAGAAATGTATAATAAATTACTAATTACTGCTTAACTGACGAATATCTCTTAATTACGAAGATTTAGCATACAAAATAAATGTTATCACGAAGCATTTTTAATCAATTTTACACACAATAATATTCCAATAACGGCACCTTTATTCGATTCTCACACTGTTTTCCGGAAGGGAAGTGAAAAAGAACGATAACTTAACTCTAGCGTACCGGCGTACGACCATTATATCCATTACTCGAGCGTATTAGATCTTCCGGAGTGGTATATACGGGTCTCTCCTAGGAGTATCGGATTCAAATTCTATTTATCTATCGGCTGCCGGCTCCAGGCACATTAACTAGAAATATGCAGTTATCGCTCTGATTGAGACCCAATTATGTTGCTTATCGCCAGCCAGCCGGCTCGGGGCCAGGTAGGTGACGATTATTGGTAAGCAAAGGGACGCGCAATGCGGACACATGGCTCACACGTCACAATTACCGCCCTCATAATTTATACTCGCGCCGTGGCCGGGCTACGGGGGAGTCCCTCGCCCGACGCCCTCTAGGCGATCTGAGAGCGCCGCGGCGGGCCAGGGCGCCGTGTTGCCACGCCAGCAGATGTCTATGTTATATTTGAGTGTCTTTCACAGGGTCTGCCGTCGTAATTAAAAACTTAAAATTTCGTTGAAATATTTTTTTTTACTTCATACCGTTCACCTTTTTCTCGTAAACGTGGCGTAGCCGAAAGTATGTAATGCTTTAAAGTCGACTATGAGAATTTGAGATCGATGCAACACTTTAGATCCTACACCCAAAAGAATTGTTAAAAAAAGTTGTTCGTCAGTCTGTCCGTTCATGCTGTTTATAAAAATTGTTTCGCAATAAACACAAAGAAAATCTCCATTCTGCCAAACAGAAGACTTATGAGCGTTCTTGTAATCACCCGTAATTGATGGGACGAGTATTGTTGTGAAGCAGTTGTTGAGGATTGCGGATATATTTCGGAAAAATATTATCTTTACAATTCTTACACGTCCTGACCAAATATTACGAAAGATTGTATTACTATACAGGTACTAGAACTAGCATTCTTTATTCTTCAGTCGTAATTCAGCTTTTCTTCATAATTCGAAGATATTTTCAGGATTTGTAATCATGTTTTTTTAGAATGTCAGTTTTATTCTTTGATCATAGTTATAATTGAAATATTGATCTCTTATATATCTAATGTTTAATATTAGACTATGAAGTTGTCTAGCCACTTTAGCCATAGCGTTTCATCTCCTTAGCTTCTCTCTGCTTAAACATATACATAGAATATAAATAAAAGTTATGCGTCAAACAGCCACAATACGTTTCGCCAATTAATTATCAATATGCGTTGACAGGTAGGTCAACTTTGAGAAAATATTTCCTAAACTGAGCATGGACATCTTGTAATATCAGCCAGAAATACGATCCTCATTCATCAACTCGTAAAATCAACGCGGCAAACAAAACTAAATTTCCACAAAACTCTCGTTGAACTAAAATATAGAAGTTTCTCACAAAAATTTACTGGCTAAATTATATTTATAATCGAAAACACGGAAATGTATTAATTTCCAAAAACAAGACGATTTTACGTTTTGACTCATACAGGGTGTTTGAAGATAATTTATAATATTTTACGCCTCTGTAATCAAATTAAGTTACTCTACAAGATAACTTACGAATACAAAGACCATTTTACAATTTTTTCTACTGAGTGTCATTTTTAATTCACATTCTATTAATATGCCATTTTCTTCGTACATTTTATAGACGAGGAGATGACGGAAATGAAGCAGTAAGAGGCATAGTCTAGAGAGAAACTGTGGATAAATCGGTTCATAAGGACCAGAAAGATATTGACGACCGATCTCCGACTTCTTTAACCGGAGCGGGGAAGGAATTTAAAATATTAACATTTTAGGCTAAACACTAACAAATTCAAGAGGTTGGAAGAGTGGTTTTAAAAAAAATAGCCAGAACTAGTGAGCTGCGAGTAGAGCGTTTAAGAGTGTTACGTGAGAGCCGACATTAATTTTTTAAAGCGTTTTTTTGCTCCAATCCGAAGGAAACATTTGAGAAAAAACTTAATGGTGTCGTTCGTTAAGATATTCGAAGTACGTAAACATCGTTTGAGTAACATTTCCATGACCGAAATGAGTCGAAGCAAGATAATTGTTTCTCTAATGGTAACAACGTCAATTGATTACCACAAAAGTGAACATGTTAGTGTTATTATTTTTTGGATAGGAATTGATTTCTTAACGTAACGGTAAGAACTGCGACAAAATATGCCAATATTTCTAGTAATACAAATAATTTTTCCAATTTTCAACACCACAGGTAGCTGGTCATGTCCTACCAAAATCTCTTTATTCCTCATTACAAATCCAGTAAAAGTTAAGTAATACTGCATAAGTAGGATATCTTGCCCGAATTTTTCACATGGAAACTTTACTTGCTTTCTCAAGAGAAAAACCTTTTTAAATATTGTGTAGTATCAAAAGAAAGCTAATAGTCAAGAACTTCAATGTTTTTAGGAAGGTGATCGTTCGAAGATCATATTCTATAATACTGAATAAACATTTTTTTGAAAAATTTGTTTCGCAACGTCATGCATGTTTTTTATTTTAAGTTGATATTACGACAGTACGAAGTTACATTTATACATTTTTAACAAATAAACAAGTTTCATTACGCAACTTTCTACTTAATGAAAAGATAAGGAAATGGTGGCGATTCACATGGCTAGAGCTCAAGTACAGGTTCGTTGACATATTATTGTTGCAGAAAGAATACACGAAATTGTATGAACATTAACCTTCCAAAATTCAGATCAGGCGACATTTAGACCTGCGCTCATTTTTTAGCACTTGCGCTGTTCCAGTTATTTAGAAAAAATTGAGCATTTTTGAAAAACGTTAGAAATTGTCACGGTTATGTGAATGAACTCCAAAACAAAAGTTTTTTTCAAAACTAAGAGAGCTTGACTTCGGCAAAAATCAAACGGGGAATATTAAATTTTAAGAAATAATATGAACGGTTTAGGCCGTTAGCACCTGCCCACAGTCGGAATGGAGACATTTTTAACGTCACCTATTTTTCCGGTGTCACGGAACAAAAAGACTTGGTTTTCGGTCTTCCACACATGTTAGAAGGCAGTAATATACTACCAACAAGAATAAAAAGATCCTCTTTTTTCGACATCAAGGCTCTCTGATAAGAGATTTCTATCGAAAAATGTGCCACTCTTGTCGTAACATTCTTCGCTTTCTGTTACTATTTAGTAATAAAAAAAAAACAAGAACAAAAAGATAAAAAAAACAAAAATACAAAGGTGAGCAAATACTCGTAAATGATAATAGGAAAGAATTATTTTTATTTTGAATAACTCTGTATTAGTAGTAAATGTAAAGTATAGAGTAGTACATCAATTGGTAGGAGCAGTAGGAAGCTTCATTATCTAGCACGGGAGGTGAGTGATACTATTTAAATGCGTACCCAGGTGAGCGATGCTTATAGATTTAGATGGATTCTCAGTACGTATGATGAGAGCAGTGTAGCAATTTTTGTAAAAGACGATAATGTGATATTTTTCTTACAAGGGCGGTGCCTAAACTCAACCTTTACGGAAATGACATTAGGTGTTAAAAGAGTATTCGTAGAACACTTAGTGTTGTAAAAACCCATGGCCTTCTACTTCTCTTCATTAGAAAAACAATCTGAGAAAGAAATTTTTCAAAGTGATTAAATTGTTGCACGATTTGCGCTATGATGTTTGAAACTCTGCTTGACAAAACCGTAGCAAACTCGCATTAACAGATAGTTCTTGTTCAAATGGCTACTATGCGTCTGTGTGATAATATTATGCTTTTCAAAATTGAGTTTCTTCACTTAAAGTAAATCTAATTCGGAAACACTAGAATTCACAAGATTTTGATTTCTAAACCCCGGAACCAACAAGGCGAAGTTGACGGCTGAATGCTTTGTATGCAATGAAGCGATTTCTCGGCGTGTGGACACTCCTCGCCCCTCTACCAAGCTGCTCCCACCTTGCGCCGCCGCCGCCTCCCCCCGCCCCCACCACACGCCTCCATGCTGTGCCCCCGCCGGCGTTGGCAGACTCCAGCCGGGTCCGATGGCGCGGAAATCGCATCTTACACATCAGTGCCCGGCCCGGTCGACCCGCACGCCGCTAACTGGCTCGTATAAATTGCGTGTTGTAAACCACCGCACGGGGCCACACGACCCGCACGACGGTCTGGCGGAAGGAGAGGCGGGGGGGCGGGAGGGGGCAGCGAATTGGGCGGAAATAGGTTGAGGGAAAATGACTGACGGGAGATCAGGGTCTGTTCGAGACTGCAGGGCATGAGGGGCGACAGTGCAACGCCGGGAGGAGACGAGAGAATAGGATAGAGGTGCGGTTGGAAACCATCTGATACATAAAAACACACATGTTTGTTTTGCGTCCGTGCTTAATGCGTTGCCGTACCGTTATTTTAACTTGCGATAAAATATAGTTAAATATTGATCGCACTTCGGAAGAAATAATAGGCATATCACGATGGGAATGTACATATGCCTTCGCATTAATAGACGCGCGTTGTGATGAGTTTATGTAGACTCAGGCCCTTGATCAGCGCTCTAAGCCACGGCGGTCCGTAAGCCAAACCGCCGCACACTGAAGTAACGATTATTAGGAAGTCTTCATTGGTATTCTTCCCTTGTGATTGTGAATTTCTCCCGGAGAAAGTCTGTTCAGAGGAGCCAGAGGAAGACCAGAGACGCAGGGAAAGGAAAGAGCCAGAGACGTTGGAGAGAGACAGAAAGACATGAGAGAGAGAAGGAAACAGCACTTCACAAGAAACTCTCGTGTATTAAAATGTTTGAAGACGACGTAGCGTAACACGCGATTAACAATGTGTAGCGTAGCATGTGATGTGTAAATACATTACAAGAGGGAGCTTGCCTGTGTCCCACTAGAATGGAATTGAGTCCAGGTAAAAGGACGTGGAGGAGGGTAGGGAGTTAAGGATATGTGGTGGAGTTGTGAGGACGTGAGCAGGTGAGCGTGACTGGCCACAACTCTCGGAGGTCTCAATATTACTAGTTCGACTGACGGTTTTATACAGGGGGTACGATAGGAGCTGAAGAGGAGCAATAAGAGGGACAGGCGGGGATAGGTAGGGCGCGCGAGAAGGGAGGGTCAGAAGAATGACCATACAGAAAAACATCCTGAAGGATCTTGCAGCACCAACAGGATATTGATGAGAAAGCAATTTTTGCAATAGAAACGGCGCTTGTCACGACCACATTCTCAAGTCCCGCACATTCAGTTCTGTGGTGCAGTTTGGATAGAGTAATATGCAATGGAAACTAGCGGTTGCGGGGGCGGTGAGGGGAGTGGGCCTACACGCGACGGGCGGCAGCGGCGGTGCAGATGTAGCGAGCGACGACTCGAGAACGGAAGGGCGTCAGCCGGCGCTTGCTGGCGTCAGAGAAGTGATGTAATGGTAGTGGTAGCAAGCCGGATATGGATGAATAGACTGTGAGATGTTCGGTTACGATATTGAGGTCTTGGTGATGGGGTAGAAGCCGAGCGAACGATGGCATTGCTGTTGCGTCAGACATAGAATGCGAAAGGGGAATGATTTTCAGTATGACAAATAGAACTTGAGTATTCTGCCTAATCCGAAAATCGATACTTCGTTATCAACAAGTTTCCCGCAATATTTGAAGACCTACTGTGGCGGCATTTTGACACCGAAAAAGGTAACGCGCAGCAAAGAATCACAATCAACTATCCATAGTGCCCAATCACTATCATAGACCAATAGCCTCGTCACAAATTCTGGGAGGTTGACTGTCTTAAACGTCGGTGTTCTATTCCGAGAAATTCATGGTCAAACCTTCAACGGACGCACCACAGACCACGATCGATCCTCTTTCACTTTCGCACTCTTCCTCGCACGCGCCAAAGGCGAACTCAGCGAATGTCACTTACGACGTCAGGCAAGAGATTCTGAGATGGCGGAATGCGCCATCGGCGAAGAAGCTAATGGAAAGAGACAGAGACCGAGGACCACATCTAAAGGTAGAAGCAAAAGACAAGTAGTGAAACAATGGGGAAAGAGCATGAAAAGGGAGAATAAGAGAGAAAGAGGAAGAGAGGCGAAAAAAATAATAAGAGGGAAAAAGAGGACAGGAGGAAAAAGGGCAGAGGGAAAAAAGAGAGAACAGAAGGGGAAAAAAGAGGACAGAGGGGAAAGAGGGACAGAGGGGAAAAAGAGGGACAGAGGGGGAAAGAGGGACAGACGAAAAATGGAGGGGAAAAGAAGAGAAAAAGATGGAAAGAAGGAGAAAAAGAGAGAAAGAAGGAGAAAAAAGAGGGAAAGCGGAGAAAAAGAGGAAAGCGAGAACGAGAAAGAAAAAGAGGGAAAAGCAGGAGAAAAAGAGGGAAAGCAGGCGAGAAAAAGAGGGGAAAGCAGGAGAAAAAGAGGGAAGCAGCGAGAAAGAGGAAAAGAGAGAAAAGACGGGAAAGAAGGAGAAAAAGAGGGAAGAGGAAAAGAGGGAAGAGAGGAGAAAAGAGGGAAAGCAGAGAAAAAGAGGGAAAAGCAGGAGAAAAAGTGGGAAGAGCAGGAGAAAAAGAGGAGACAAGAAACGAGGGAGGGAAAAAGAGGGAAAGAAGGAGAAAAAGAGGGAGAAAGAGAGAAGAGAAGAGAGACAGAGAGAATAGAGAGATGAAAAAGAGACAGAGAATGCACACAAATGCTTGGGAAGGCGTGAACGGCGACGGAGCAGCGATAGAAGAAAGTCGGAGTACGAGTGCACCGGGAGTGTGCGCATTCACCTTGGTTGGACGGTGAGAAGTTTTAAAGCTGGCATCGGCCAAATTGGTAAATTTGCAGGCCTTCCGCGCCCATATCATTTGCATTCACAATTATCACTGCCGTAAACTCTGTGTTATTAAAGCATTATATTTTTCTGAACATAACATTTGAATGCACCGTAGGAAATTATGAATGTATTTCGAACGTATTATCCTCCAGTTTCTTAATCACCTATAATGCCACAATCACTATAGGCGGTTATTAAGAAGACAGGATGATCATGATGGCTGTGTTCGATCTACCACCGTACTTGTGCTTTCGTAAATCATGGAGTTTACATTAAAAGGTGCTGGTCATTGCTTTATATTCAGGAACAGTTTAATATAAACTGTTGAATTTTCAACAAGTTCGTGCAGATGATAAGAATTATACAGAAATATTAAGATTGATTAAACGAGTTGGATCTACATCAATATGTTATAAATGCTGGATGAACACACAGTCAAAGAAGAAGCTTTGGCGTTGATCTTTGGCATTTTCTATTCACTATTAACATATATGAATCTTGACATCTCATTCATGATCGTAAATTCATCTTTAGAAATACAACTCACGGTTTCACATGGAACAATTAAAAAAGTACTTGAGGATATTACCAAATCAAGTACACAAGTGAACATCTTCAAGTCCAAAGCTCGCGAGCAACGACCGGATTGGATGCAAGCAAAGCAATTGGCAAAGCAATTTTTGTAATAGAACATGGCGCGCCTGCACGATGCGCGCAATGTGACAACTACATGCAGCTGATTTGCAAGTCTTTGCCACCAGCCGTGGAAGTCAAACTCCAATAGTTGGAAGCTGTTATATCTGTTGAGACAAGACCGCGAAATCTTTGCATAAGATTGGAAAACTTATGGTTTGTGTGTCAAAATGTCGTGACGAATAAATATTTACTGATCAAAGTCCACAGTTGCATTACTGGTGAAAAAAATATCAAATCTATTCAATTATATTTTAAATAAGGAGTTTCTATCCTTTTCATAATAATAAAATATCATTTAAAAAAGTGTCAATTTTTGTATTTGCAGTGATTTTTCACACAATATAGTACATTGTATACGAAGATTCAATTTTGTGAGGAATGGCGTCTTGATCGGGTGAACCCCAACTCGACCTGCTATCTCTGGGATAGATGGAAAAAAATATCAATCTAGCTACTACATAATCTTATGGAAAAATGTAGAGGTGTCACGAAATTTCAGGCTCTAAAAATTCTAATAAAAATATAGAAATTTAAAATACAAAAGGTTGTACGAAACACATTGGCACTATATTGTCGAAGAAAGGTCAATAAGCAACCATAGTATTTTGATGCTCCACTTTATATGCTCTAGAATCACAGGACGGCGAAGGCTGTAAGGGCTTAAGGGTCTGTAAGGGTTCTGTAAGGGGTCCTGTAAGGGGTCTGTAAGGGTCTTAAGGGGTCTGTAAGGGTCTGGAAGAGGGCTGGAAGAGGGCTGGAAGAGGGCTGGAAGAGGGCCTGGAAGGGGCTGGAAAGAGGCTGGAAGAGGGCTTGGAAGATGGGCTGGAAGAGGGCTGGAGAGGGTGTGAGAGGGCTGGAAGAGGGCTTGGAAGAGGCTGAAGAGGGCTGGAAGAGGGCTGGGAAGAGGGCTGAGAGGGCTGGAAAGAGGGCTGGAAGAGGGCTGGAGAGGGGCGGACAGAGGCTGGAAGAGCGGCTGGAAGAGAGCTTGGAAGAGAGCTGGAGAGGAGCTGGAAGAGAGCTGGAAGAGAGCTGAAGAGGAGCTGGAAAGAGGGCTGGAAGAGGGCTGGAAGAGGGCTAAGCTGAAGAGAGCTGGAAGAGGGCTGGAAGAGAGCTGGAAAGAGCTGCGGAAGAGAGCTGGAAGAGGCTGGAAGGAGGGCTGAAGAGGGCTGGAAGAGAGCTGGAAGAGAGCTGGAAGAGACTGGAAGAGAGCTGGAAGAGAGCTGGAAGAGAGTGGAAGAGAGCTGGAAGAGAAGCTTGGAAGAGGGCTGGGAAGAGAGAGCTGGAGAGAGAGCTGGAAAGAGGGCTGGAAGAGCTGGAAGAGGGCTGGAGAGGGCTGGAAGAGGCTGGAAGAGAGCTGGAAGAGAGGCTGGAGAGGGCTGGAAGAGGGCTTGGAAGAGGGCTGAGAGAGGAAGAGCTGGAAGATGAGCTGCGAGAGAGCTGGAAGAGAGCTGGCAGAGAGCTGGAAGAGAGCTGGAAGAGAGCTGAGAGAGAGCTGCGAAGAGAGCGAAGAGGGCTGGAAGAGGCAGGAAGAGGGCTGGAAGAGGCTTGGGAAGAGGGCTGAAGAGAGCTGGAAGAGAGCTGGAAGAGGCTGGAAAGGGCTTGGGAAGAGGCTGGAAGAGGGCTGGAAGAGGCTGGAAGAGAGCTGGAAGAGAGCTGGAAGGGGGCTGGAAGGGTCTAGAAGGGTCTAGAAGGGGGCTAGAAGGGGGCTAGAAGGGGGCTGGAAGGAGCGAGCAGGCTGGACAATGCAGGCATGGCGGGGCGCCACGTGTGAGGAAAAAGCGTCGGAGGTCAAAGGCTGGGGAGGAAAAAAGAACGGGGGTAGGTGGACGCGCGGCGGACGAAGTGTCGGCGGGCGTGGCGTGGTACTAACGGCGGTGGTATAGCAGGAAGGGCGGGGAGGGCGGGGCAAGGCGGGCAGGCGGGTCGTCGGAGCCGGGGCGGGGACGGGGCGGTGTAGCGAGGAAGGGGAGGGGCTAGACTGGAGTCAAATGCGGGGATGGGACGAGAGCGCGGTGGGGGCGGAGCGAAAGTGAGTGGGGGCGGAGGGGGCGGGGCAGCGGTCCCCAACGGCCCGAGCGGTGTGCCCACGGAGCACATCGCTCCCGATAATTGATCCACCTGTTCCTTCGCACGCGGCGGCGGTCGGCAGCGCCGAACGAGAGCGGCCGTCCCTCGGCGCCGGCCGCTCGCTGCGCTCTCTGCGCTCTCTAGGAGCGGCCCTCGTCCGCGGGGAGCGCGCCACAGAAATTGGAACGGCGGCTTGCGTTCATTGGCGGAGGTAACGAGGGAGGCGGTATGGGAGCAGAGAAGTTATATTGGATGGTCTGAGAAGCTTGTTTTTCTACGTTCTAAAAGACGTTTTCATTTCGAAAGAGTTTCAACCTTAATTGCACACCTGCATCAGTTAAATGATGTTTACACGACTCATGTTTACATATCTTCGTATGAAGAAAAGCAACTTCTATATTGTTTGAGGCTTGAAACATGATTTTAGCCGCTTCCAAACAATTCAGTCATTTTATTTCATTGCTAAAGTATCCTTTTGTTATTGAAAACTAAAAACGGATTTTCCAAAAACTATTTATTTATTATTGTGTAAATGGTAAAACGCAGCCTTTTGCTGACGTTGCATGCCTCATGCATGCGTCGTCAACTGTATCTGTAAACTAACATATGCAATATTAAATAAAAATATTAACATTACATTAAAGATCCCTTCAATAATTAATAACAATTTTTTGGCAGACAGAGAGTTTCAACAACAAATAAATAAAAGCACACGATACAGACAGTCTGAAAATCAGTGAATTAATTCGAAAGGCACCCTCGATAATGTGTACTGATAATCAATATAGAGCAGTGTTTACTTGGCTATCCGGGAGACGCCCTCATGAAGCTCACAGAATGGCGACCGAAACGTTGGCACCTGTCCCCTGGACGCGACGTCTCCTGGATGTAAACACTGACTCCGGCCGCGGAAGCCTACGCTCTCAATACACAGCAGACCAGATAACGTCCCAGTGAAAGTCCAACTCCACAATGAGAAAGAACGAGATTCGATTTTGGATGATGTAGTGCTTCTCAGCGAGAAACAGGAGTACGAAAAATTGTGCTTTACCATTTACAATAGAATCAATAAACAACTATTAAACAATGCGTGTTCAATTACATTTAAATAGATGACTACTACAACAATAAAATTTGTCAATACATAATGATATTGGTTACATTTTACCAAAAAATCTAATTGTGTGATTCACTTTCGTAGTTCCGAATCATTTTTTAACATATTTTTACTGATACTTTATTGGTTGTTATTGCCTTCGATATCGAGTTCGATATACATGGCATAATTTACCTGAAACGAGAGGAATGGGGTTACAAATGAAATATGAAAACAGTTGAATGATGTACGTTCGATTATGGAGAACAATATAGGACAGAAATACAAAAAGACTAACCGAGTCGAGTTAACTGACAGTTAATTAGTAAGTCAATGTCAAATACAAAAATTCTATAAAACATAAAACCATGTACCAGCTTTTTCTCGATGCTCGATCATTTTATCCAGTTAAGGTCCGTGATGCGACGTTTTCAGTAACTAAATAACAATAATAATAATAATAATAATAATAATAATAACAATAATAACAGTAATAACAATGATGATAATGAATATTTATGTGACGAAACTTGGGCCACCAGGCCATCAGCGAGACTCGGGCTAACAGGTTCGTAAATTATTTCATTTACGAACATTATATATGACACTCAAAAGCATTCATAATGAATCGTTCCACGAACATACAGAATTCTAGAGAGGCAATCCATTGGCCACCTTGAGGTGCGGCGCGCCGCTTCGTAACTGGACGGACGTCGCGCGTAGTGACAACTGACGAAGACGACGGGCGGGACCGGCGGAACGAGGGGGACAGACGGGACGGTCTGCGTTGGCCCTTGACGGCCGCGGCGCAGAAGACACGCAGGAGAGACGCAAGTTGTCGCTTGGAGGAGCTTGTTGAGCGTAGCAAAGGGAGTCACGGTGGCGGACGAGTTGGGCGGTTGCTACTGCTCTTCAGAGGAGCAGGAAGTCGATTCCCGGCGGTGGCGGGTGTTTCGACGCTGGCTCAACAATCAGGACAAATTCAGCCGATGTCTGAAGGAGATTTCTAGCGGCCGGTTGCGCTGATCGGTAGCCCTCCGTGATTTCTTCGGTCAATACCAGACGAGTGGCGGAGCAGTACCATAACAAACGGGACCCTTACGCGACCTTTCTTTCCTACATTGCACCTACATTGCAAGACTAATCTAACACGCACTACACTAAAACACACGTCGGAGACGAGTCTCGCGTTTAGTTTCAAACGTTTAGTTTAAGGTTTAGTTGAATTTTAGCTTCAAATTTCTATTCAAAATTAAACGCGTAGAAATTTAACTTTGCACGGGTCGGATCCCACGGCCACGCCACATCATACACAAACAAATTTCAAAGCATTTTTGACATCTTGGATTTTGTTTTCACTTTTCTGTATTGAAATGTGTCAGTTCTAACAAAAATTCACGAGAAAATGATGCTAATGATGCATTGAAAACCAATTGTTCCTTTTACACAGGAACGTTAGTTAAAACGACGTGCCTGTAATAGAGAAGTAACTAAGCTCGCTCGACGGTGTCTGATATAACGATGAGAGGGCTTAGTAGAGAGAGTCACTGGAAAGCGTGATCTTA
>BOPP01000199.1:772666-820833 GCA_017312745.1 Gryllus bimaculatus
ACCTCCCCCCACCCAGCGGCGAACGCCTGCCGCACCGCTTCCCAAGATCCTCGCATCTCAGCGTTCGCTATTTTAGGTCATCTATCACGAGCGACATCGAGCAGATGCATTAAAAAGTGGCATACCAAAAAAATCGTCACTGAAAAAAAGTATTTAGAAAATAATATCGTTGGTCTCAGTGAAAACGCTGATATAATTTAGCTGATCATGGGCTAAATAACTGTAGATATATTTATTGGAAAAATATTCATGTAGAAAGAAAAGTAGGTGCTAGAACAAAATAATAATAAATATATATATGGTGCAACTTTCTTTTCAAAATTAGCAGCTGCCTTGCATAGCTCGAATATTTATTGTAAAACTGTTTAATTTTTTCGCGCAATTAATGGCTCATTCCAGCGAAACACCATTTTTTGTTAAATTCGCCACTTTACGTCTGTAGAGACAAAGACTTCTGTAAAGCGTCGAGAAAGTCGCGAAAGTAGTCGCTGCATGTCGCACATCTATTGTCATTTCTGGAATTATTAAGGTCCTTGGTGGATAACACATATGACAATGCCTATATTACTATTTCATATACTCGCATAAATGGACACAAAAGTATGCAGCATACTTATGAACTCGCAAAAAATCCAAAAATAATTAAACAGGTTCGGATAAAAAATTACAAATACTTGATTGTGTTTCTGCGCCAATTCTTTCCTTGCACGTTAAGACTAAATTATCATACTCAGTGCGTCACTAACGACACAACTTACGGTATGTGACAGCAAGGCTCCAAAGAAAGGTCGCTTGCCATTCAATATTTACTAATCAGATGACGCTCAACATACAGCAACTTTTTTATATTCTCGGTTTGTAAAGAATTGTTGTTCTGTGTGTGTTTCTCGACGTCTATGTTGTCGTATTTAAAAAACTGCAATAAAGTATGCCAATTTAGAGTTAGAAAATAGTCAGCTGATTTAACTTTCAGATCCTAAATGTCTGGCCTGTGTGCTGCCGTTAAAGTTGCGTACGGTCGCTTGACTTTCTTCGGTTAAGATGTTTCGTTTTTTCTTTGATCTTTGCTTTTCGGTCAGGCACGATTATTTACTTTGAAGGCAAGAAAAGTGAAACAAATGTTCAAATGGCAAGCACAACTTTTATAAAGATAATTCCTAATAGGTCTGTGATCAAACTGTGAAAATCTACGTTACTAATCAATACAAAACATTTATCTTGTTTGCCAAGGTATTAAAAATATACCATTAAAAGGAAATTGGAAACTTGACGGCGTTGTTTATCTCAAAAATACAATTCACTGTAAAAATAGATAAAACTGTTTGTATAATGAAATACCTAAAACATACTTAAGTAATGCGCATGTATAAAGTAGATAAACCTAAAAATACTCCAAAAAGTTTAAAAATTACGCTTTTAAGGAATGTAAACAATTTTTATTGTGAACTGAAAGCTTCATTTATAGCCAATTGCTGTTATGAAAATATTTTCTTTTTTTCGGTTGCGAGTGCAGGACATTTTCTTTTGCAGCAAGAATAGAATGCAATAAAGCAGGAGAAATGATTTTGATAACTGTCGAGTCATAAGAATTTTATGCCATAACAGACTAAAAATATTTTCTGGAAGCTTACACTGACATTAAACGTGAACGACCCGTAAACCCTTTTATTCTTCTCTTATTCCTTGCGTCAAGACGTCATACTAGTCAAATAATGAATTTGCATTACTTTACGAGCCAATTTTTCTAACGCTTATTTTTCGACAAACATCGGCTGACGCACATTCTTTACGAGGTAAAACTCAGCGAAAGCAGTAAACCGCTAGCCCAAGCGCGGGGCCTTACACGTTCGAATAAAGCGAAACGATGCGATGGAAGTGGCGCAGCAGCGGGCTCCAGTCGTCAAATTTTGGGACCCGGAAGTGGGAGGAGTCGGAGGAGGAGGAGGAGGGAGAGACGGCTCTAGTGCGAACGGAAAAGGCAGAGGGAGGACAGGTCCGCGGTGAGGCCGAAGCCGAAGATGTCCGCCGAGAGTATTGCCTAACTGTGAGACCTCCTTCCCCCTCCCCCAGCCCTTCCCACTGAGGAAATATCGGACCCCCCTTCCTCTGCAGGCCTGCAATACGGACATAAAACCCGGAGTGTGGGAGGATAACGCAATGTGGCATCGAGGAAATGAGGATAAAGGGGATGCTTCGGAGCCGCCAGGGCGGACATCAATACGGTGGAGGAAACCCCAAGAGCGTTGAAAATGGAACCGGAGTTGAGAAACGTTTAAACATTCACATTGTTTAAAAAAAGTCAGGCCTTTAAGTACATATAAGAAAATATTGCGACGCATGTATGTTACGTCTCATACATATAACCCACAAGCCGTTGAAATCAGGGTATTTCCGGAATTAGCAGGTTAATGTTCAGCTCATCCGAAGTGGGTTGAGAACTTGAAGAAGGAACAGCTTTCTAGCTTATTCTGTCGGGTGACGTTCACACCACATAACACTCGGTAGCTAGGACACGTGAAGAACATTTCGGTAAAGAGGACTGGCTGTTAATGTGTGATAAATACCGGGCTGATAGTAGGAATTTTCTAACATTACTAAGAGACAAGATATATAAATAATGTAACGTAAAAGCGCAAGATATCCTGGCAGCAACGCCCTAAAAATTCACTAGTCCGATATGGCATTGTGAAAGATACGTGTACACGCTTAGAAGAGGCACAAAAGGGGTTACGCGTTGTTTCGGTTCGGAGGGTTGATGCAGCGTAAATTGAAACACTCAAATTAAAAAGTATCTGTGTGCTTTGCGGTGATATTGAAGATTGGATCAACATCTTTCTAAACAGCTGTGCTAGCGAACCTTTGAGAGGAAAATAGATGGGAACGTAGAACTATTACTCAACATAGAAACGTAACGCTTTCCCGGAACATATTAGATGATAATAGGTCTCACTTCATAAAATATTGAGCAAATAAGAAGTTAAATATCAGTCTGATCGATTGATATGTACTCATCTCCTGACGGCAGTTTTTTCCCCTTAGACGTACATCATTAGACGTACCACACAGTATCTTCTCTGCTGCTTTGATGCCATGGAGAGACCATCCTTGATGAATTCCAAAATTCAAAAGGTTACAGTGCTTCAGGATGTAGGTATTGTAATGACTTGCAGGATATCAGCCTAGCCATATGGCATCCGGTTATGTAATTTATATGTATAATAATTACCTATTCAATTAAATAAAATAATATATTTTTTAATTCAAAGATAGCGTAACATGTTTAAAGCTGAAGTGCAAATTATAATAGAACGTACAAGAATGATACAATTAATATCTGAATATGGAGATCCATAGACACATGAATACATAAGTTCCAGCAATACATTCATTAAATTTATGAATGAGTGAACATTATAAGTTTCACTTGAATTACAATTTAGTTAAGTGTAATGAATACAATGAATTTCAAAATTCACTATCTTGAATGTCGTTTATACTTAATACAAGATGAGTTAAGGTTTCATTTATTCAAAGATAGTAAGTTTATAATTTGTGTAACATTGAAATCGGTGAGTAGAAACACAAGAATGTTTTGTGTGATGGGATCTTTAAAGGATTTTTTTTATGCATAGTGTATTTAGACCTGTTTATAACAAATAATGATTTTAATGTAGGACTATTAATACCGCATTGATAATATGAATATCACACAGTTGTCTTTACAGATCTAGGTAGTAACATTTGTCAAGGTTGCGATTTTCTTAGCCATGTGTGATGTTCAGGTGCGGAAGATTTGTATTTAAAGAATAAGTAATTAATAATCCATGTTGAACATTCTATACTATTTGAATAGGATTTGTGACACATTTCTGATAGAGAGACAAAACATAGCACGAAATAAAAAGAACTAGTCACTGAATAAAATTCTTCAGATTGCAAGACACTAACGTCTTTGACTTCATGCCGCATAGTACATGTCCATAAAAGTATCCAAAAAAATAAGAGAGTTTTTGCTGAAGTAAAAAAGAAGTTCGTTTTTAATGTAACGAAACAACATTCTCCAAGGAAACATGGAAGACCGGCAATATTACTATCGACATCAATATTATTATTAGTTATTATTAATTATTTATTATTATTATTATTATTATTATCTGTGAATTGAACATTTGTTTGAAAAACATCACCCTCATTTTCTTTCTTTTTCACAAAGTGTTAATTACAGGATTATTATTTTTATCATAACAGTTCATAACTCGTAACATTTCATATTCAAGAAGAAATGGCGAAATCTTTAACTTTGAAGAAAGTAGTTCACGAGTTTAAAGAGCTTGACTGCGGCAATCTTCCACTTCTGAAATACTCAAAACTGAAAATCAGACACGGAAGTAATCGAAGGATAAATGATTCACGGCTGATGGAACTTACTGGAAGCCGATCGCATCTTTTTTTATCCTGTCTTTGTCCCACACCTTTTCCAAAGCGACTCGAAAGATCGGGCTGAAGGTTCTGAAGAAGAGGAAAGTTCACTGGCCGCAAGAAACTGTAGCGGCTTCGCTCAAACGATGACGTCATTTCCGGCACGTCCCGAGGCAAAGGGTTGAAAAGGTCACGTTGAATTCTGTCGACACTGCTCTCATTTCTTAAACAATTGTTAAGAAAACCATTTAATGTGACACGTGGGAGTTTTGCTCAAAGTTTCATTCACCGCTTTTCTGTTTGGCTTGAAATTGACGAATTTCTTTTTAAAAAATGTAGATAATGTCAAACAGCATTTCATGTTCTGAGAACTGTGTGGGAGAACCATGTTATTCCTCCTCACTTCTTGCCACATCTTTAAATTTAGTGTCTGAAAGGATTTTTGGTTTTCAAATATTTTAGAAACTATTAGCTATAATTAGCAAATGTTTAAAGTAATCTGTAATTGACATACTTCTGTAATTTGATCTTCAAATGTAACGTTTATGGATTTTAAGATTTAAATACAGTAAATGCTATCTACACTGGATTCAAATCAATTAATGCATCTACACAGAATGATGCATAATCAATGAATCACTAAAGTTTGTTCATAACATTTTCCATTTCAACAATCCTAAATAAAAATGAATACATTAACTTAAAATAATAAGAAATGGCATGGGTTTTATTCAGGAAATTCTTTCACAAAGATACCAGTAGCAGCATACTACACTGTTACATTTTTCACACATTACTGCTTTGTTTGAACGAACTAGAACAAGTTCTACCGCTGAGAAATTCAACCGCTGAGAACCATTATCAGTGTCAACAATGCGTACTTGAAATGCAAGTTGGAATGGAACCCGAGGGGAATAACCCGTTCAACTTCATCACCAGTGCTTCATCCTGCCAAGCCCTTGGGGAGCGGTATCGCCCCTAATTGCTTAACTACCACTCGCCCAGTAAAGTTCCCGTGGGGCGAGGTCAAAAAATATCCAGCGCTGAAAACGTAAATGCAACAAAGTGATGAAATCATAGGCAATCACCTAATTATGATTCTTAAGAGTAACGTGACCATATACATTGCTGGTTTGTTTACACTACCAATTTAATAATAATAGAGGAGACACTCGGAATATCTGGAACACTGAAAAGACATATACAGTTATGTGTAATGGTATGCATTAATATCCAAGAGTATGTTGTTTGGAAGTGTTACGTGTTGTTACAAGCTGAAAGAAGAGACGTATGAGAGAAAAGGCTAAAAAAAATCGCCAACGTTATTTTCTGAATACCCGGAGACGGAAATCAAGAAATATAATAGTATTCCTCGTAAACTTACGATATAACTTTTCTTCTTCTAAGACCTTTGTGTTTGTATATCATGAGCTAATATTGCGAGATTTATTGTACAAAATATACATTTTGTTTAAGAATTCTATATCAATATCATTAAAAATTAACCACTTATCCCTAAATTTATCATAAAAATTTCATGTATTTTATGGCCTTATCAAAACATAGCTTAACTTATTTTGGGGGTTCCCACTGAAGTACAATAAGATGTGAACTTTTTGTCACATCCCTACATTTTCGGACAACGCCGCAGTTGGATGTTCTGCTGAGCGACCTCCACACAAACCTTCCTATCTACGCGAGTGCAAGGGACACGCCCCGTCCGCTCCACGCCAGAGTGACATTTGACGTCCTTGTCCATTCCGCTGTTTTATGCGTCGTGTGACGTCACTCCAGCCTCGCTCTGCCTTTCGCTGCCGGTCGCAGCTCTTGGTCCCACGTCATGGTCAATAGCAGCTCTGCAGCGCCGAGTCTCTCTGTCGGCCCCTGACCTCGGCGCCTCTCCCACCCCCGTTCTCCCACCCCCCTTCACCCAACCCCTCCCCGCCCTGCCCGGTCGCCAAGTTTCGGGCCCAGTGCTCAGCGCCCCCGTGCCGCCGCCGCCGACTGGCCCGGAACAGCAAACCTTTCCACTCAGCAGCGCTCGGCCCCCTCACCCGGGCACAGGTTTCGCGCCGCCCCACCACACCCGCCCTCTTCTCCCTCCAACCCCCAACCTCGGCCTCCTCCTGCCCACCACCACCTGCCACCACTTTCCACCCTCTCCCATTCCCCTCTTCTCAATTTAGACCTCTCACTTCCCCCTTCCCCACTACCCAAACACAGTCTACTTTCCACCTCCCCTCGCGGTCTCTCTTCCCCTCCTCTGACCACCGCCCCCACTGACCTCTCCTTCTCCCCTCCCGTCTGCACCGTTCCCCCCTACTTTCTACCACTCGCCACATCCCACTCCCCAAATCTACCCTTCTCACTACTCCCCCTTTCCCGCTTCTTACCTTGCACCTACCCACTGCCGTCATTCCACTTCCCCATCCTATACTTTGTGTCCCCTCCTCTCCCAGCCCGCTTCGCACATCTACAATGTGTTCACCTAACCACATTATTCTGCAACACCCTGATCAATGAATGAATTCCGTTACATCCCGCACCACATCTCGACACACTATGCCACACCCAGCAACCAAACACCCACCACCCAACGTCATCTCTTGATATCTTCCCGCTCGTATACCCTGCCAGCATGAACCAAGTGCGTCACAAACAGTCCACCCCTGACAAACACCATCAACCCTGTCCCACTTTGCATCACACGCGAGGATGATGAAAAAACGTCACTTCGAATCCGCCCCATCATTTAGTTCCTCTCTTGGCACCCCGTTCTGTTCTTATTTGTTCTGGGGTCTTATTTTAACGCCACCCGCCCCGGATGCTTCTACGCCGCAAAGACGAAAAACAAAGTGAAGAGCAGGGAGCATCTAAGGAAAAAAGCATTTTCGCATTTAAAACTCAAAAGATTGTTTTATGTTAATCGGAGAGAGCTAAATCAAGGGGCCTTCACAAATTTTCGACAGGAGTATCAAGGCATCAAACGAGCTCTAAAAGTATTTGCATATGTATTCATTTCATCCTATCGCGTATGAAAAGAATGAGTATTAATTCCAGAAGCGTCAACTTCAGAGGCAATTGGTCCTGAAAGTGTTAGTGCATATATATTTCAGAAGGCTGCTGTGTTCCTTAAAAATGCGAACATCCGATTCAGCGCTGACATACACGAGTTGCTGTTTCCCCTCTAAGTCTCTGCCTCACCGAATACCGCACCCAACCAGGGCAAGCTCTAATCTCCCGGGTCTATATAAGTATAGGTGAATGTAAAAGTCTGTGCATGTACGAGGAAGGAGGTGCCAAAGTAGAGAAAAGAAGATCTGGCCGTTGTTAGGGTATTTCTCCCGGCATTCGCCTGATTTGGTAAAAGAAAACCAAACAAACAACTTCCGATCATTCCAGCGGTAACCAGATAATTGGTCTCGGATAACGACTGAAATCTTCCCAGCCACTAAGCTAGTAACGAAAAATCCGCTAGCATCAGGCTCGAACCGCAATACCCTCCAATCAGCGAACCTGCTGTTAGTATCGGTGGTGTCATTGAGCAATTGCAGCGGTCTTTCTCGCTCCCTCGCCTATATGATTTAATTCCTCACTCGGTACAATAAAAGCTACAAGTTCCCTTTGTGCTGGTGTTTAGGCGTGTGGTGTCTCAAAGTTCCAACTCCACTCCCACCGCGCCCGTCACCTCCCTCCTCACCTCCCACCCCCACCCCCACCCCTGGCGTCCACTGCCCCCCGGCCGCGTCGGCTGGGAAGTCGGAGACGCAGGCAAAGCACAATTAACTTGTCGCGCGCAAGAACCGCGAGCGTAAATCAAGCGTGTTTTTCGACCAACCGGCCGCTGACCACGTGACTGACGCTTTTAAAGCAAACGCTCGCGGCAGCGCGTAGCCAAGGGTGGGGCGAGGGACGCCCCAGGCCACCGACTTCTGACTTGTAACCCCCCTCCCTCCCGAATTTTTATTAATTGCGGAATATGTTGTGTTTATTAAATTAAAACTTGGCACGCTGGCTTCGGGTAATTTATCTCTTCTGTGTCGCTGCGAAAGATTTTTTTTCTCCAACAGACTCGATTTATTCTTAACAAGGAAGAGAAACCGAGTGGAAACACCATATCCTGTCTGGGACAACATGGTGAAGATATTTCGAATTTAGGACATCTCAAAGTTCGCTTGCGTTTTTGCGTGAGAAGAAGGGACCTCATAATAATATTAATAAAAACAATCTTCCCCAAATCCTGAACACATTCCGAGGAACCTTGTGCCCCAGGATAAGAAGTCTTCTCCCAGCTCTTAATTAAGCCAACTTTTAAGCGGGATATCAATGTTGAATAAACTTCGGCCGACCCGTCTCAGAGTAAAGAGAAAAAAGGGGCAAAGAAAATTTAACTTTCGAAATTGCAGTAGAACAATACACCAACTGGGCAAAAGGATTCCAAACAAAGTTAAATTTCAGAAAAGGATTAAAGAAATCTCAGAGTGAATGTTAATTATGTTGGGGTGTTTATATAGCAATCCAGTTAAGCGCTCTTGGCTATGTTAGGTCTCTCGGTTATAAAAATAAATTTATTTTAAAAATGTTTAATTAGAACGTGAATATCTGGGTATGTTGCTTTGAAATGGTTACGTGTGACGTGTTATTTTAATACAGTCGTGGAGATTAAAAAACAAAATAAGAGATCTTTAATACCATGAACAGTTATGCATGCTCTTTCTTGTGCAAACGAGATGAAAAGATTATCTTCTCCAATTGCAGCATTTCTGTTGCGTAAAACTGAACAAATAATTACATTATAAAATATGAATTTATGAATAATATGAATGTAAAATAAATTTATAATGTTAAAAAAATCGTTTACAAAATGTGTAACTTTAATAATTTCATATCCCTTTCGCTCTATGAATAATGTGATATTTGTAGATGTGCACCAACATTTTATTAAATTAAAAGCATTCATCTAATGCCACCTCTACAATGTCTCATGAGTAGCTTAGTAGCTTTCCGTGGTATGGTCCCGTGTTTGATTTCCAGTCAGAGTAAAATATCAAAAACTCGGACATAACACAAAAATTTCTAACTTTCTAACAAAACAACAACAATATATTAAGAAATACAAATGCCTGTAATAATGTAGTGGTTATAAGAGCTACAAAAATGTTTAGCTTTAGCAATTTTCGGGATTTTAGAGATTCTAATTAAACAGAGTGTGTGCGCTATATTTAAACCTAGTTGGCTTACCTGAAGAAAAAGTTTCAAGGAAATATTTGGGGTAGAATTTTTTAAAAAATATTGAAACTGTCTGAGTGCCTTTCGATAATTACCCGCAAAAATTGAAGATCCTTTTCCACATCCGACACCAGAGACATCAGATAGATTGGTCAAGAAATATTTATTACGATGAAAATGCTGTAAACAATTAAGGCGCTAGTGTTGTTTTCAGATAGATGGGATTAACAGATTGATGAGTGGCGGACTGACTGGCGGACTGACACACTGACAAATGGACGGATAAAATGATCGACTCATGGACAAATGGACAGACGAACGGGACGCTAGACGCTTTGGGAATAAACCAAGTTATCGGTTCCTTGGATATGTGGATTCTGTCGAAACTGTGCATACGAAAAAGTAAGTAGAGCGATGAGCAAGAAAAATCCACTTTTCCAGTACCGAAAAAAGTGCTTTTCCTGTTGAAACATGAGCAGATCTTCCTGCATCAGTTCTTTATTTTCTCATACCAAGTCGTAGATACGAGAATGTAAAAATCGCTTTTCGTCTCTCACTTGTACACTCTTCCCACCCCGTCTATCTGGACTACGTTTTCCACCAACATGCGGCAAATTCCCGCGCAAGTTTACCTCCAAGTCGGCGGAGGTTGGCGACCCTGGTCGCAGCATTCTGGCTGCGGAAACAGGTGGCGCGCGCAGCGGCCGTGAGGAAACCTGTAGTCGCGGGCGCTTGGGCGGGACTCGGATGCGTCTCACGTGTGGCTGACCTTATTAAGCGGGTTAGCGCAAGGCGTGATTTCACGCTCGGCCGGAGCCAGGAAATATAAACGCTACGGAGAGGAAGCGGAGGGGGGGCGGGAGGCGGGATTCGGATGCGTGGCGCACCTAATGGCGAGTGAAGGCGGGGAAATGAGCGGGCAATAATGAGGGGCAAAATGGAGGCGCTGGGAAGTCGGTGTAGAACATGAGTTTATTCCGAAATTAGGGAATCAAAGGTAACTAAGAAGAAAAGTGGTAAAAATTGGGAAAATACAAAGGGAAAATAAGAAACCCTCAAAAAATTTTAAGAGAAATTTCTTAGAATCTTCTGGCTAGATTCGGTGAAAAAAAATATCTTCCCCACCAGGAGAGTAGGACGTGGAGTAATGGCACTTCATTTTTTTCGGACCGAAAGTGATCTAACCTTTTGTGGCGGAAAGACGGATTCACGTTACTCGATTATTATGTAAGGATTATTAAAATATAGAAACTAGTAGTAGAAATATACTACACAATTATTGTAATTATTATTACCAATTGCAATTGTATTATATAGCATACTCCTGTAATACACTTATATCCCACAGAGTTACCTAATAATGACCCTCATTTAATAAATACCACTGTGGTGCTTTTTTAAAATTTCCTTGATTTCACAAAAAAATAGGAATATATTAAAATGTTAATGAAGTCATTTAAAGAGCTAGTTCTGAAGAACAAATTTCATTCCTAAGAAAAATGTGTAATTGCAATATTGTAGTAAGAATTTTAAACCTTTGCAATTTTGGAAAATTCAGATAATTCGGCGAGAAGTAAAGATTGTCCAAAAGATATTTTCAATGTTTTTATCTTAAGGGAGATTTATCGACTCTTTCAAAAAATTCTTTAGGATAGCCGAATTGATTTTGCTTACGAAAAGAGGAACGTAAGAGGCCATGCTGCGAGGATATGCAAGATAGTTATTTGTTTGTTCTGGCAATGAATATCTCAAAGGAGAAAGGATGGCAAATAAGGAGATAACAGCCAAACCGGAAAGCAAAGTCACGTTTTGCAAAACTATTAACAAAATACAGATAAATATGATTTGCATAACAGCAAACTATGATCACAGTGGAAGGTAGACCAGAACAGAACCCGAACCAGCCACATTATTACAGTTCCGCCATGATAATTCAGTTTACATTTCATACACCGAAGAGGTATTAGGTGACTATTTTGACGAACATTAGAGGATCATTTGAGGCTAAATTACACACGAATCACATTATTTCGTTTGCGAATTTGTATGTTATCGTGATTTATACATCCCGTAGCTCACCTTTGGAATACTGTTACGTTACTACTGTCACAAATGGTACCAATGCGCCTACGTTTTCACTGTAATGTGTTTCGTTGTATTGTAAAAATAATAGATTCAATTATGTGTATATAAAAATTTGTTAAGGCGTGGGTTGAATTGGTTTAAGTAAGTAAGGATAATCAGTACATGCAACAAGGTGGAGTGCTAAAAAACGCTATGGTGTCTCCTGTTGTATGTTTGTATATTATCATTAACAAGTGGTATCATTTCGAATATTTGAAGAATTTGAAAATGACATTTAAATCAAAATTGGAGAAGTAGAAATTGAAGATCACACTTCGCTGAAATGTTTTGCACTATCCAATGTATTGTGCATTACGAGATGCTACTTTTTTTCGCAGCGATGTTCCATTTTCTCTTACAAAACGGATTGCGAAAGCTTTTAGAACTCGAAACTAAATAGCTTTTAGGACTCGGAACAGAATGTCCTGCAGACTTTGCTCATTTATTTTCAAACTTTTCTCTTATGTATAGTTGGCCTATGTGTTCTCTACATATAAACAATACGTACGTTTTAACAACCCTAATTTAATCCCTAATCAATCCAAATTCCAACTGCACATAACAAAAGGGGAGATCTAATATTATTTTTAGAATTACAAATGACTGCATAATTGAACTGCTTTACTTCTGACTAACACTTTTTACATATTCTTTCCCACTGACCAAACTTCATTAACAAGTATTTATATTTTGTGAGACGGTAGTGAATGAATTTGTTAGCATTGCCGTAATTGGTACATCAGACACCTTTATGAGCAATGCACGTTAATACTAGTTACGAGTAGATATAGGGGGAATGAATGCTCAAGAAACAAGAATATATATTAACAAATTTGAGTATCTGAGTTCAAAAATAATCTTACACATTTTGAGATAAAGTACGTAATTCACGAATATGCAAATCGTTTTAATCTCATAAAACACACAAACCAGAAATCATGAAGATTTTGATGACTTACCCCTAAAATGCTGATCCACAGGTTTATAAAGAGAAACTACGTATGATTTTTACATACATACCTGAAACACAGAAAGAAAATAACTATTAGAAGTATATAATGAGTGATAATTAAAGAAATTTGAAAATAAATTAACGACAATAGCAGAAAATTCAGGTAATTTGATCCACAGTTTAGTCATAGGGTCCATGCAAATCGTTTCTCTAAAGGGGAAAATCAAAAGAAATAGGGATCTTTAACGTAAACAATTATAACCAAAGTCATTACAGATAGGAATGCGATTGTATGAATTATCATAGAAAAATATTTCATTGTTTCTTTCTAGAACGATTTATTATAAAAATAAAGTTTACTATTTTCATCATCCTTATTCTGTATTTTCTAATTTTTTAAAAGATTTTGCATAAAAATATATTTCTATTTTTACTTATAAAATCTTTATGAATTTTATAATTATAAATTCATGCTTCTCACTTACATACGTGATCAACGTTTCTTTTTAAAAATCCTCAATGACGCTAGCGTATTTTTTAAAGACCATTATTAGACAAATATTTATTTGCATAATTTACTTTCAAGTTTGGTTTATTACTTGATGCTATCGCATTTCCTCGTTGGCGAAGATAAAATGTTGAAATTCTATACAAAATGGTGGAATAATATACCCTAAGAATCAAATTGTCAAAAGGCAGATAAAATGCTGTATTGAACCTGACTGAACGTTTGTTTCAAATCAATATACACAATGATTACTATTCGATGCTATTCATTTGATGCTGCATATTCGAAGTGGGAGATCGATTCCGCAAACATTTGACATGACTTGACTGATGATGACTCCGGTCACTGCGAAGGAATAACGACGTGGACGGGAAGAGGACGACAGGGGTGGAAGAAGAGAGTGAGGAATACGTAAAGTCAGAGAGTATGAGAAACGAGAGAAGGAAATGACAGGAGGGAAGATGCGAGGAATTACGAGAGGAAAGTCAAGAGGAGAAGAGGAAGAGGGTGGCAAGGGAGTATATCAAGAAGCAAGTAGAGGGTGGAGGATTGAGAATGATGGTTTGGAAATGGGAGAATTAAGTGAGAAAAAGGCGTATGAAATAGGGAAAGAAACTGAGAAGAGAAGGGAACAGAAAGAGGGAAAAGAGAGGAAAGACATGTAGGCAGGTGGGTAAAAGAAGAGAGGAACGAGAATGGGAGAGGCAGAACAGAACGGGCATGGGAGGTGACGAATATTGAGTTGAAAAATATGAAAAAGATATTCAGAATCTCAGAACTCTTTATTGTGCTTAAACTTTTACTTCTAACTTGGCTCCAAATTACAAATCTGGGTTTTCTGAGTAAACAGATTTTTTCAAAGAAGAATATACAATTTCATACAATGATAGATGAGAAGTCACTCAACGTTTTCATATTACCAATTTTAAAAGCCCACTGCACGAAAATCACACAACACTTCTACGTTATCAAAAAACGTTGCCACACGCCATTTCAAAATAAACATAACGATATACTATTAAATGCTTACTATTATACTACTATTAAACTTATATACTATTGAACTTTTTTCTATTCAATTGAATACCATTGAAATGTATTATTTTATAATAAAGCTACTAATGCATCAATTATAAAGCGGTGGATATTCAGGAATCGACCGGGCATGTATGCAACATGCAAAGACACTCAGTAGCAATAATCATTTACATTTTCTATCCACATCAATCGTTTACGTTGCTTTTTTGGTTCACTTGCCCTTTTTCTATCGAATGGGAAAGGAAGAAAAAAGAATAAAAGAGAAAAAGAAAAAGAGAGAAAAAGAAAGAGAGAGAGAATGAAAGAAAGAAAGTGAAAAAGAAAGAACAAAAGAAACAATAACAGAAAGAACGATAGAAACAATAAAAGAAAGAACGAAAGAAACAATAAAAGAAAGAATGAGAAAAGAGAAAGAAAAACGGATGAGAAATGAAGAAAGAAAGGGCGAAAGAGAGGGAGAAAGAAGAAACAAACGAAGGAAGGGGCAGAGTCAACCCAGGGAAAGAGGGAAGAGGAGGGAGGGGAGCGGAGGGGTGCGCACCAAGGCCAGCGGCATCGTTAGGCTGCTTCGCCCGGTGACCACGTGCGGAAGAGCACCCCCCCACCCCTCTCCACCCCCACCCCCACCCCGCGCCAACAACCTCATTACGCACGCACGCGCGCCTCCCCCCGGAATCATAGGCCTCACGGAGTGCGCGTTCGGGCGCTTTTGTTCAGGAAAACCGACTTTCGCAAAAGCTTGCATTGCCCCGTTATGATGGACAAGAAATGTATCAGATATCAAAGGAGAATTCATGAATTTTTTTGTCTAAGAATATTGGAGATATTAGACGAATGGGACAGCATTAGAAGGTGGTGTCGGAAATATGAAAAAAGTTCAATATCAGGAATGAATTTAAAAAAATATGTACACAATAATATATCCACTGCAGAATATTTTGACATAACAGTTTGCAAAACAAAGGTTAAGAGAAATGGAAAATAAAAAAAAATCAGGAGTTACTCCACGAAGTTTTAAAAATCTATTTTCAACTTCGGAGTCTAACACAGGCCAAGAAAATTCGTGGTGAAACAATAACTCTTGAGTCGTATCGAAAGAGCAATAAAATAAAAGAAACCTGAAACAACATAATAGTTGTTACTGCTTTACCTGTATTATTCACTTGCTCTTTCAAATAACTCAAAATCATTAGGCAATAATTATTATCATTTTTTACATATTCGCACTAAAGCGGTATTCTATCATAAGTTTATAACAGGAATACGTGTATCCACTTTGGTGAAAATTAATTGTAACACACATAAAATGTTATACAATGCAAAAATATTGTCAGGTTTCTGCAACAGACATCTCAAAAATGTGGTTGATGTGCAAATCGGGATATATTTAAAGATGGAAAATACTTCTTCACGAGTACTTGAAACTCGAGGACAAACAATACGTGATTCTCAAACATGTAAATAGACGCAAGGGTATGGCATTAGCTTACCATTTTCCAATAAACGACGTTCAGCAACGCTTGCGCCAATCTCAATTTCTGCTTTTCAAGTTTATCTTCCTTCCCAAATTTATGGTAGATAAAACCAGTCGGTCCACGAGAAGAACGCTGCATATGATGAATGCGTTATTTTTCAGTGAAAGGACGAAATATATTCAGAAAATGTACCAATACGTGACGAAATTTCGTGTAGTTGACAGAAATCAGTAATATAGTAAAACGCTTTGTCTTCGAACATATTTGTGATGTGTCACTTTTGAGGTTAACCGATTGTGTGATAGGCAGTAAGTACAAAGACACCTACTAGTATACTGTAAACGTCAATGATTCTTGGGAATCACAACTTCCGTGAACATTCTACCAAAAACGTCCACCGATTTCTTGTCTTCACACGCATTTACCTATGTATGAAGTGGCTTTAGGCTACTACTGAGAAACCACAAGGTTAGAAAGAAACCAGATATCATTCAAGCAGCCCGCCGCTTACATACATTTTAATTTACTTCCACTTCTTAGAATCATATCACCGCAATCTAGAATTCAGTGTTTCAAGTTACATTGCCAGAAAGTTGCTCTCCCAATTACTACAACTACCATAAGTAAGCTCGGGATATTAAAATACTCATATTCTTCAAATACCACTAATGGTGGTTCCGTTCCTATTTCTAGTTAATAGTTAGTGTTTTATTATTTCTCTTGTTTTAATGTGCACAATATGTATTTTTTCTTAATATAGTTTCTCATTAATGAAAGATAAGTATATAAACTTATTCAATAGCATTAAAAACTTGGCATTCAAGCCGTATTTAGGATTTAAGTCCCCCTATGTTGTCAACAACATGGGAAATTCTATGAAAAAAATATTTTCATAGATGGAGTACATGATGAACTATTTTTCATATAATCACCATCAGAACTGAGACTTTATCAGTTCGTGGGACCATATCCCTGTGCCGTACATGTCTGCCACATGATTGTTTGACAACCACCTGCAAATCTAAGAAATCGTGATACTTAATATGCTGGTAGGACAAGAATTTCATGAGTTGTAACAAACGATAGTTATCGTTGGGAGTGAGATTGGCACTATAGAGGCATACGGCTCGCAACTTCGGCAACAGATACACTCAGAGGTGTTTCGGAGAGGAATAACTTCATTCTTTTAAATCTAATCTCTTGAAATTTCTTTGCCTTACCTTTTCGAATGTCATAGTTTTCGTTTGGATGGACCTTTTATTTAAACTGTTCTTTCCAATTCTTGTAATATATAATGCCGCGGACGCTTTACAAAACGTGTAAAACAGCCTTTTTTAAATATTATATTTTCAATTTTTCATAGTTTGTGGATGATAGAATCCTTTACAATTTTGCCCAAGTTTGCTACAACTAGGTTTTATTGTTGTCTATTCCGACAGACAGGCCATCAGACGGGCGGGGGGGGGGCGAGGGAGGCTGCAACCGCTGCCGCCACCGGACCGCGCCGCGCTGGGTCGCCAGAGAGGGCCGCTGCTTACGCCAGTGCAGGTCCTGAACGCCGGGGCCGAGGCCATATCAGCCTGAGGGCCCGAACGCCCGGACAATGGCCCGAGAGCGCATGAAAATTAAGCCAAGGACGGTTAAGTTAGATTAAAAAATTTACTTCTGTAACTGAAGGCCACACCTCCCATATGAAGATAGAATTAAAACCCATTTGTTAAACATACGATGAGTTTCAATGCAATGATGCATGAAAAAGCAGGTCACGCATGCGTCCCGTCGTAATTTCAGAACCGAGCAACAGGGGAAACGCTGCAGACCAGAAGAACAGGTGAATCGGGTCACCCTGAGATTCACCCTACCCCTCTACGGAGAGTTGGCGCTGTGCCAGTTGCGGTCAGATCGATCAGGTCAAAGTTCACATTGATAAAAAGGAATATAAGAAGAAAGTAAGGGTGTTTCAATACAAATTGACGACAAATATTTTGTAACATTTATCTTCTTCTTCTTCTTACGAGAATCTTACAGTTCTTGCGAACTTCTCTCACATCTCCATCTCCATAACCCTTTGTCATTCCAGGCATTTTATTCTACATCTCTTCTTAGCATATCTTTTATTATTCACTGGTGATTCTTAAGGGTTTCCAAGTGATAGTTTCAGAAAACTACACAGTAAATACTTTTGTTACACTATTTAAATGTAAGTGTGACCCAATTGGCCTACTGCCCGTTTTCGCGTATCTGTACAAAACTGATTTTGCATTCTTATCTGGGTATTTCTCTTTTCCTTCTATCTAACCAACATCACTCACAAACCTTCCTAGGTCATCTCTCATCATGATGATTTTTCACATGACCAAACAATTTCAGTCTTCGCAATTTCTGTTCATCTATATTTTTCTATCTGTAGTTGCTTCATATTTTTTACTTTGGTCCTTTCTTTCTTTTGCTATTTAAGGTCGCATCAACTTCCAGGTCCTTAGTGGCCACTATTGCTTGTAACGGTATGGTAACTGTGAAGATGACACGATATGATGATTATAGCGGGTGAAAGTTCCAACGAAATACAACCATGCCCGTGGCGGAACTCGAACCCACGATCCTTCCCAGATCGCTACAGTCTCCTTTCTTGTAGGTTGTAAATTCAACACATTTTGGATGAAGCATTCCCTGTTTCATTTTATTTAAAATCGCCATATGCCACGAGACGAATCTACAATCCTCCCCCGCACGGATCCACAGTTCGCAACAAATTCGCCAAGATGAACATGAATCCGCTACCGAACGAATCCCTTCAAGCGCCATCGAACCCACAATCCCGAATCCGCGGGAAATCCGTGACCTCGGGTGGTGGACCGGGAGAGGTGGCTCGGAGCATCAATTAATGTTACTTCAATACCTCTGACTACGGACGAGTCCCGATAGTGGCTGGATTTCCCACAATATCGAGATATCAAGGTCGAGTTCTGTCGCTAACAGGAGGAGAATGCTAGCGACCAGCTGATCTGATCGGTAGTTTTCTGTGGTTTCTCCGGTCATCCCCAGTCGAATGCCGGAGCAGTCCCCTAACAAATGGGCCTTGGTTGCGCTTCATCTTTCCTTCCCATTCCTTGTCCTATTCTCACCCCTTACAGACACTACAGTACCGCACTTGCCAGGAGACAGATCGGGAGTTTAGAGCTTGTCCCGGCTGGCGCGGTGCCCCGCTGGTGGGAGATTCTGGTTAGGGAAAAAACCCACTAGCCAACGGTAGGTCGGCGCCGGATCCCACCATCCATTGAGGAAGATCATCACCTCCTTCCGAGCCATAAAACACACTACACTTATGGGATTAATAATGTTAGCAGTTGACGAGCCAGGAATCACAAGTAATCAATCATCGAGCGGTGGGAGACGACGGGACGCCGTCGCCTTCCACGCCTTCCAGCCGCATTACGACGCGTGTAATTAAGCACAAGGCAGAACGGGCAGTGCGCTGTGAATGAGACCGTCTAGGGCAGGGGTGTCCAACGCGTAAGGCGTCAGGGGCCACAACTAAAATCCGTCACATCGCTGCAGGCCATATTTTCCTTACTCGGGCGATACTGTTGATCTCGGCAGTTTGCCCGGCAGCTCTGAAACGGTGGGGGGAGTAGAACCATGCGTGACATCAGACCGAACCATGCATAACGTAGTGAACACAATGGGATGATTTTAAATTTCTTAATTTACTAGAAAAAAATCCATAAATCTAAACTTCACCTACTTTTACATTTTTCCTGTTGATCTCGACAGGGCGCGGGCGCTAGCATAACAACGTTTTCGCCCGACATGGTTGCACAGCACTTTCACTTGCGACTTTTAACCTTTTGCGGGTCAAAATAAATGGACCACGCGCGACCCGCGGGCTGTCATTTGGAGAACCCTGGTGTAAGGTCTCTCGCCCACACTCAGTCGCTCTCTCGAGACAACGCGCTCATCCAGTTGCACCGGATGAGTTAACTGAGTGTCAGCACTGGCTGACCCGGAGGTCGTTCGGATCAAGACTGGACTGTGACGGTTTTGCGACACCTCTTGCGTTGCTGTGTCGAATTTATTCGCTGTCCAAAGAAGAATTCTACGGACTAGCTGCTCTCATCAGCAAAGTTCTCTGGTTTTCCCGGTTATCACTGGTTCTGTATCAGCAAAAATATTCAGATATTCTTGACTATTGCATCCACGAAAGCAAGTTTCTTACAGCATTCTCCATAGAAAACACTGAACTTATGCCAACAACTGAACGAAGCATCGATAAACTTTTTGACAGAATAGTCACCAAGTAACTCATAGTTCGAAAACATACCTTAAGTGGTGTCTCTAGAAGCCCATGGACGTGATTGTAAATTGAATCAAATGTTGTAATGTGATTTAAATGAATGATATCCATCGGAACTTGTGAATTCGGACCGATGGTCAATGCACTAAAGAATCGTCATCGTGTTTTTTTTGTCTCTCTCAAGACGTCACATCCCTCCATGATGATTGAGGGTCAGATGACGATTACGTTGTTAGCATTATTCATCACTGTGACTAACGATTATATCATGTTATACTATAACGAATGTTAGAATTCCTAGTAATTACATGGTCTTGAGATGGTCAATATGTATATTTTAAGAATTGTATTGTTAATATTAATCATTTTGAGGTCGACAGATAGTTTTGAAGGTGTTTTGGCATGTTTTACAAATTTGAATGGATGCTTGAGGTGAGGAAAACAATTATTAAGTTTGTTTAATTCTGTCTGTTGATTTTACTGAGCTGGATAACAGACGTAGTTTACGGAATTTACAGTAATAATGTTCCATAACTTTCGTAAGTTATCTTATGGTTCGAGTTACCTGTTTTGGATGCCAGGAATAAGCGTCGGTAATTTAAGTTCAAAATTGGCGAACATACGCAACAGTTAAGTTGGATTAAATGTTCTAATTGAATGCATTGCATATTTATCTCGAGAGACCTGAATACCAATAAATTGTTTGCAGATTGCAAAACTACAGTTAATTAAGTTATTGAAGAACAATTGTTTTCATGTTATTTTTCAGCAGAGATGAGTACTATAAACACTAATTGTAGTTGATGAACTAGAATTGACTTCTTTAACGAGACGGATGTGCTGGATAAAATTCAGAGAAACGAAACCGAGAATTTTATTCGTTTCATTCCACTGTGATTTGTATTTAATTTCTGATAGTTGGCCCTACAAATAACATACAAATCGGCTGGGAGCGCCCAGAACAACAACTTTTTCCACTGCAGCATCTTTAACCAGGAAGTCCTAGGATTCGGTGCTAGTGTCTCCAAGGTGAAAGAAAGTATACTTCAGAAGCTGTCTGGGGGAGTATTCGAGGAGGCCAGTGCTCTGATGGGTAGTTTCCCATGTTCTCTCACCAATACCAATGGATTGATTGATTGCTAGTGATTTCGGGCACGTTAAGTACTAAGATCATTATTCCCATAACTGTAGTGGATGTTTCAATGCGGGATCTGTGATCTTCCCTAATGGATGGCTAGATCCGGCGCCGACCTACCATCTGCTAGCGGTATTTCTCTCGACCACATATCTCCAACCATCAAGGTACCGTCCCAGCCGGTACAAGTTCTAAGCTCCGATCGGTCTCCCGGCATTTGTGGTAGCAAAGGGATGGAAAGATGGAGCCCGTTCCGTGGACCGTTTGGTAGAATACTTCTGCGGCATGCACCTGGTATTCATCGGAGAAACCACAGAAAATTCCCGATCGCAGCAGCCAGCCGCTACAATTCTTCTTCAGACAGCGACAAAACTCAACATAGCTATCTGGCTTGTGTCGAAAATTCTGACACCGTCGGTATTGGAACCTCAAGACCTCTCGGTCAGAGGGACTGCAGTGACATCAGTTGATGACCTGAGCCACCTCTCCCGGTAATACCAGTGGATTCGCAGCGGAACCCTAACGAATGCTACGGAGCGCACGCTATCTTACCTTTCTCATCCTTGTCCCTCCATCACCCTCTTAGACATATTCCGTTACACCTGCATACATACTTCCAATTGAGTCGCTGTCTGAAACAGAATTCTAGTGACCGCTTGCTCTGATCGGTAGATTTGCGTGGTGTCTCCAATCAACACCAGGCGAATGGCGGAGCAGTTCCTCACAAACGGGCCACAGACCGCGCGTGAGCGTTCCTCATCTTTCCTTTTCTCACCCCTTACTAACACACACACTCACATGTACCAAACTACCACACTTGGCCGGGAGAGCAATCGGCAAGCTTAGAGCGTGTCCCCGCTAGGGCGGTGCCTCGCAGGTGGGAGACATCTGGTTAGAGAAAATCCCCTCAATCCGACGTAAGTCGGCGTTAGATTCCGCCAACTAGCGCAGAAATGTCACCGCCTCCTTCTGCGGCAAAACACACACTACACTTGCGAGACCAATGACCTTAGCTGTTGAAGCGCCCGGAATTACTGGTCAATCGATCTAGATATTCGTCCATTCAGAAGAGGAATCCTCCTAGTTCCCAAGGAGGCCTCAAGGAAACCGCCGGCGAACGTTGGCGTCGCGCCGGCAGGCGACGCTCCGGCGACAAAGGCGCCTCCCGGAGTGAAATTGGATTCGGCACAATGAGGCAGCGACGGCGACGGCTGCGCAGGCGACACAACGAGCAAACGACCCTTCGTTTCGCCCCAAATTACGGCTCAGCGTTCCGGCCTCAACCTGCTTCGAGGTGAGGAGGCGAGCGGCGAGTCATCCGCGGAATGGGGTAAATTAGAAACGACTCCATTTGCAAAGTGTTGTGTAAAAACAATATATGACAATTAAAGAACTCAATGCACGAGATTCATAGATGCAGTCATCGTTTCAAAAATTAATTATTTCGAAGCAATGTATTCAGCACCAAAAAAATTACCACATACCTCGCGTAAATATTTTTTTACAAAGATGACCCTAAGAAAATAAATATGAAAGTGATTAAAATGTTAAAAAAAAAGAATACACTTTCACAAGGTGGTTAATTGGCATGTTGGTTTGTTTCAATGTAAGCCCAATAAATATTCATTATGTACGTTTATTAGAATTAATGCACAATCAAACTTTTAAGATCAAGGGGAAACGAAGAACAAGTGTGTATTGTTTGGACAGAGAGTTGAAATATCGAGATGGTCACCATACTGAGAGAGAAAACCGAACGGACGCTTTGTATTTAAAACTATTGGCTCCGTTCTCTCCGACACAACGTGTCACTATACCTTTCTTGAGCATTGAAGGCCTGGCGTAAACCTCCGTTGAGGTTTGGTCAAGTCTCGTCACGTCCCAGTCAGCTTTTTATCGCTTCGGCGAGGGTCTCGGCGCCGTTAGTACCCGGGGTTCGTCGACGGCCTAGGAATCCACGGTGTGATTCGAATCGCTTAACTTCCGCGACTTCACGGTACGTAGTTACGCTAATGACGCCGGCTTAAGGTAAAATAAGAAAATTGGCGTCAGCAAAAGGCGAGTTACAAAAGAACTAAATAATACTAGATGCGATCATAACATTAGTAAACTTTTAATAATCTGTTAAAACTTTAAATGGCAAGTTAAAAAGTTCAAAATTCTAAAACTTATGGGCGATGGCGGAAGAAACTAGATAAGGAATGGTAGAAGATGAGATAAATTCTCGCTCAGCAGCTCTTCAGCGTCTAACGTCAAGCAAAAGTGAATCGGAAATTTTAATGATGATAAGATGATTGCAAAGGGAACGTTATCGGAACACAAAACGTACACCGAAGTAAATAAGCTTCGAGTCAAATTTTTGTGTTGTAATTGTTTTTATATAAATCTAAATCTCTAACAAACTATCGTTTACACTACTCAGCCCTCTTTCGACGGAACTAAAACACCAGTTCATAAGAGTGCGCTGTCTAGAAAGATATAGTCGGACATTATAAAAAAATTTTAAACTCAAAATTACACCGGATATTACAGCACATTCTTTGTCGACAACAATATTGATAAATGCTCGAAAATTGCTCCAAAATCTACCTATGTTTCAAGAAAAAATATTATTTTATCGTTCAGGAGCAGATCTTTTAAGGGCACGATGACTTTTCAAATTTTTTACGCTTATGGCTAATCGTGTGCATCGCCGAGAGAGAATCCCTGAGCTTCATTGATTTATCTCTACAACTACCCACCCCATGATATCACAACAGATTAATTAGCCGACCACCAAATTGCATGATAGTATCCTACGTTGTATCACGACATACCCATACATATGATGTGGTGTAAATAATTCTGAACTATGTATATTCGTTCACTAATAAAGATATATTATAAAAAAAACGACATACCTAATTTCTAAACAAGTATAAAAATGAACTGAGCCACCTTAGGAGAAGTTAGACATAAAAAACGGTTCCTTTATTTTATGTAAATTAAGTAGTGCTTCACTTCGTAATAATTTGTGACAATGCCACTGCTCCAACGAGGCCAATTATTCGTGTACATAAAAAAATAATTACGTGTTTTTCGACTCGCGGATTAAATCTTCAAGCCAGGGCCGAAATAGCCGTCGTCGTCAGGACGAGGCCTAAATCCGTGGCAGCCGAGATCCAAACAAGCGACCGTTTCACGGCCGGACGACCGCGTTCCGAAGCAAACGAGCTTTAACGTCCCATTCGCTTAATAATAAAGCGCCCGAAGCTTTAAAAGCAACCGCCGCAGCGCCTTATCTCCTGCAGAAAGCGCTCTCGCCGGGATACGCCGACTCAGCCCTGCGGCGCTTTACTGCAGGCAGCGAGCGCGGAAGTACGAATGTGATAGGACACTCGCAGAGAGGCGCGCTTGGTGTATTACCAAGCGCAAATGGAAATTATTTGGGCAAGGGGAGCACATCCCTGTGAACTGTGAGGGCAAATGTTTTTTTAAAGTACTCAAGGAGGGTTGCCGAGACCATAAACTAATTTTCACGCTTCCAAAAACAAAAAGAAAGTAAATAAAATATTTTAGAAATATCTTAAAAGTTGTATCTGTTTAAATAGTTTGACATTTGGGTGAATTGTTGTAACTTAGATCACTGAGCAAGAAATACGTTGTTTCGCCGATATCTTCTGAATTCTCTGAATTTGGCAGCGCTCTCAAGTATTTTTCTGCTTTATGCTACATGCGGTATTAAATCATCACAATACGGTAAATAATTACCACACTTACACTATTTACCACACCATTACCACACTTACACCACACCATACACCAATAATTACCACACTTATAACAATGCAAAAGTTTCCACGCATTGAATTATTTTTGCATGTTGCATTCAAAAATGACAAAGATTCACGTTTTACTTGAAATGTTTTGTTCTTTCTAGACAGAAAATGTGTGTCAAGAGCCTTAGGAAACATATAATTTACAATGCAGTATGTTCTGGCCTCTTACTCAAATTTATGGTGAGGTGACCAGCTAACGACATTTCTGAAAGACATTTGACATTTGAGAGTGACTAGTGTACCATCCTGAAGGAGTTTGTTGCAGTGATGAGCGCTGTACAAAACTCGAAAACTAAAATCGTGGATCGAGTGACGCTTTGCGGGAAGTAACACCCAGAGCAAATTCCATGGGTGTGCTCCCCTTCACACGGATTTTTGCTTTCCTTACGAAGAATCAGATTAGTCACAAACTAGATGAACCCAACATATTAGGTCAGATATTATAAAAGTTAGTTACAAAAATCATTAAAAAGACTAGTATATTTAGAAAACTGTGTGATAAAAAGTAAAGTCTACAAGTATTATTCTAATTCTAATCAGAAAGTATCCACAAAAATCCATTATTTTTGTTATATTTTTTTGAAACTCTGAGGATCCCATAGAGAAAAATATATTGTTCAGTTAGTTCAGGATTGTGTCCGAAAAATTTAAGAATATAAATAAAATTTTTCTATTGTTTCTTAAATATTTTTGGTATGCTGTGATTTGTTTGAGGGTGTTTATTTTATTGATTGGTGTCTTTTGTGTCATATATATATATATATATATATATATATATATATATATATATATATATCGCTTTTTTCGTTTGTTTTTTATTTCGAGTACGATTGTAGTGTGATTTTGGATGCTAAATCTGTGTCGGGATATATTTGATATTGCCGCTAGACCTCCATCCGGTTTCAGATATCTACGAATGTTGCACTCTTGATTTGCAGTAAACAACCGTACGTCACCCAAAAGCTCCTGTAGCTTACGGTTGACGCTGGCCTCTCGAAAGCCGAGTGAGTGTCTGAGTGCCACTGCATAAAGAAAGTGCGAGAAGTCGTAATGAGGTTGGACAAAGTGCATTCAACTATTGCGTGATCAAAATGCGGTATCCGGGGGCATTTGAAGATTGTTTAGCATACCGTACCCCCACATTCTGAGAACGTATCTACTTTATAAAAATAGAATTAATACAACATATTTATTTCTAATTCTTTCTAGACCCTATCTAGTCCAGAAATAATTCTAATTTTAAGTATTTTAAACCTGCAATTAGATGACTCTAATATGGACCAGTTAAATTGTCAAGTAACGTATTAATTTTGTCGTGGTTCTGCCAAGCTTCACATATAACATGAAAACACATTACGTGTGATAAATATGTATGAATGGAAGAAAACAAGACGGATCTTCAAGATTAACAACACAACGGGAGTGGCTATAAATAGTGAGTAGGTTATAAATAACTACCTCTACGGGCTGCACTTTTCCCCACAATAACGCAGCGAAATAAACGGCAATTTTCCGCCCCATGTGAAGTTTTTATTTCCCTTTCTTGAGAATACGCGCCCCCCTGTTAACGTTAGAGATTGTGTTTGCTTCCCTCAACGGAGTTAACTAAGGCCATAAAAAGAATGAAACGAAGCGAATAAGAATTCATCACTACGCGCGTCATAGTAATAGTGCGTTCTTATTCCAGTGCGCTCTCAAAGTTTCCCTCCTACGTCTTCAGCAAATTTAAATTACCAGGGAAATGTTGCCCAAGTATTTTTTTATAAACGTTCATCAAGATGACGGACTTTTCGATTACACTAAAATACTAGGAATATTTCATCTTTGAATAAGAAGAAAGCGCATGTCTACATTAAATAAATAAATAGAATCATCAGAGAATAAAACATATTCTCATAGCACAGATATTCTCATTAAATGAATATACCATTTTGAGGCACTAGGTAGGCATCAGTTACTATAACTGTAGTAATAAGTATAATAGCAAGTATTCACAGTATAACTATTCTGTACAATTTCAACTGCTTGAACTCCATGCAAATGCCAGTTTCGATTATATTGACATGTATGTGATTTATATGTATTTAATCGATAAATTATTTGGAGGAAAGAAAAAAAAACAACAGTATATACGAAACACACACAATAAAACCATCAAAACATATGCCAACTAGTGATGTGCTTACGTAACATAAAAATAAAACATTCAAAGCACATTTTATGTGTAAGAGTTCGTGAGTTTGAGGGGTTAAAAATCATATATTATTAAAAAACCGTCAGATATTTACAGCTCCCATAGATTTGAAAGGGTCTTCAACCCACCGCGTTTTTCATGTACCATTTGCCACCACGTTTGATCTCCTATTCATTAGACTTGGAGAGAAATAAAGGCTTCTTCCTCGCGTGATTCCATGCAATTGCCAGTCGCAACCAAAACCGAAGGTCAACAACCTCGCAATCGCACACTGCCGCGACATCACTTAGCCTTGCACTCTCAGCGCGGGCTTTCGCAGCCAGCGGCGCTGGCAGCGGCGGCGGCAGGGCGCTGTCAGAATGGCGTTGCGCGCCGCATAAACCCCAGTGAACGCCCTAATCGACGCTTTCTGAAACCGCGTGCTCGCGGGGCGCTCTTAATTGCAGTTGTTGCTTGACCAGCCCGCGTGGAACAGGATGGCGCGCGGGGCGGGGCAGGACGGGACTGTAGCCGGAGCACAGCGGGTGGGGCAAGGAAGGGACGGGGAGAGGCGAGGCGGGGACGGCGGGGCAGGCACGGGCAGGCGGGGCAGGACGGGGCAGGACGGGCAGGACGGGCAGGACGGGCAGGACGGGGCAGGACGGGGCAGGACGGGGCAGGAGGGCCGATCGGGCAGGACGGGGCAGGACGGGGCAGGACGGGCAGGACCGGGCAGGACGGGCAGGAGGCAGACGGGCAGGACGGCAGGACGGGGCAGGACGGGGCAGGACGGGGCAGGACGGGGCAGGACGGGGCAGGACGGGGCAGGAACGGGGCAGGGGGCAGGACGGGCAGGAGCAGACCGGGCAGGAGGGCAGGGGGCAGGACGGGGCAGACGGGGCAGGACGGCGCAGGGACGGGCAGGACGGGCAAGGACGGGGCAGGACGGGGCAGGACGGGGCAGGACGGGAGGACGGGGCAGGACGCGGGCAGGGACGGGCAGGACGGGGCGACGGGAGGGGCAGGGACGGGGCAGGACGGGACAGGACGGGCAAGGACGGGCGCGCGGCAGACGGGGCGACGGGACGGGGCAGGACGGCAGCGGGCAGGACGGGGAAGACGGGGCAGGACGGGGCACGGACGGGCAGGACGCGGGCAGGACGGGCAGGACGGGGAAGGACGGGGAAGGACGGGAAGGACGGACAAGGGCGCGAAAGGGCGGGAGAGGGCGGGGAAGGACGGGGCTCACGATGTGTGTGGACTTTAAGCTTCCTGCTATAAGTTGTGTCGACGCACGTCCGTGGCCAGTCATGTGAATGATCTTAGCTGTCCGGGTGTCACCGCGTCGAAGGCTGTGATGCCGACATTTCATAGCATTTTATCGTGATCATCCTCAGGGCTGAAATGCTTGATTTGGCACTCAAGTGACTGATACCGAAGTCCGTATCTGCCCGCAGAGTGTTATTCACGTGTCGTTTGTGCGAAGGAGAATGAGAGGGTCACGAGAGATGAGTTAAGGGATCTGAGGCACCGCGTCTAATTGGCGCCTGTGGCCGCCAGCTGGGTCCTGCATTATTCGTGAGTCTCCCCCACTCAGTGTAAAATGCGCAGTGACTTCTACAATAATTGTATGCGCACGACTTCAGTGCCATCTTGAAACGCCGGTGTTCTTCGAGATGGCGAGCGACCACAACAAGGCTGATGGGTAGAAGTTCCCCAAGAGCAACGCATTCTGGCGAATCCGGGTACCTGCCAGTCTTCGCGCTCCAGAATGGGAGAAAAGAGCGAACAAGTATTGTCCCTATGTTAAGAAAACTTCCTGGTACTAACCAAGAAGGAATGTAGGCTGCAGGTGTAATTACACTATCGCTCGCATTGGTTCTGATGTATAATTTCGTCAGGAATATAGGCAAGTACTTTTTTCAAGTGCGTAAAATAGGTCATTATAAGCCATTTGCTCGTTTATGCACGAGCACTTTAGCAAGTGTTTTATCTTACCCGATCACCTTTCTAATATTTTGACCTATTTTTATCAGTACGTCTTCATGATTAATGATATTGATTCAAGTGGTACATAATTTGAATATCGTTTTTGGCAATACCAATATCGTGCAATGCTACATTTGCGCTGAACTGTCAAGGATGTCAACATCTAATAGAGACAATTGTAGAAATTTTTCAAGACGCTAAGGCTTTAAATGAAAAATAAAGAGAAGGAGAAGAAAGAGAAGAAGAGAAGGTAGACGTAACAGGAGAAAAGTCAGAGGAAAGAAAGAAGAAAATCAAGAAAGAAAATAAGAAGAAGATGCAAGAAGAAGAAGAAAAATATACAGAAACAGACCGGAATTAAATACTGATATGCAGGTTTCTTAGTTTCTTATTGGAGCAATACTTCAAATCCACAAACTGTTGCTCAGCAGTTTTTACTACATCGAATGTAGTAATAAGCAATTTTATTCACACAAAACGCACAAACAAACGGCTTACAAAGGTGATCGGGTAAGATGAAATAATTGCTCTACCTATTAATTAAAGCCTTAGAATGTATCTAAAAAATATCCATGTGCCGCAGATAGGTGATTGAAGGACCCAAACGAAAGAAAACTTCGCGGATTCTTAGAGAGTCAATTTGGCCCTAGAAATTTGGCCATTTTGTCGACGAAATGCGCCGGAATGTTTCGGCTGCACAGATTCAGCTTGTTTTATGGAAATCTCCGAAACCAAAGACCAAACGCTAACACTGATATGCCACAGCGACGCAAGTCAAATGTATCATAGAATATGTACATTTATAAAATCATTTGTAGATACTGCGTTCTTTTGTATAATATGTACCTCATGAGTCCTGTTTGTTCGGTTTAAAGAGATAAACAGCTGATATATAAAAACAGCTAAAACATTTGAAACCATTTTGTAATTGCCTAGAGAAAAGAACGTGTGTTTTCAAACGAATTGGGTAATGATGATAATATTTGGTCTTTCTTTTGAGCAAACTGAAAACACAGAAAGCACCTCCCAACTGAAAAAATGAGTCCTCGAAAAATATTCCTATAGTAACACGCGATAACTTTTCTTTCCTCACGCTAAGTACAGAGAGAGTAAAAATCATTTCCCGCTCTCTATCGGACGGCTTACTGAAATAGAATGCGTTTTCCTTTTCATGCACAGACCATGATGCAGCTATTCAAAAAGATGAATACAGATGTGTTTTGCGAGAAATCGCTGCATATGAACAGCGTTTCGCCGCATCAACCAACTCCCCATCCACCCCTCTGTTCTCTTCCCCAGAAAATGCGCCGACCTAGTGATGGGACATTTTGTCAAAACATTAGTACGATGTTTCGATTAATCACGAAAAGGTTTTCAATGTCGAAGAAAACATGGACAAAAAAATCGATGTTTTAAATATAAAACAGGTGGTATTTTACAATGCTGTTTTCATTTGTAATTGGAGTTCTTAAATAAATTACTGGAATATTTTGTCATTTTGTCACATATAAATAATGTGTTAATAATAATTTTAATCAATGTAAAGACGCAAATACAAAATAAAGAACATCGTGTTTTGCTATTATTCTATTTATACACTTTCATTCATAAATCAACGAAGGAAAACGTCCTGTATCTAGTATTTATATCACGGAAATATTAGTTTAAAGAATATTCTACCTTAAAGCACTCGGTCTTATCTTTCTAATCAATATTCTAAACAGACAAGGTTTAAAATGTAGTTTAATGATATTGCCATATAAAAATTCAACGAAAAATATAACCCTTTTTTTAAAAACATCAATGTTCTGGAGAGATCTGTTGATCTTAAAAAAACATCAAAAACGAAATATAATGTTGATATATCGATGATTTGGGTGGAAAATATCAATATTTTAACAACTTTGATGTTTTCGGCCATTTCTACTCTCACCGCCATCGCCTGCGCCGTCACCTCTACCACGCAGACTCGAGTCGTCCCTGCCTCCGCCTCCCGTATTCATGTGGCGACCTCTGCCTCGGAGTACCTGCATCTCTTTATCTTTGGGCCGAAGAAGAACATTGGCAAGACGCAGTTCGCTGATGGGAAGTTCTCATGACTACTAATGTCTTGCAATCTGAATCAAATGAAAATACCTCCGATTTCTTTTCAGAACCAAGTGACTTCTCAAGCGGTGTTTTGTATTTCATAATCTATATCAAGGACACAACACAGCGTCATCCTACCAAGTGGTCCATTTAACCCTTCAGTAGCTGCGCTGGCGTATTGCGTCTATTTCGGTTTTTTAATGTTGCGCGTCAGGGCCTGTCTTCGCAATGGAATATCTCAAGGCATTTCGCGTCTTTCTCGGTCGCGCTGCCAGATACCTCTAGACAAATCGCATTGCTCGAGACGGTCGCGATCATGCGACATGTAGCGGCACGACAGAGATAGACTCAAAATACCGTGAGATATTTCATCGTGAAGAAAAGCCCTGACGTTATAAAAACCGAAGTCTACCTACTAAATATTTTCCTATACATTGACAGTAATGCTCCTTTGCACCTTTTATCTTATCTTTTATAATATTTTATCTTTTATTATATTTTTAACTTATCTTTCGTTGCATCGTACATCTGTTTACTTGGAATCAGAAATCCACCAGAGATTCATGAAATTTTATAATTCAACAAAACGAAGTGTGGTTTTAACCGACCAAGGTGGAAGCTATTTTTCAGATTTCTAAAGAACTGGCAGACCTATTTGTGTAATTTTCTATTTTCTGAATGTTTCTAGAATCAACGTTCATCATGAATAATCTCTGAAACTCTTCTTATCCAAATGGGTCTGTGAAAGATCTTTTTCAATCATTTAGCTATATTAGATTTGGAGCAAAGATGTCTATTAAAATATCGAGGAAAACTTTTTTATCAAGAAGTCTAATACCTCTCTTGACAGAATGTTATGAAAGAAAAGCTAGAAATATCGAATTGAGAGGAATTTAAGTGTTAAATTTCCTGAACAAACTACGGTATTCAACTTTAACTAAGGAATTGTAGTGAAAGCTCATATTCTATCTCCATACAATTGTGCAATTTGAAGCGAACGCTACAAAACAATAAGCCAAGAATTTAGGTCTTGTATTACAGGAATATTTCCATGAAGGAATTCCACTTGGTAATTCGAATCCTGGTTGTGTCGAAGCGTTTAGTGACTCGCTTACTTTTTTCCTTGATTGAAACAGATGATTGGCGGTATTTCATAAACTTTTAAGGGTATACAAAAGCCATTTATTCTCATTTTATTGAAATATTGGCAGTCTCCCACTTATTTCTGTAGTTGCTTATTTCGCCGTTGACGAGTCAGTCTTCAATTATCTCCTCTGTAACTTTCCAGGTAGAACATACATTGCACACAAATGTTTATTTTTGTATTGTTCTGGTCTTTAATCGGAAATGTTCCAGAGATACTGTCATTTTTATCTTCGCTATTTGGTATAAAACGTCTAACGTAAAAATAGATGTTGAAGTATTTCTTTTAATTTTAAATAACTATTATAATGAATAATATTCCAGAATAAGAAAAATAAAATGTGTTGTAATACTTCAAAATACATTCCACAATACAATACAAAATACAAAATACATACAAAATCGTTTAATAACATCAAAATACTAAAAGATAATTCTTTAATATTAATTGCAACTAAGACCTACTCTCGTATTTAATTGAATTAATGAACTTTTCGTACAATATTATCTTTTGTTCTGCAATTTTATTTCGATATTAGTCGAAGGTACGACATTAAAGGTTAGCCTAAAACACATTGACACAACTAATTACTGCGTAAGTATTTTTCCTTTCTGTATCGTGAAATGAACAGAATATATGAATAACTATATGCTGTGTATCTTTTTTAATGCGTTTTCATATCCTGAACCGGAACAAATAGCATGATCAGCTATCAACAGTGAATTCCAAGAGGTAGCCGACAAGGCTGAGAAATATTAAGGATGGAAATCCGTATATCGTTGTGAACAATCGAGATGCGTGTTATGCGATATGTCAACTTCAGCAATTTACTTACCCCCTTAACACATTCCACTCTGAGCTTAATGACCAAGTGGAACTAACATGTAGTCACACATGGAGAGAGCACATCTAAGAAGAGAACTAATTATTTTTATAACTAGGATTTCACCGTCAAAATAAAAATAAATTTGAAAGTTCTACAATTATTTTTTGTAATTTGTGAAATTGTCTCTTCGGAAGCAGATTTAAGTTATTTTTTTCAAAGACTTACAAATGATCACGGTTAAATGGGAAACATTTCGCGATTTTTTGGTACTGCCGTACCTTGAACAAATTGTATTACGTGCCATTGTGCAATAAATCTGATGCACTGGATCAAAACGCAAGCAATGTAACATTTTCTCAAAACGAATAATAATCTTCAGGTAATTGTTTCCATGAGAGTGACATATGTGTGTGTGTGTGTGTGTGTGTGTGTGTGTGTGTGTTTGCTAGTGTTTTTCATAGACAAAATGACCATGTTTTGCTTAAAACATTAACGAAATATTGCTTGAAGTGAAAACATGTTTTGAAATTGTGGACAAATATTGCTTACACTAACAGGACATATTACTTTGTATTTGTCAAACATTTTATTAAATAATCACTGTACATTAGGAATGTACAGTGATAAGTATAATGGTTTCAAGAAAGTAAGTCGCCAGGTCACAAAACTGAGTACAAAATAGGAAGACATTAGGATGTCAATTTAAAGCAACCAAAACTACGCTTATGTATTTAAAATATGATGTGTTTTAATGATATCTTGCATAATCTGCTGAAGCACTTTTGAAGTAACATATTGCTTCCCATCCTTTCTCTCCTAATGTTTTAGCAGCTTGAATTTTATTAACTATGAATATTTTAGTTTTTCTTACAAATATATCACAAAAATATTTTAAATTAGAATGAAAGAAATAGACCAGAAAAATATAAATGGAATTGTTATAATGAAAATATTAATTATCTTGAGTATCAATTATTGTAATAAAAACTGTTTTATGATTTCGATACAATTTCATGTTATAAATAATGTAGTATGTACACAATTAAGTCTTCTCAATATTATGTTAATGTAAGTGTTCGAAAATTGTACAATATCGAAATGCCTTAATATAAATTATTAAAATAAATTCCTAGGCTGTGAAGAAGACTTTAATGTTTCCCAGTGTTCATTTACAGAATGATGGGTTCTCATGCGATTTTAAGAACTAAATTTCTGTTTAAAATCGTGGAGAGTTCGCCTCTTGGACAGTATACATTGTCTGCCAGCCCCTCCTCGTGACGTCATTCGGTGCAGGAGCATGCCTTCCCTTCGAGAGGGCCTGACTCAGCATGCAGTATATTTTCACTAATGTTTCGGTTATTTCTAATTGCGGTAGATTATCATAACATTTTTTGTACTATACAATTGAACATGTGAACATCTTCTGTAATAACAAATATAATAGGGTAGCAAAGAACGTCCTTATAAAACGATTCAATTGTCCTTGTGTTTGTGTAATTTTAATTTTGTTACCAGCCTCTCATCCAGTATGTATAAATGTTTCTATCGTTAGGGTAATAAGAATGCAGACGAAACTGTGCCAAATTTTGATTTCGAATACCATACATTTTAAGCACTCAGTCTGGCATAAAGATTCTGCTAATTAAAGACCGGTTCGACGTCCTGTGTGAAGTATCAAGAAAGGCACGGAAAAAGCACTAAGGAGGAAGTGGACTGTTGACGAGGTTAAATACGACTCACAACGGCCACTTGCTAAGCAAATGGTGCCAGGTTCTTTATCTCAAAATTCTTGCATTTCTAAAGTCTCTCAGTATTATGGCATAGGTCATTTGGCATGCTGTAATACTAATGTCCATGGCGAATTATGCATCCATAAAGTAAATCTAAGCGGTACTGTACGTTAAGCAGTTTGTGTACACATTTAATTGGCGAACCTAATTAAAGGCAGGTACAATGACCAAGTGCACGAGGTAAAGAATTTCTGTTCGTCAGGCATGTTCGTGACAAGTAAAAATACTTCATGCACAATGACTTAACTTTTAACAAATTAACTTCCGATTGTTTTTTCTCGACAACCTGTGCGAAGTTTGCACGAGCTAAAATGAGCGTAGTTTAAGAACAGCTCATTTTTTTCTCGGATTATTTCTAACGATTATTTTCCGCATTAAACATTGTGGCACTTGAAGGTCACGAGCTGGAAATAGACGGAGAACATTCTCATCCTATCGGGAGCTCTAATACAAAACCTAGAAGTCCTAACGAGGCTCCAGATTGAAAAACAGTGTACCTCCTCTCTCCGTCCAGCTCGTGACCTCGGAAGTGCCACTGTTTTTAAATCGGAGTATAACATGATAATACTAGCTGAACCCGTCAGAAAATCTTCATGTTAACTCGACTGCATGTGAATCCCGTTCCCTTCTTTGGGGATTACGTCACATAGTTCTGCGAGCAGCTGAACATTTTAAGACTACCTCACAAACCAGAAAAATCTCTGACTAGAATTTCAGTTATAGGCCACGGATTGACGAATTAAAGATAAAGGTCGTACCAGCACGATTGTCCAAGAGATAAAAGTTTCATATGCACGCATGAAAAATACGTAGCTTTTTTGTTGAGAAAGTCAAAATATTAATGAAAATATCATTAGTAGAAGTAATATTGAGAAATGTACGGCATTAAGGAAGACATCTCGTAGATGTCGACATTTTGAAAATTTTAATGAAGGATCTTTGATATATATCTAACTGCACATTTAACTACTTGAGCAAAAGATTGAAAGAAAAAGTGAAATATTAGTGCATAAAAATATCTTAACGACTTGATTAATTATACCTTAGAAATTAAAAACAAAACAGCGAATACAATATCGCAACTCTTGTTGTGTTCTATCCGATTGATTGAGTAGTCTTCCTTATTGCCCGAGATTTTGAGTATGAAGGACTCCCAAAACGTATTTCCGACAAAACCTCCGCTCCAAGTTCTCGCAGAATTACGTAACACACTCTTTCCTAAGAACAACGTTCGTGAAGGCACATTTCGTACGAGAAGGTAAATACGAAGTTAAACACAGTTGAGGTGCCCAAAGAACACACACAACGCCTCACTTAAAGACAAATGGCCTTGGGATTTTTGTATTAAATGTGGGTTTCTACCAATTTTACGCCTTTCACCGGCTTAATTCCACGATATTTTTTTCTGAGCCCTGTAATAGCAAAGATGAATTGCCCCCAAAGTGTTTCAAATTCTGGTTTCGACAGCGCACATTTTAAACAGTCCGTCCGCACGTGGAGTTGGCGTACCTAATTAAAGCCCGGTTCGACGCCCTGCGAGGGGGGTGGGGTAACGAGACGGGACGGGAGGGACGGTGGGCCTCCCCAGCAACAAGTGTCCAGACGGCCCCTGATTAAGGCCGGCGCGGCGGGCGGCGCGCCGACGCGACGGTGTAATTGCAGCCCGGATGCGCGCGTGGGCGAACGGGCGAGTGGGCGACGCACGCAAGGCGGCTCTCGTTACGCGGGCGCGCGCACGCGTGCCAGAGCACGCACGGCGGCGGTTCGCGCGTGGGGTGGGAGCACACATGCATTATTTACGCGGCCCCCTGGAGACGGCGGATCCACCGAGAGCAAGGCGCGTTCTCTCCACCCATGCGGAGCCTCGGGGTTGCACTGAGGTCTCCCTGCGAGTGGATCAATTTAGTTATGTGAAAAACAGTCAAAAACTGTGTGTGACGTGCTATGGGGAGAAGTTAATTTGAAGTTACACTTACGTCCAGAAGCAAAACGAGGCCATCTCAGCATTTGGTCGAGGATCAGGGAAACTGGACGAAAACCTCATCGAGATGAGGGTCATTGATCCAGGAGCTGAAGTACAATACTTGTTTCACGTTACAGGGATGAAACTAGGAGGAGCGATCTATTGGAAAGTCGGATTCTTCAAGTGCAATAAGCGTTCTAGCCATCATTGCAGGCTGTGGAGCCTCGGGGTTGTAATTGAGACCTCTGTTCGAAAGAGTAACCCCAGGAGGCGGACTGTTCAGGTACAGAATCCTTACCAATCTATATACAACTTTGAGTGAAACGACCATTAACTGTTAACTGTGTCTTTGGACGCTGGATCTCAAGGGTAGAACAAGCCTTATTCGTTCTTTTGAATGCGGATAATAAAACCGTAACAATTCAATTCAATGATTCCTTATATTTTTTTCTTTGTTTAAGGTCGCAGTAACTACGAGGTCAGTAGCGACCACATGTTTGATTTTAACTTTAAGTTGTCTGTGAAAGTAGTCAGTTGTTAAGTTGTCAAGAGGACCGCCATGTAGAACATACGTGTACGCAATGATGTCTTATTTTACCTGGCGAGACTTGGGCCATTAGGCCTGTCCTTTCGCCTGACCACGCAAATTTCGCTCCGCCTCATTCACCATCCACCAGAGAAAGGACTCTGACAACGAAACAGGCAATCTTAATTTAGCTCAGAAGCTTCTTTTTGGCTCGATATTTTAAATGCAGTAAATCCGTAACATGGGACAGCCGGATTTACTTTACCTCGAAAAGGTGTATGAAGGATTTTTTTTGCCCTTACAAATACACGGTTTCGATCTATTTTGAACCTGCAAACTTGGATATAACTGACCTATGCGTTAATAATAATGCCAAAGTAGCCGCCAAACTGTCAGTTCAAAGTGCGTTTTTCCACTGCTAGATGAATTACACATAAGGACTTGAAATTGTTTTGATCTCTTTACTGGATGAAACTCGCGTAGCTTGAGTCACTACAGTTCATAATTCCTCGCTTTTAACATTTTATAAGTGTAGCTTCAGACTCCGTAGCCCGTGGATACAAGGAGATTTCTCTTAATTATTGGACAGTCTATGAATCTGAAGACACTGGAACCATTAAGAGCAAGGTGCTTTCTTTGTGGTTGCGTAGGCTTCCGCGGCCGGAGTTTGTGTCGTCTAGGCTATCCAGGTCGAGCCGCTGCACATCTTCTGCTTCTCAGAGCTGCTTCTCAGCAGTACGCTCTGAAGAAGGCCGCAATACGTTGGCCGAAACGTTAGCCACCATGACATCGACGCGGCTAGTCCCGGATAGACTAGACAACAAAGTACTTTCTTTTACTGATGAATAAAGTGCATGTTGTTCTCCTCTTTATATGTCCATTACATGAAACGCACATAGTTTCAGTCACTGCAGCCCATAAATATTCTGAATTTCTTCCGTAAAAATGGTTAATCTTTGCTTTAGGCCGTGAAGCACAGAGGTACGACGAGCCTTCTTCCTTCTCACGACGGATCCCATGTCCAGAATCTGAAGTTCAAAGGCAGAGCGATCCGTCTTCCTATCCACACGTATTGTACTCTCATCTTTGTATTCTCATCAACGGACCAATCACACGTAACTTCAGACATTGTAGCATTTGAGGACAAGAAACGTCCTTCCACCTTTGGAAGTGTCCATGGCAATACTACATGTCACCTTTGTTAACCTGTGAATTGAGGTTCCCCGAATGAGATTCTTAATATTACAAAGAACAAACAGGTAAGACTACGAACCATTGAGGATATTCAAAAGCTCATTCATAGAAAAGCACTCATATTACACACATTACATTTTAAGGCAACCTGTTCTCTTCCCGAAATTATAGGTGTTCTCTGAATGCATGGATAATCGTATGGTAGCAACCGCAACATTTTCATTTTCACTTGACAATTACGTAGGTCAATATTCCTCATTTTCTTCATTTATTAAGAAGGAGTTACAACAAAGTTAATTATAATATCTATGAGAACATCACTTAGAGCATATCGCTCTCGAACTTAATTACATGTATAAGTACACACTATAATTTAGAGATGTACATTAAACATCCAACCAGTTTTTTCGGAAATTTTCTGATCTCGGAAAAATCTGATATTCATAATCACAACACACGTCATAGAAATCACATATATCAGATGTCAAAATCAACAGCTCACGACACTAAATCTATATATAATTGTTTTACGACACGTTACTTTAAAACACATTGCCAGACGACATTAACAATAATTAAAATCGATATACAAATTTAAGTTCATGTAAAATGATTTCTGCTCTATAACCGTCTCCATACAATTAGAATCTATAAAGACCATTAAATGTAAATAAAATAATAGTTAATTTAACACCATTATATAGTATATTTATTGTAATTTATTTGTATTGTATAATTTAAAAAATTCTTAACATGTTTGGAACAAGTAATGTACTTAATCTAAGTAAATGCCCCTTCGCCATCAGGTGTTCGTCTACTTTCCCTGATCCACGAGCAAGGGCCTCAATTGCCTTTTGCTGTTGGAATAAATGAATCTTCACTATGCGCACGTTTTTAGCTCTCGTTTTGCTCATTGTGGCAGGAGTAGAGCAGGAGAAATATATTGCCGTCTTTTAGCAATATTAAAAATTCAAATATGTCGTTCATTTAATCATGTAAATAAATTTTCTATAACTCAGAAGCATAAATTTCTACTTTTCAAATGTTTCCGTGCTATTAATGGTTAAAATGTGGGGTGGAAATTCTGGAGCTCAAGAAAACGTGAGCAAATTGTAATTCTCCTCCATTTGCCAAATACGACAATAAGTAAATCACATAAAATCAATCAAGCTTAACTGTTGTCTCCTTTTGGATCAACAGTAAAAATGAATGAATTGAAATCTGTAGATGTATGAATAACTAGGATCCACTGGTTTAAATTCAAGTACAAGCTATCAAGCACCTTTCATAATAAAAAATGAAGTTCGCAAGATTCACAGAATTTACTACACATTTACCTTACTATAAACAATTTATTACTTTTTTATGTTTCTGTGCCATCTGTGTTCAATTTTGGAAGAAATTACGAATTCAGAACTTTCAGTCCGACGCGAGCACATTACATTCTTTGCGCAGAATATTTATACTAGAAAAAAATGGTTTTGCAAGTAAAGTAAAAGAAGTAGCTTAACTTAAAAGTTTGGAAAATATTTTGTATATGCCTAATTTATATGAATCTTATTCACAAATTAAGGATTTTGTTACAAAATCTTAAAATTTATGTTCCGTACATTCGTAGCGATTCTGATCATCCATAGGCATGGAATTTTTTTTAAATTTATTCCCGTGAGCATTTCTATGCACAACTTTTGTTTTATATTTTGATTTGCTTTATGAATCCTCTATCCACTTTCTGCCACATGTGAGTTCTCAATTCGAAGTAACTTCTTGCGTCTTGAAGTATGGCGTGAGTTTTATATGCGCTACTAAATATATTGTTTGTTAAAAATATTAGTTATCCGATGTTTGTCAATGTCTCAATATGAAATTAGGAGCCAAAAAAAACAAAGAAAATGGAAAGGATGAGGAGACGAAAATTAATTAGTTGGAAATAATGATTGAAAAATAATCCGATGGGATAAATTTCAGATAGAATCTATCAACGTCAAAATTCATAATCTCTGTCAATAACCCCATGTGAGAAGCAATATATTGAAAAAAAGACAATAAGAATTAATATAAATAGACGAAACGTAATGGGAATGAGTATATTGATGTTAAGAAGGAGGACTAGATTCAGAAGAAGAACGAGAAGTACAGATGGTGATACAAATGATATGAAGGAGTGAAAGGAGATGAGCAAATAAATGAAAAAAAAGAAAGAAGGAGAAAATTATCGACGAAGCAATAGAAAAAAGAAAACGAAGAAGAATGAAGGACGAGGGAACAAGATCACGAAGAAAGATGAGATGAATTAATTTTAGAAAACTAAAACGAGATATTTGAAAGAGAAGGGTATTAAGAAGAAAGAGAAAAGGAATAAGAGGGAGAAAGACGAAAGACAAAGAAAGGAAAGAATGAAGACGAACGCAAAGAACAAGAATGTGTAGGAGGAAACGAAAGCGGGAAAGCAGGATGTGCAGAAAAAGAAAGAGCAGATAGAGAAGGAATTGGAGGGCAGACACGAAGGGAACGACGAGGACGAGAGGCTCGTTCTCCTCCCGCCCATCTGCCCGAGCAGCAAGCAGCGCAACCTGCGATCAGCATTGCTAAGCCGGCGCGGGCGGAGCGGGCGGTGCCTGCGCAGCGGCTGCGCAGCGGAGCGGAGGCGCTGTTGGAAACTTGTTTACAGCGACGGCGCCACGCGCCGAGGGGTTGCTCCAGGAACCCCTCCCCTCCCCTCCCCCGACCAGCGCGCGTGGGCGTGGAGGGAAGGGGAGAAACGGTTGTTCAGAGCTCCACCCCGAGCCTCAACGTTGCGTGCACATACAAAGTGGCTCATAATAAGGGAGAGTATCACGTACCCCAGTATTCTCACGCTTACACTAGAACTGATTTGCCATTTTTTTGACGTCTTTAAAAAAATATTAATTTTGTTTCGACAAGTTTGTCTTTCGAGAATTATACATAACTTTTGGGTCATCATTCTAAAGATTAGATGGGTTTACTTCTCTGGAGGTTGAAATTTATTTGAAAATTAAGAGTATAGTTCAAGACAAAAAGTAGTGGAGATGAATAAATGAGAGGGAGACGCCTAGGAGTTTAGGGGTTCGAACCGTCTTGGGAGAATCTCGTTGGAAAGAAATCTTTCAATGCATATGCGCTTAACTTTTCTCTGGAAACTGCTCTCCCCATTCCCAATTTCAAAAGAGCAGCATGCAATAAACCCCCATTTGTACATCAATGTAGTGTCGCCTCGCGTTCGGTGTCGGTGACAGTTGATGCTCTTGAAGTACAACTGCGCCACTAGCATAGGCCGACAACCGCACGTCGTCGCAACGCCCCCAGCGCTTTGAAGGCGGTGCACCAACAAACAAATGCAACACGCAAATAGAATACCCTGTGCTTATATTCTCGGCACCTTATCCGTTTGACGCCTACGCTACACATTACGGATGGGTTAAGGGTGTGGGTGACGAAGAGAGCGGATTCATTGATTATTGTTTTCGAGCGCGTCAACTGCTAAAGTATTTAATTCCATAAGTGTAGTGCAAGCGTATTTTATCGCGTGAAGTGGCAAGCTGATCTTCCCCGGCGCCATGATGAGATCCGGCGCCAACACACCCGACTGCTTCTGAGATTTTCTCAACCAGGTATCTCTCTACAGCGGAGCACCGCCCCAGCCAGCACAAGCTCTAAGCCCTTAAGTGGTCTCCCGGTATGTGTGGTAGTGTTTTTGCTGTTAGTGGTGTTTTTTTTTTTAATTTTTGAGATGGGCCATTGGTGTTTCAAGGCACACTATAACAAACCTTATTATACAAATTTTGCAATTTTACATTTTTGTAGGCCATTTTTCGTTTTTTCGTTAACGTCTATTACGTGTTTGTTGTTTTTAGGTCACAATCTCTAAGAGCTAACTTCCATTCTCATCCTTTACGCAGTCCCAAAAGAGACCTATCGGTCGTTCGTTGTAAATTGTGCCCTAGTACTACTAGCTCAAGTATTACTCGCGCAACTTTTCTTGAACGATGGATTGAAGAAATGCGGCTAAAGTGAGGACATGAGTTACAAAATCGGCTACTAGGTTTTATGAAGCAATGCCCATCTCTGGAGAATCAGTGATGCCTTCAACAATTTGCGTTCTATCTTTCTCAAGAGTTTTATGTATCTTATGACCTAGATCTTTGGTTATTTCTTCAAAATAATGTTAACAATATCATGTCAATAACGGACAAAAGTCTCGTCTTCAATAATGTATTGTTTCTATTTTGTGCCAGTGAAGATGTGTTAGGAATGTTGTCATCAGTGCTCCCTGCAAGGTTCTGCCTTCAACTGTTTATTGTGCCGGAGAGGGGGAAGCAAGATCATCGTTCAAGAAAAGTTGTGCGAGTAAGACCCTACTACTCCTTGCTCCCCGTTCCCTTTCCTGTACTTCCGTATTCGCTGGGGATGGCGCCCCTCTCGAGGTCTTCTAGTCTGAAGAATCCCATAAGCCCATCTCAACCAGTTTTTCAAGTCCTTCAAACGCCGAAATGATCCCTAGGACCATTCCAGTCTCATAATCTTCTCCACCATAACAAAACGCTTATGGGGAAGTTTGATAGATGGTAAATGAAATGATAACTGGGATGAAATACTTGGAGCCACCCTTCCACAGACACATAAACTCCACCCATGTATTATTAAGAATTCAAACCTACATCCTCCGCATATCGACCAAGTACTGACTACATTATATAGGGTAGCACACACAATGAAGATGGATTTACATAATCAGATGGAAATGCTCGATAGATTTCAGCGACGTTTTCGTATATGAGTCGAAGAAAGAAGTAATAATGAACTTGTATTAAATTGAAGCAGATTTTTAGACTCAAATTCCGTCATGTATATTACAGTATAAATATACAAAAACAACATCAACTAAACAAAATAATTTTCACTAAAATATGGCTTTTCAACTTTCTCTCTTACATTTCTCAATTCTTCTGCTTCCAAATTTGCATTCGCGTTAAGCAGTTGGCCGTCCCATCGAGTCGCAGCTTGTGGCAAGTTTAGGGATTATAGCTTCCTCGACTGATATTGCGAACTATTTCCGCATGAGCGGTTGCTGCGACGCCGACGTGCGCTGGCGCTTGGGCTTGGGCGGGCGGGGGAGGGAGGGGCGGAGTTGTTCCCGAACAGCCTCCCACCCCGCTGCCCAGAGAGCCAGTTGCTGCGCCACCACAGTTTCTGCGGCCGGCAAACTCCGGGTCCTCGCGCGGGCGCCGCCGTGATATACGCAGCGCGCCCCCGAGCAGCCCAGGTGCGATTAAGCGCTCGTCCGAGAGGTTCCGAGCCAGCGCGCCCGGCCGGGGGCGGGGGCGGGGGCGGGGAGAGCTTCGCCTCGATGAGGTTGGTCCTCGCCTGGCAAATGAATTCCGGAGACGAACCCCAACTCTCAGAGTCGGTTCATGAGTCACAAAATTTATTTTATTCCCTTTTGTAATGCGGACCTATAAATACCTCTTCATAACAAAACCCAACAGAGGTAGAAGAGGTAATCTTAATGGCCGCTTGCCGTTAAGAAGTTAACAGCTAACGGCCACTAAGGAATCACGTGATCTTCAAATTATTTATAAAATTCGAAAACAAATGACAAACAATATGAGGGGCATACACAAACAAGATAAACAATACATTCAGGTATTCACAAGTTCAATTGACGTATTCTTATATGAATATTGAATAAATGATATTATTATTATTATTATTATTATTATTATTATTATTGCTTCTTTGTAGTTCTTTATTAAAATATCAAATGTGCTTACTTCGATGTACTTGAATCTCTTTATGACCGCTGAATGACTGTTTAGATATTTCTTGTTTGTATAATATTTCTTATAAGAATATGACATAACAAAAAAGTATTGAACAACATGAAAAGTATTGGATAACACACAGCCGAGAACACAAATCACAGACTCGGCTGATTATAAACTTTACATACTTCAACCGCGTCTGTTATTTGGTGTCTATTGGCATAATGACAAATAATGCTATTTGAAACATATTTCTTGTTTATAATAGTCTTTTTGAATGAAAATCTGTTAATTGAAATAATATTAAACGCACTAAAACATTGTCCCACGGCTAAAAACACAAATAAAGCACACTCTCTTAAAATATCCACTTCTTTCCAATAAGCTTTCCACTTCGGCACCCGGTTTACAAACGTCAACCGTGTCCGATGCTCTGTGTCGGGAATATACATTAGCATAAATAACTATTTGAACGCGCTAAAGCTTCCACTCTCCAGTGAGCCTTGGAGGCCTCCGCTATGAATAACAGAACATTTAAGACCGCAAATCGCCGTTAGTCGTCTGCAGAGTACTAAAACTTTATAGCACAAGTTTCGACGTCAAATTTTAAAAATATTATTTCTGCGCGAATAAATCATCAACTCTTAGTTTAAGGTGAGCTCTTACTACATGTACGAGCACACACTTACCTTAATACGCTTCATTTCTAAAAGCGTAAGGACTAAGAAAGTAATTTCAAAATATGAGGTTCTCGGTGGTACAAGTTAAAAGTGGTCAATTACTTTTAAAATGCCTACCCTTTTTATTTTTCAAACTTCAAAAATGGAAGTGAATCAATAAAAATCACAATTTGATCTAAATAACGCCCACTATAAAGATTGTGGATTTGGAACACCGTATTGCATCAAACAAGACGTGCCTCAAACTTACAGAAGGAAATGTTTCCAATATCTCAAATTCACATTGTCTACTAAGAGCTTCGTTGCCTCTCCACTACATGCACTACTCTGATGTCGCAATTGTTTAGCAGTCGCGCAGTGTCGTCCCGTTTCTGGGGTTCATTGGTGCCGTAACCTTCTATCAACGATATGAGAAGGCAACTAGCGGAAAGAGCAAACAGAGGAGAAATTTATAGAAAAAAGGAAAAATGAAGGCAGCAAAGATGATGAGAACAAAGCAATGAAGTGATTGAGATGAGATGCAATGATTGAGGAGAGAAGGTAAAGAGAATGGAGAAAGGTGAACAGGAAGAGGAAAATAGAGAAGAGAGTTAGGAGGAAAGAGGAAATCAGGATGAGATGGGAAGGGGAAGGAAGGAGGCGACGGGAGAGAGAGGGGAGGAGTGCAGGGCAGATGAAAAGACAGAAGAGGAGGGGAGGGAAGGGGAGGAGAGGAGAATTGGAGAGGAAAGAAGGGAGACAGGAGAAAAGCAAGCGGAGAAAGGAGAGGAAGGGAAGATAGGAGGCAAATGGAAATCAGGAGTAAGAGTGGGGTAATGAGGGGAGCGGCGAGGAAGGAAGGAGAGAAGAGGGCGTGTGGGTCACCGAGCCTGGCAGCCCGCAGGGGCCCCTGCTGCAGCGGCAGAAGGCGATTGAAGTCAATTGATTGGGCGCTGCTCCGTGCCGCTGCATCTCCAAGCCAAATGCGGCCTTGACCCGCCGCCGGGGCGGGGGCGGGGAGGGGCGAGCCGAGCACCGGAACTGGGAAGGGGCTGGGCTAACGAGGCCACTCGGCGTTGCCACATTCGCCGCACTCACTCCCAAGAGCGGGGCTCGGTGCAGGCGTAAGGCGGCTCCACACATTCGGCATTCGCCGAGCAGCGAGCTAATGCACGCCTAATTCCGAACACTTCACATGTTTGGCGAATGTTCGCTCCCTTTAATGGGTCCTAAACTCCGACACGCTGTGGGTAAAAACGGTTCGACACATTCGGCATTCGCCGAGCAGCGAAATACTCGCCCAATCCCGAACAGCTGATGTGTTCGGCGAATGTTCGCCCCCTTTGATGTGCCCTAAATACGGCGGGTAAGGCGAATACCGAATGTTCAGCGCTCGGCGAATAGCGAGCAAACCGTTATCACTACTGAGGATTCGGCGAGCAGATGCTCGGGATTCGCTGAATGCCGCATGTATGGTGCCGCCATTATGCGAATGACAATATTGTTTTTCATAGATTCCAAATTACAAGGAGCTGATGACTTATAAATGAGAGAGGCACAATAGACATATTTCTAGACTTGGTCGCCGGGTTCTCCTAACTACCATAATACACACACAAAGGAATAACTCACTGCTGATGTAAATTTCTTTGACATTTGACGTGTACTCCGATTTACACACAGTTGTATTTCAACGCCACGAGCTGGAAGAAGATGGGGGGACATTGTCGTTGAATCGGAAGCTCCAATACAAAATTAAACGCCGTAACCAAAAATTCAAATAATTGATTGTGATTTCGCCTATACACATTCTGTGCAGACCGAGTGTATTCTCATTCTCACACAGTCCACCACTCCTTAGCGCACAGTTGACAGCATTTGACAGCATGCGACAGCAAAGCTTTGAGGAAAACGCCGTTCGCCAAATAATGTCTGCAATTCACTTGTTGCGTCATTGAACACTTGGGGGTACGCGAGACATGTGTCGATAATGTCGCATTCCCTTCACCGTATCAAGAGTACTTGGTCTACCTGAGCTTTTATTTGATCACACACTTCTGAAAGTGAGACGATTGTATTAAAAATCTTCTGCTACGTTTCTTCCCCGACCGGGAAGTGATTTCGACATCCCTCCACGGGTAGCTAGCACGCAGTCTGTGAGCCATCCGAGAGGCAGTGAGTATATAATTTCAGTTATTTTTGAATATGTTTTTAAAAAAAATTGAATTATTTATGTGACGGAGGAATGTATAAGTAAACGTTGCATTAATCATTGAAACGAATTTTGAGTTTTTGATTTTTCTGCTGACTTCATAAGAGGAGGAAATTCCATTTTTTTATTTCACAATAACCTCGTAAGTTCGTTTAGGACGCTTAAAAGAATGGCTCGGGTCTCATTATCCTTGAAGTATCAATTTTTCGAAATACGCAAATCTAGAAATACAGTATAACCCCGGTATTCCAAACTAATTGGCGGTGACGCCTGTTCGGATTCTAAAATGCTAGGATTATTCGAAAAATGTACGGTACATTTAGAACAAATACATCGTTAGGATTACCAGGCAATGCAATTTAGTGTGCGATGTGAGAAAATGGCAACGTAGCGAAGGAATCGCATCATCACATCGCGTTATCAAGCAGATTCAAATCCATACGGCAACAGAAGATAACCAATTTTGCAAGTACCTTTAAGTGAAAATTACTGGCACTTAAACATGTGATATACACCTAAGTTACCAGTGCAATAAACGTTTCATTTCGGAGAATTGTTACAATAATTCGTTGTTCGGTTCAACAGCAATTATAAAAACCTCTCTTTACACTACAAATAAGCATTTTATTTATTTGGTTTACTTTTCTTCCATCCAGAAATGTATTCTAACCATCCGAAATTTCGGATTTGCGAGGTTGAGATCAGCGGGTTCCTTTTGTATTGCGAGAAAGTATGTGCTGTTGTAGCACCACTAGTTCCACCCGCGTTCCCTTTTCTGCGATCGGGGGGGGGGGCGTGGGCGGCGTGGGTCTTCCCGGGCGGAGACAC